>JAFEMH010001667.1:0-437304 GCA_022495995.1 Adenophora triphylla var. japonica
GGTGTTCATAGAATAGAAGTCAAGAAGAACATCAACCAAGCCTCACAAGAAGAATCTAGAGAAGCGTGGTCAAGATGCGTAAACACAATAACATTCAAGAAGGAAGTCGAACCGTCAACGAAGACCAAATCCAAAGTATATGCAAATGCCGCACTTATCGAAGATAATCATGACGTAACCTTCAACGCTTGAAGAAGCATCTCGAGATCCTAAATGGAGAAAAGCAATGGACGAGGAGATGGCAAAGACTCAAGCAAAATGAGACATGGAGACTTGGTCCCGAAGCCCAAAGATGTAAAGCCCTGAACATGTAAGTGGCTGGTTTACAAAGCTAAAGACACGCCCGACGGTTCAATCGAGCGATATAAAAGCACGCAGCTGCCCGTGGGTTCTCTCAACAATACGTGACTGGGATTTATGACGAAACATTTAGTCCCGTGTATAAGATCACCACCGTTCGCGGTGTTATTAGCATTTAGACCAGCAAGTCATGGAAACTTTGGACATACGGACGCGAAAATGCGATTCTTACATGGAGAGTTGATCGAGACATCTACACGTAATTGGGACCATCAAAAAGGATATGAAAGAAAGGATCGACCGAGATACGCGTTAAAACAAGGAAAAGCATTATTCGGACTAAAGCAGGCGCATAGAGCCCGGCACTTAAGATTGCAGAATTTTTGGTTCAAAGTGATATGTTCTGGCACCACAGATTCTAGTTTGTCTTCTGTCAAGTCTCGAACAAGGTATACTAGTTGTCAGCTAGTTTACGCTGGATGACGATTTGATCATCACAAAGCTAGATTTCTTCGATATGAATGAGATCTCGAAGGACAAGGAGTAACTTGTCCTGCTCAATTTCAAATGAAAGGAGCTATGCTTGAGAGCTAAAGCCCTTCTTGGGCTTGAAGTTGATCTGGGGACTAGTGATGAGGGCTTGCTCCTCTATGCCAACAAATGTGGCATGCAAAAGATCTCCCTACGCAGATATGGGATGCTTGAGATGTAAACCCAATCTCGACCTCAATGGAAGTCAATGCAAAGTTATGTGCGGAAGAAGCTGCAAAGATTCTTGAAGATGGGACGATGTATCGACAACTGGTAGGTAGTTCTTAATCTACTTAACCCCGACGAGGCTGGACATGGACGCATTTGGGAAAGGGGAGTAGTAAGTCGATTCATGCAAAAACCAAAGAAGCACAAGAAGCATATTGGAAGTTGTAAGAAGAAAAGGCGGATATCACAAAGTAATCGGGCCAGTGTGATGCACATTACTTAGAGATCATGATACCCGACGCTCAACTGCACCGGCATATATGTTTAGCGGCTGTTGGCTTGAGCAATCTGCATAAGGCTAGTAAGAGACAATCGACCGTGTCATTGTCTGGCCACCAAGCGTAGTATGTAGCAACAACAATGGTACAACTCAAGAAAGTACTTGATTGATGAAATTATTAGATGATCTACATCAACCTATAGATATTACGCTAATAGAGCTACATTGTGACAATCAATCAGCTATTCGTCTAGCCGAAAATCTGATGCTCCACGCTTCGGACGGAAACATGTGGAAGTTGCACCACCATTTCATAAGAGAAAAAGTACTTGAGGGAAAATTCAACATGTGCCCGATCAAAACTTGAGGGACCAAATTGCGTAGATGTGTTAACCAAGAAGTCTTAGTGCAAAAGAAGTTCGAAGAGTTCCGAGAAAAACTAGGCTAATGGACTACAAGGTCGAGAAAGAGTCGGTCTGTTGAGGGGGAGTGTTAAAAATCACGAATCGCCTACTTTCTGAGATGGTTCCGGAAAATCATTGATCGAGAGAACTATCCGGAGAAATCTCAATATCTCACTTTCCATGTGTTCCATTTCTAAAGGTTTCATTTGAGCCCAATGCTCTAGAAGCTTCTCAATGACTTCCAATTTGGAAGTCGACTACTCTGGACTAGAAAAATGCTGAATAAGCACTAACCGAGCCTTGTGCTACTATAAATAGGGGTAGTGCTCTGTTTTGGGGTGTGTGAATTTGTGAGGGTCCAAGAACAAGAGTCAAAATTGCTGCGTAATCTATTGTAAATATTGCTAAAGTAATAATAATATTGTACTACCTCAGTCACTTCAAAATGTTTGTCCCATCTTGACTTTTTTATTGAACTTTGACCCACAATTTATGAGAGATTAATCATGTTCATGAAATTCTAAAAAGTTGTTGTTGATAATATTATTAATGATGAATCAATAGGAATTCTTTTAAATTTCATGAACATAATCAAATTGTCATATATTTGTGGTCAAAGTTCAACATCAACACAAAGTCGAAGTGGGACAAACATTTTCGCTGGACGGAGAGATAGTATTGTATTATTACTTGTGGATTACGCCAATCTCGAAAATTTACGGAAATTCAACACCGAGAGAGATGGGGGAACTCCATGCACGAAAGTGCAAGAGGAGCAACATTTGCGAGGTTCATGGATTGATGGAAATAGACGCACGAGCCGAGGGGTATGTCTTGCGGGGAAAGATTCTCCGCAGGTGGTGATCGATTCTGGGCAGCAAAGCGAATCCAGCCAGATAGATTGAAGCTTTACTCCACTTCAACTCGTCATGGTTCGAGCTGGGAGAGATCCACCTGAACTAGAGTGCGCGGTACCGCTGTTCATAGAAGCGCACGCTGGGAAGTCCGAGAGTGGGCGGAAGGCGAGGGGAAGCTCAGCGGGAATTTTTTATTTTTTTCCCTCATATTTTTTTATTATATATAATTAACTTCAAGATTAACACTAGCTGAAGTGGTGCGATTCAACGGTAGAAGGGGTGAAGTTAAAGTCTTCGATGTTTCCACTTTTTCAAAATTCATGTTCAAGCTTCTACACTTTACCTACATTTTCAATTAATTTTATTTGTCCTCCATCTTTGCTATTCTCTCTCTACTCTCCATTTCTTTCTCTTAATACGATTTTGTTTTTCTCTTTCTCCTAATTTTCTCACATTTTTTCAATCTTAATTAATTAGTTAGGCTTTTCCCATTTTTTTTATTTTTGATCTTTTTTCCTATTATCCCAAGTTTAATTAGCTTAAAATTTGAATTTCTTTTTTGTACGAGTAATATATGGGGGTTTTAATAAATTGTTTGCGTTAAATACTTCAACATTATTTCAATCGTTCCTTGAATTGGTACTTACTTTTATCATTTCTTGTTAACTTTCTTAATTCCTTACATTTTTTAACTAAAATACATTGTATTTCCATATGGATCCAACTCCATTTTTACTTGTCCCACTCGAAATTTTTTTTTCGTGTAATCTTGCCCCCCTGGCAATTCCTCGGCTCCGCCGCATGGAGTAACCATGTTGGCAAGGAAACATTGCGAAGTTCATGGGTTAGAAAGAAAAGGTGAGCGAGATTTGTAAGGATGAACGTCACAGGTAATGAAGGTTCGAGGTGGATAATCCAACAACAGATAAGTTGAAGTGAAAAAATTTGTTATATGTGAAGGAAATTGTGTATTTTCTTTACGTGAATCGTTTGTCGCTTTGACAAAGATTATCATGGGTTCATGTTTCATGTTGTGAGAACATGAAAATGAAATATCTAGATGTCCAATTTGGTATTGGATAAGAAAGATATGATAGCTCAAAGTTGATGGGTTGAAAGTGTAACTTTTGAAACTTCATCAAAATATTGATGTTCCATAAATCCAAATTATTAAGGGATCAATTGATATTGATGATGTTCCATAAATCCAAATTATTAAGGGATTAATTGGATATTGATGTTCCATAAATCCAAATTATTAAGGGATTAATTGGATACATACCAAGAGTCTTGGGGTTACAAATTGAAAGCTGACCTTCATATAAAAATTCTAGGACTTTGGTGGAGCTAGATGAGAGTTACACACAACAAGTAACTAGAATGTTTTTTCATCAATCTTTCCACCCCTCCCTCTTGCAATTTGTTATCTTCTTCCGTTGGCCTCCTAGAGAAATATCCATGGTGATTTTGTCCAAGCATAGGAAATTCGCCGGAAAACTTAAGTGCAAAGTTGTTCCGGTTCATCCGTTTATCCTCGGGAGACTAACGTCCATTGAAGACCTCGAGCACTCGTAGTGAGGGGGCGAATTAGTCTTAAGGAGAGTGTGTCACACACGACTCGGATTCAAGCAAATCTCAAGATGACGATTCAAGGAGGTTACGGCACGGATTCAAGCAAACTCAAGACAATGAATTTAGCGGTTTTCTTTTATTATTTTTATGTTGTATATTATATTTCAATTCATTGTAATTCTTTTCTCATTTGTGCTCGATTGTATAGATTTTGTCTAACAATCTTAAGACTAAATTCTCCTATTTGAGAAAGAATTACAGATTTGAAAAAATTCGGTGGATCAATGACCACAAGAGAAAAGATGTAAAGAGATGGCAAAAAGAGACGGAAATTTGATGGAAAAGAAGCAAATTTCCAGCACAGATTTTCTATGACCATCTGTGGAAAAACTTCATTTCCCGGTTTGTTAACCGTTGGATCGAGCTCAAATTTGGTGGGCATGTTCCTGACTCATAGAAGAATATTCTGGACGGTGGGATCGGAAATTTATTAAGTGAAGATGGAGATAAAAATTCCAGAACAGAACAGTTGTGGTGGATGCCACTTCTAGTATTTATACAATGGATGATAGATCTCTTATGGTTCATGGAAATCATAGTGAGAAAAAAATTTGAAAGTTCGTTTGAACTAAATTGAGAAATGAACGGTTAAAGATGTCATCTTTAACGTTCTTATGGTTCAAAAGAATCATATTGTGAAATGAATAGTTCATTGGAACTATGTTGAGAAAATGAACGGGTAAAGATTTAGTCTTTAACGTTACATTTTATAAATGAAAAGTTCGTTGAAACTAAGTTGAGAAAATTAACGGGTAAAGAAGTAATCTTTAACGTTAACGAAAAGTTCGTTGAACTAAGTTGAGAAGATGAACGTTGAAAGATGTATTTCTTTAACGTTGCATATTTTCAATAATCTATTGACAAAGATGATAGGGCTTCTTGAACGGAGTTGTTAAATCCTATTAGTGTCAATAGTGATAAAAGTCACAAAAATAAAAATGGAGCTTCTTGAAAGAAGTTGTTAAATTCCATTGTTGTGAACATTGAAAAATGTTACAAGAACAAAAATCATAGGGCTTCTTGAAAGAAGTTCTTAAAACCTATTGGGAGAATATGTGACTAATGTCATAAAGATAAAAACAATAAGACTTCTTGAAGGAAGTTGTTAAATCTTATTGTTGGTGATGATGACAAATAATACAAAATATTTAGAATGAAAACTTCTAAAAGAAATTGTGTATTTTGTAAATGAGAATGTGTTTTTTCTCTAATTTAGAGGTGCTCCAAGATGAGACCTTTAAAGTTTTGGAATAATTAACCTTCAATTATAATTCCATTAAGGAATTTAGAGGTTTATAAATATGAGTGGTTATAAGAAATAAATTGTGTTAATTCTCCTATTGAATTAGCAATTTATTCTTAAAGTGAATTCTCTAATTAAGTTAGAGAGTTATATTTGTAACAACAAAGTGATAATTGTTGAAAATTAAAGGCTCTTTGTGTGGAGACAAATCTCTAATGGAATGTGGTTGTTCCAAATATATCGGATCACCATAGTGAGAAGTTAGAAAATTTTGTTGGCCTTGACTTTAAGTGATGGCAACAAAATATGTTCTACTTGACCACCTTGAACTTAGAGAGGTTTCTTTTGGAAGATCCTACAAAGTTGGGTGAAAATGTGATGGATGTTCAAGCCGTGAGTGTGGTTGAAGCATGTGAATTTTCTTTATCGGAACTATATACTTAATGAATTGTCGGATTCATTATAAAATGTGTATAGTACCAAGAAAATGGCAAAACATTTGTGGGAGTCGTTGAACTATAAATCTAAAATCGAAAATGCGGGTGCATTGAAAATTATAGTAATTCGCTTCCTTGATAGTGGACTCCATAAATGAAATAAAAAATCATATGGAAGAAGTGGAAATAGTATTTCATGAAAACCATGTAGAATGGATGGTGTTGAGTGAAATTCTCAAGTGATGACAATAATTGAGAAATTGCTTCCCACTTGAAAATATTTTAAAATCACTTCAAACATAATGAATGTTGAGGTGTGTGCTATTCGTCTTTGTGTTGAAAAAGAGAATAGAACTTTGGAGAAAAAGTTGTCTAACATTTCTTTTGGCGAAAGCAAATGTGATGAAGCATGCCTAAATGCTTAATACAAAGACAAAGTGGGTCAAACTTGTTTGAATTGTCAAAATCATTTGAAAAGTCAAACGTGTTTAAAAAGCCAAACTTGTTTGAAAAAGTCAAGCATATACCTTGTGTCTTGAGTGACAATTGTGATGTCATCAAGAATGAAATTCATGATGTTGGAATGAATGAAATGAAAGGGTATTCAAGTGATTAATAATGAGAATGAATCTCTTTTATGGTCAAACAAGACTTATCAAATATATGCTTGAAGCTATAATCAAGTCATATTGATGCTTGTGGGGTGAATGTTATTCACTAGATGACGGTAAAATATAAATTTTTACCTTTAACATTGCTTGCTAAAAAGCAAAATGTTGAATTTTATCTCTTTAAAGAAAAAGTTGAAAATCAACTTAATAAAGAGGTAGTGATAAAACACAACTAAATGTAGTTTGTGTATATGTTACACTAAATACTATTGATTGCATATGGTTGGTATGCTTACAATAGTTGTGATTATAGAATTCTTGTGTATGAATTCAAGATTCAATAATGGAATCATGAAGCACTTTTTTCTTTAAGAATATGTTTCCGTATAAATTAAAAGATGAGGCAAACTCATTTAAACGGATTCATGATTCAATAGAAGGAGAAGAAACTTATCATAAGGAATGATAAAGAAGAGGCATGACCTCAACATAGCAAATGAGGTAGGATAAGAAAATTCTATGGCCCGGATTTTCTAACCTCCATGATAGAAAGTGAATCACAAAGTTATAAAGAAATTAAGCTCTTTGGAAGGATCTTTGTGGAAATAGGCCATTAAAAGTAAGATTGATTCCATTTTGGAAAATCACACTTGAAAACTAGTGGATTTACCTCCGAGTAGTAAATCACTAGCATATAAGTGAATTTTCAAAAAGGAAATGAAGACCGATGGAACAATCAATGAGTACAAGACTAGACTTGTAATTGAGAATTACAAGAAAAATGAAGACCTTGATTACTTTTATACTTATTCTCTCATCACGAGAATAAAGAGTTGTATTTGCAATTGCTGCATAGCAAAAATTTGAAATACATCAAATGGATGTAAATAACCTTTCTAAATGTCGATTTAGAAGAGAAAATTTACATAGAACAATCCGTAGGGTTTGTTGTATATGAGCAATGAAACAAAGTGTCCACAATGTACACCATGATCAAATGGTGTTAATAATGAAAATTGGCATTATTGCTAATTTTAGGACTACCCTGAAAATGTGGGGGTGAGTATACTTTGGAAAATAATTACCTTTTCGAAAGGTTTCCCCAAGAAAACAATGAGATGTCCATATGAAATATGGAAACGTAGGCCTACGTACACTTGTGAATGTGGGGTGCTTCGCAAAGTAGAAAGTCCAATTATCAAATAAATTGAAATTGGTTAATAAATGGTGGATTATGTTTCAGATCAATGGAAATCATGTATTGATGTCAAATTCATGGAAGTGAATAAACGATACTTTGAATGAAATAGATCAAAGTATTGAAACGGTTCATGAAATGGAACCTAGAAGGAAATGTGCTAGTTTGTGAAGCCTTGTATGACTTGAGACAAGTACAAAGAGGACATCAAAGGTTTGATTATGTGGATATAAACAAGAGTGACTACATCACTTTGTTAATTAAATCCAAAATACGATTTGTTAACTAAGAAAAATTCTAGTAAATTTGATCATTTGATTCAAATTCAAGGAAAACTAATGGACTCGTTGTTAAACAAGTCATTAAATGGATATTCTTGATGAATTTGATAGGATCAATATAAAATCACTATGAATTTGCGTTAACACTTGTCCCATGGATAAAGCTTGTGGTAGCAAGATGTTATATTGCTAAAGTCAATTTATGATTGACATGACATATAGCAATGTGTGTAATGGTAATCTAGACATTTATGTCTAAGACATAATACCATTAAATAACTACTCTCAACTAATTTGACAATGTGAAGTCAAATGATAAACGGATCCGTTAACCAAAGGGTTAAATAGAGAGTTAGTTGAAAGTTCGATGAGGGGAATGAGACGTAAGCCTCTTAAAATTTAAACACAGTGGAAAACCCAATCTAGATGACTGGAGATCCCAAGAACTAGATTCAATGGGACAACCTAACTGTTAAAAGACTTGCAGCGTCACTGTGGGGGAACCAACCCCAAGTCCATTCCTGTTAGTGACATCCCGAAAGGACAAGGATAAGCTTATGGCTTTTAATGATTCTTACGCGTCAAAAATTCGAGCGGGGTAATACGGGTTACCTTTAAGAAATCACCTATGTGAGAGAGAAGTGGGGCCGCTTCGAGAAGAATTGTGTGAGGCTCAATTCTTAGACCCTCTCACAGAACCAGGCAAAATGTTCAGGGCCATGAATGAACATAGCTATGAGAATTGAACTATGTTAGGACGTTACTTGTGTCAAGTATATGATCGGCTACACAAAAAGCATAACGGTTCAAGGACATCGCGTCTACCGACTTGCGAGTAGAGTAAATATGCTTGTACGAGCGAAGGTTCAATGGGCATTCCCACACCTATCGTATGCAAGTTTTCGTCTGCCGGACTCTATCACCAAACTCGTCATTAATTTCCTTCATGTGGGGGATTGTTGAAAAAATTTGTTATATGTGAAGGAAATTGTGTATTTTCTTTACATGAATCGTTTGTCGTTTGACAAAGATTATTGTGGGTTCATGTTTCATGTTGTGAGAACATGAAAATGAAATATCTAGATGTCCAATTTGGTATTGGATAAGAAAGATATGATAGCTCAAAGTTGATGGGTTGAAAGTGTAACTTTTGAAACTTCATCAAAATATTGATGTTCCATAAATCCAAATTATTAAGGGATCAATTGGATATTGATGATGTTCCATAAATCCAAATTATTAAGGGATTGATTGGATATTGATGTTCCATAAATCCAAATTATTAAGGGATTAATTGGATACATACCAAGAGTCTTGGGGTTACAAATTGAAAGGACCTTCATATAAAATTCTAGGACTTTTGGTGGAGCTAGATGAGAGTTACACACAACAAGTAACTAGAATGTTTTTTCATCAATCTTTCCACCCTCCCTCTTGCAATTTGTTATCTTCTTCCGTTGGCCTCCTAGAGAAATATCCATGGTGATTTTGTCCAAGCATAGGGAAATTCGCCGGAAAACTTAAGTGCAAAGTTGTTCCGGTTCATCCGTTTTATCCTGGGAGACTAACGTCCATTGAAGACCTCGAGCACTCGTAGTGAGGGGGCGAATTAGTCTTAAGGAGAGTGTGTCACACACGACTCGGATTCAAGCAAATTCAAGATGACGATTCAAGGAGGTTACGGCACGGATTCAAGCAAACTCAAGACAATGAATTTACGGTTTTCTCTTTATTATTTTTATGTTGTATATTATATTTCAATTCATTGTAATTCTTTTCTCATTTGTGCTCGATTGTATAGATTTTGTCTAACAGAAGCTATGCTCCGCTTCAACTCACCTTGTTCCTTGGTTGTAATCCTAGTGTTACCGCGATCATTGGGCTACTGATATAAGTCATCTCCATGTGGAAGATAAATGGGTTTAGTCACAGTGGGTGAAGGGTCATCCTCAGGCGTGAGTTTGATGGGAAAGGTCAAAGTAATTAGTTTAGTCACTAGGTCGGAGATTGTTGGAATTAGAGTCAAACCCGAGCTAGAGGAGCCGGAATCGGACAGGATAGGAGGAGATTGTCAAAACAGAAGTCTGGAGGACATGCAGACACATAAAGCGTGCGCTTTGCATCTAAGAATGATGCACCTGCACGGTGCGGCCGCAAAGTCTGTAATATGTTTTTTTGTTTTTGCTTGCGACAATGTCTTACACGTAAATGAATTCCTAGGGGTTCTAGGATTTGTTGTGCTCTCCTATTTAAATCAAGTGACGGCCATAAACTCTTTGTGCTAGGTTGAAAGTTTTGTAGAGAATATGTGAGAGCCACAAGAGAGGCAAGGCCATATAGTGTCCATGGTGCACTCGACCGGATGCATGCACTCGGACAGTGTGTGTGTTCATAGAGAAGCCATGTTTGTGAGAGTGCATGTGTTGTGATTGTAACACCACATATTGGTATTATAATAAACATTATGGCTTGGCAACACCCCCAAATGTATTTAGCAGCTCTCTGTCAATAAGTATGTAACGCTTTAAAAAAAATAATGAAATAAGCTGTAAGTTAAGTGTTTTATAATATCATAAGCATACATGGGATAAAACCACTCCCTTGAAAGGTTTAACTTGCCACAACCGCTCCGGTTAATAAATACTGTAGATCACAAGTGAAGAGAGTACATATTAATCCCGCCCTCCAAATTGAGAGAGACACTTGCCTTTTCTTTTTTTTTTTATTTAATATAGTGCTACTCCTCTCCGTCTCAAAATAAATGTCCATTTTTAACTTTGAGAGATATTTAAGAAAGTTGTAAGTTAAGTGTTTTAGTAGAATAAATACATAAAAAAAAAAAAAAAAAAAACCTTAATGATCTCATCATATTGTATCCTCTGTTTGTTTAAGTGTGAATTAGAACTTGTTTGATGATAGATGATTTAATAATTTCTCAAAGAAATAGACATTCATTTAGGGCCAATTTTTTTTGGAAATCACACATTCATTTTGGGACTGGGACGGAGGGGGTATATTTTTAAGTAAGAAACTAATTCAAGTGAAAAAAAATGATAAATTATGATATGGAATAAGACAACACAGTGGAGTATGTATTTATATCACAGTGATTTCACTTACAATCAGTGTGTTTAATAGATATGGCATCCATCAAACACAGATTTTTTTAAAAAAAATATAGCCTTTTAAAAATTTATATACCAAAAAAAATAATGTAGATGAAAACTTATGTACCAAACTAACACTTTCTTGTTGGAGTCCGAAATTGATAATTTCGGAATGAGGTAATCCGGAATTGTCATTTTCTGAAATTTTTTTTTTAACAAAACTGAATTAACAAAATAATATTTTGGGAAAATTCAATTCCGGAATCAGTAATTCCGGAATTCAATTTGTTTTTTTTTTTACAAAACTGAATTAAGAAAATAGTTTTTTCGAAAAATTCAATTCCGGAACTGCTAATTCCGGATTTGCTTTGCAAAGAATTTTTACATCTTCTCTATAGCACAACAACAGTCTGTAAACGAAAAAAAAAAAAATAGTTCAAGAAGAAGAAAAAAATAAGGAAGAAGAAGAAGAGAAGGGAGGTGAATTTTTATAAAAAAAATCTGAAAAATTCAAAAAATTGAGCAAGAAGAACAAAAAAAAGAAGGTACATTTTAATCCCTCTTAATTTGTGTTTGAAATTTAAAATTAGTATTTATTTGATTTTTTTGTAAATGTAGTGATATTGTTAAATTAGGTTTTTGATAATTATTTTTTTTACAATTTTTAGGAATAAATATGAATGGAGTTCCACTTGTTTTCATGTGTTATTGGGGAGGAGATGATGAACACCCGTTTAAAGGTGAACATTTTGAAAGGGGGCCAAAATGTGCACTTAGGGCTAAAACTCGGTGGAGGTACAAGAAATTGATTAAGAAGTTAGCTAAGAAAATTGGGATAGTTCGAGCTAATGTTCAGTTGCAAGTTATTTGTAGATATCCTCAATTTGTCCCTCCCGTGGTTGCAAATTACATTTCATTTGTAATCGACAATGATATGGGTATGGAAGTCATGTTTGATGTTTCTGCTCAGTTTGGTGGGTTGAGTAGCTTACAATTATATGTTAAGATGAATTTAGTTGATAATGTTCATGACATGAATATCTTTCAAATGGGTTCTTTAAGTTGCTACAGTGAAAGGGATGGTGGAACAAGTACACAAACCTATGTGGAAGAGGGAGAGGAAGAGGAAGAGGAAGAGAGGAAGAGGGAGGGGGAGGGGGTGAGGGTTGAAAATTGTATAATGATGATGATAATGATTCAAATTATGAAGAAAATATTGGGTCGCTTCTAAATGAAGATTGTGACGATAGATATGATGATTGTAGTAGTCCTACTGATGATATCGAGAATGAGGGTGATGCTGGGGTGAGGGAAGATTTGGGGATACATTTGGTTGCTTACGAAGAGCCACAAAATCACGTGAATGAGAGAGCAGACTATCAATTTTATCGTGATATTGAAGAAGGATCAGAGATTTATGATAATAACGAATATAACTTTGCTGATTGGGATGCAGTCATAATGAAATTGCCAAAGGTATTTGCTTTTCAAGAAGACAGAGGTTGTGGCGCCCCCAAAAATGTGTGTGCCTGATATGTTTGATATGATTTGATTAGTGCTACTCATATCACCAAGATGCATCTTCTTTTCGGAAGCTCATCCTATAAGGACTCCAAGGTTAAGCGTGCTTGACCTGGGAAAATTCTAGGATGGGTGACCCACTGGGAAGTTTCTCAGTGAGCACGTAAGTGAGGACAACACGTGCTGGAAAGACTTGTGGTGGTTTGTGGGGATAGTCCGTCAAAATGATAGCGTTCCGACCCGGCCTTCGGGCTCGGGCGTTACAAATGGTATCGTAGCGGGACCCGCCGGAAGTGTGGAGCAAAGTGTCTTTGTGCGGAACAAAGTGCACACCGCGGAGTCGGTGGGAGTCACCTCTTGAATCCGTATGAGCCCCTCTTGGATCCACACCGCCCGGGTTTCAGTAGGCCTTCACTGGGACTCGAGGATCCTAAGTGGGGGAGATTGTGGCGCCCCCAAAAATGTGTGTGCCTGATATGTTTGATATGATTTGATTAGTGCTACTCATATCACCAAGATGCATCTTCTTTTCGGAAGCTCATCCTATAAGGACTCCAAGGTTAAGCGTGCTTGACCTGGAGAAATTCTAGGATGGGTGACCCACTGGGAAGTTTCTCAGTGAGCACGTAAGTGAGGACAACACGTGCTGGAAAGACTTGTGGTGGTTTGTGGGGATAGTCCGTCAAATCTGATAGCGTTCCGACCCGGTCTTCGGGCTCGGGGCGTTACAGAGGTGCAACATAAAATGAAGATGTTTCATATTAAGAAAAATCTGCGCTTCAAGGTAAAACGAAGCACAACCAGAAAGTGGACTATTGAGTGTTTGGTGAAAGATTTTTCGTGCAATTTTTTTGTGAATGTGAGTTTGAAGAATGCTGGGTATTGGTAAATTACCAAATACAAGAGTCCTCATTCTTGCTTGGGAACATAAATTAGCGAAGATCATCAAAACCTAGATGCTAAGTTCATAGGGCAAGAAGTTTTGGAACTTGTTAAGGCTGATTCCGAGTTGAAGATTGCATTTGTGAAGGCGACAATAAAAAATGCCCATAGGAAGGATGTTTCGTATAGGAAGGCATGGTGTGGTAAACAAAAAGCTATTGCAGAGGCATATGGAGATTGGGAAGAATCTTACATAAGGTTGCCACGTTTGCTAGCAGCTATCCAAAAGTGGAACCCTGGAACCATTGTGGAGTATTCTGATCCTCCTCCTCCCGGTGCTTTAGGTATGTTTGATCGTGTGTTCTGGGCATTTGACACTTGTGTGGAAGCATTCTCTTATTGTCGTCCTGTTATTTCTGTTGATGACACATTCCTGCATGGAAGATATAGAGGGGTTATACTTATTGTCATGGGTGTTGACGCGAATGATAGTATACTTCCTCTCGCATTCGCTATTGTTGAAAAAGAGGACTACCAAAACTGGTGTTGGTTTCTACATCTTCTTTGCAAACATATTATTAAGGGTCGTGAAGTTTGCTTGATATCTGATCGGCATAATGGCATCCTTTCCACGGTTGGAGACAATGAAAACTGGCCACGAAATGTTGTCCACAGATGGTGCATGTTGCACTTGCGAGCTAATTTTCTTAAAGCTCACAAGGCGTTGGATTAAAAGATCTTTTTTGGCGTGCTGTTAGCACCACCCAAGATAGAAAGCTTAAATGTTATCTGAGGCAGATTCATATAATCAACCCTGAGGCATCTAAACGGTGGGAGTACTTGGATGCTAGAAAGTGGACAATGGCTCATGATTATGGATATAGGTACGACATTAAGACTACTAATTTGTCTGAAGTTTTTAATGGTGTTATGAAAGGAGCCCGGGGGATGCCTATTTTAGCAGTTGTTGAGACCTCATTCTATAGGTGTGTGACATACTTTCAAGATAGACTCACTAAAGCAATTAGGGCTTTAGGGGGAGATCCTAATGGCATCCCACAACCAAATGCCACGCTACAATTCAGTGAGAGGATCGATAAAAGATACCGATACAACTTGAATAAGGCTGGGTATCATCAAGTTACACTACAAGAAAAAGGACTATTTACGGCGGTTAAAATCCGCCGTATATAAAACGCGCCCCGCCGTAAATAGTATATACGGCGGACTTTCCGCCGTAAATAGTCCAACGTATGAAGCCTCGCCGTAAATACTATATACGGCGGTATAACCGCCGTAAATACTATATACGGCGAAAATACCACCGCCGTATATAAATGTAGTATTTACGGCGGAAATAACACCGCCGTATATAAATGTAATACAATACGTATTTTAAGGCGTATTTGAGTAATCTTTATACGGCGGTAGGTGTAACCGCCGTAAATAAGAGACGAGTCGTCCGCTCCGTAACGAGTCGTCCCAATTGCACCCCCCACTGGTTCCCTCGTCCCCAGACGAGTCGTCCATGGCCATTTTATACGGCGGATTTAGTCACCGCCGTAAATAACTTGATAGAGACGACTCGTCCCACATGGCACGAGTCGTCCCATTTGCACCCCCTACTGGTTCCCTCGTCCCCCCTTTGGGCACGAGTCGTCTAGGCCTTATTTACGGCGGATGAAGGGTTCCGCCGTAAATAAGCCTATTTTTTTTCCCAGGCCTGTATAATTCACTTTCCCCAAAAATACGTTCACAAAAACCAAATTCAACCTGTACACACACAAATGCAACCTGTATATAACCAAAAATACACAAATGCAATCAATGTTTACAATCTACATATTAACACAAAATTAATGTTGAATGTATCCAAACATAATAACCATTATACAAATAACGTTTGTCGTTTCCAAACATAATAACCATTAATGTTGAATGTATCACAAAAACCAAATTCACCACCTATTGATTACCGTCTTTTCCACGTTCCATCAAATGACGTTTCAAATCATCAATTTGTTGTTGTAATCGTTGTTGTAATCGTTGTCGTTGATCCTAATTTTGTCGGCGTTCCTCCCGAAGTTGCCTTTCAAAATCTCGCCCGACGGATGCCACCGCCTCCAATACAGCTGTCTGAGTAGTTGGGGATTTACCAAACACCTTTTGTTAACACCGCCTCCCATACATCACACTCTCCCGTGGTCATCAGTGCCCATCATACCAACAAAAATCTTTTCACGCGCCGTGGGAGAGTTTTGTTGCTCCTCCGGCACTCTCATCAATTGCATCATTAAGCGTTTGTCGTAACAAAAACAACATGTTCAATATAAATGTTTTAACTTTAATTAATATTATGAAAATGAAGTTAGAAATGAAAAAGTATTTTATAGAATAACAAAACCGAAACGTAAAAGGTTGAAACTTTAACTTACAATCATTTGAGTGGTTTCTTGATCTCGCAGTGTGTTTTGCCCGTGCGCGTAGCTATGAACAAGCTTACGCGATCGCTTGGTAAACCCTTGTCGTCTCTCTACAATTTATAATAGAATCATTTGACCAAAAATATATTTATATACGATACAAAAAGAAACATTAATTGACAACCGAGAACTAAATTGAACGATGACAAACCTCTTTTATGAGTTTGGGATGGGACGTTTTTCCGGTCCGGTTCGTGCACGCTTGCTTTTCTCGATTCAATTTATTTGTTTCTGATATTTCCTGGAAAAAAAAAAAGATAATATTAGTATTAATTTGACTACTTATATAAGACATTCACGATAATAGATTGAGATTAATTTGAAATATACTCGAGCCTTGTCCGTACCCCACATCGCAACAAGTGCAGCCCATTGATCCGCAACGCACCCACGGGGCGGGTTAGCCAATGCGTCTTGGTCGGATTCATACATCTTATAATGAGATTTCAACCGAGTAATATTCATAATCGAGTCATTTAACCGATATAATATTCATAACAAAGTCATAACCGAGTAATATTCATAACCGAGTAATACTTATTATATGCTTGTCTCACTCGGTATTTCCAAATACACCACGCTTTACTGAGAGAAAGATTCATAACCGGGTAATACTCCGGAGGCGCATTTGCATTATCCTATATACACAATTCAACAAAGAAAAAAAAAACAATTGTTAGAGAATCATAAGACTTTTGACTACGTACTAGAGATTTATGTAAGAAATATGGATTACAACTTACCAAAATGTCATTCCATACGACATTTATGCACTCATGGTCCATCTGAGGCCACTCTCTAGTTAATGGGAAATGTTCCCCATTTCTAGCAAAAATTCCTATCTGAGTAGCTAGTTTTGCCATTTCCCCACCAACTGGTTGACCATATTGATTCCATATTATATCCAATTTCTTTTTACCCCATTTGCTGGTTGGTTTTGCCAGCCCTCTTCCTTTAGGGTTCGAGCCCTGGCCTGTTAATAAATTTTTCTTTGGCGGCATATCTGTCATATGGTAATTCAATTATAGCACAAAAATTGGATAAACCAAGTAAAGGACCCAAAAAAAACAGTCTTATAATATATGTATAAGACCTATAAATTTATTATAGGTCTTATGTATCTTATATAAGACGAAGATTTATGAATTTTTACTATTAAAAGTCAAACTTTTAAAAGTGCCCCTTAAATATGAAAATGTCATTCATTTTGGGACGGAGGGAGTATGAAAATGTCAATCAATATCATATATATGACCATAGTGGCAATGTTGTGTAACATACACAGTTAAACACTAGATAAGAATTAATCTGAACAAAATAGTCATTTTGAGTAAATTAATTTTCATACTATTCAAAAACACAATAAGGCTAGCTGAAACACCAAGCTGAGAAAGTATATGTGTTGTACAAATGTCGCTACAAATGTCATGCTCAACCGTGGCCAACAACGGTGACTCATTAAAGATCATATTCATAACTAAGCATTTGGTTTCTTTTTAATTCCAAAATGAGCACACTTTCTACCCTTGAAATCCTTAAAATATATTTCATAGAAACATGCCTCAATCAAACAAGGACTAACCCATCCCTCATCAAGAATCTTAATTAAGTTTAGACCATAACTTTTAAACGACACAGCAGTGCAGAAACAGATCACTCTGGGTGATTCTGCTGCCAAAACAGATTACGGCGGTTAATAATATACCGTCGTATATAACTTCAATCTCATATACGTATATGTCAAATGTACGTATGTAACATATTTACGGCGGCTTAAATCGCCGTATATAATTATTATATACGGCGGTTGTGTATACCGCCGTATATATATGTATATACGACGGACGCGTATCAGCCGCCGTAAATGACTGCCGTAAATACCCCACTTTCTTGTAGTGTTACAAGGCAAATGGATGCAATATCATTACCCTTATTCGCATGTTTTTGCGTGTTTCAAAACGCAAAATGTCGATGGTATGAAATATATTCATTCTTTTTACAACCTTTACTCGTACTACAAGACGTGGAGTTGTTCTTTTCATCCAATTCACGACGAGGCCTATTTGAATGTAAATCATATTGTCCCACGTTTTTACCCTAACCCGGACCATCAACGTGACAATAAGCAAGGGAGACCCAAGTCAAGGCGCACTATAAGAAAACTGTCAAATAGCGACGAAAATTAGCGACGAACCAAAATCCGTCGCTATTAGCGACGAAATAGCGACGGAATAACGACGGAAGCGAAATACAACGAAAAGATCTATGTTGTCCAGCCCAAATATAGTTCAATCTATGTGTCTCCTGTGAAGTCAATACATGTGGATCAATTGGCCCAGGAACAATAAAGGGTTGTTCATGTTGATTCATCTGAAACACATAAAATGTAGCTATATTTAAGCTCAAATTTTAAATTTAACACTTAAAAATTAACAATTAAGTAGAAAAATTGCAATAGGTTTGTCAAACTAATTTTAACAAGCACTTGATTTCAAACCTAACTTAAGAAAATCCTAACTAGGCTAAAATTGCATTACAATTGTTTAATTCCTTGACAATCAACAATTAGGTACATAAATCATAATAGTTTTAACAACAAATTATATAAATTTGCACAAATAAACTCTTAGGGAAATTTCTATGGCTAAAATTAAGAACTCAAAACAAAGAAAAAGAAGAAAGAAGACTAACTTTGCAATTTTCCTAAATTTTTCTTCTTCTTCCTCTCAAAATTTTTCCCTAAAGCTTCTTTCTCCTAGAATCCTTCCCTTTCTCTTTCTCTTTTTTTCTTTATTTCCTCCTTTCCCTCTTTCTCTCTCTTTCTTCTCTAAAAACTCTTTCTCTTTCTTATTTCAAACTAATCCTGAAATGGCAATTCCGAAATTCAATTTTAAATGAATTCGAAATTTGCATTTTCGGAATTCAATTTTGCGAAATCCTAGTTTTTCAGTTTTGTAAAAAAAAATGAATTCCGGAATTACAATTTCGGAATTGAATTTTCCAAAAATATTACTCCCTCCGTCCCGGCCGACTTAGGATTTTTTGAAATGGTACGGGGATTAAGGAAAAGGTAAATGTTGTGAGTGTAATTTAAAAATAGGAGAGAGAATGAGTGGAGGGAATAGTAAATTATAATGGTGTTGTGAGTATTAAAATAATGTAGGAGAGAGAATGAGTGGAGAGAATAGTGATTTAAGGTTTTCATTTTGGGCCGTCCTAAGTCGGGTGGGACGCCCAAAATGGCAAAAAGTCCTAAGTCGACCGGGACGGAGGGAGTATTTTGTTAATTCAGTTTTGTAAAAAAAAAAAAAAAAATTCCGGAAATGACAATTCCGGATTACCTTATTCCGGAATTATCAATTTTGGACTCCGACAAGAAAGTGTTAATTTGGTACATAAGTTTTCATCTATGTTATTTTGGTATATAAAATTTTAAAAAGCTATATTTTGAAAAAAAAAAATTCTCAAAACACATGTGGTTCATTTATCATTACAACATAAGAAGTACATCTAGTTTTCTAAGGAACATAATTTTCCGCATTTGGCTTCAGCATTCAGCGTGGTCAAGTCTGGTGGCCGGCCAGATTTGGAAAAGTTGGCACCACTGAAAATTCTAATCTCTAGCTTTAACCATCCAGACAAGTTTAGTTACCAACGCTTAAACTTTTAGACATGGATTCAATAATCATGAATATCAAGTCTTAACAATACATAAAACAAACCTTAGTCCTCCTCCTTTTAAACTGTTGCAGCTCAGACAATTTCTGGCTTATTAAGCTCATTCAAGCAAAGTTATGGCTGCTGTTAATTTGAAATGGGGTCAGTTGATTCTGATTCTAAGCACCTTATGGCTTCTTCCGACCTTTGTTTCTGGCAGAGGTGATTACTATTCCACGGCACAAGTCTCCACTTCATGGACACTCAATACCACTTTTTCCTGGTCCTCTGAGCAGGTAATTTTACTGAAAGAGATACCAGGTGAAGACATGTGATTTGCTTTTGGGTTTGTCTCAAGTGTTACTTATTCTTCTTTCTATTCGCTAGCAGTTGGCGTTGTAAGTGGAAGCGCAAATGAATGGTCGTGGGATTATGGTAGTTTGGGTTGCAAGCAAAGGAAAACAAGTCTCTCAAAATGCGACTCTAAGCTTACTTGCAGATGGGAATCTGGTGTTGTGGAATTCAGATGGAACTCTTCAATGGTCCACAAACACAACAAATAGATCCGTTGTTGGTATCAAATTGATGGAAAACGGTAATCTTGTGCTCCATGACAGTGATAATATCACAGTTTGGCAGTCTTCTGACTATTCAAAACATGTACTCCTTGATGGACAAAAGCTCGGGGCAGGGAAAAAACTTGTGGCTCAAAACTATTCTTTATCAGTAACTTCTCAAGGTCTTTTCGCTTTCTACAACTCACAGATGTACTTCAAATTTCTCGTTCAAGGAACTAGTTATTTCATGTCTACAAACGGGATGTTTGGTCTCTACACTTCTTCAAATGTGCCCGTTGGTATGTTTCCACCACTATATGTTGGCAAGTTTCTTTTCATGGGATTAGATTCTGATGGACATTTTAGAGCTTACCGAAAGGAGGGGGCTGTGGATCTTTTAGAAGATTTCTTGACAACCTGTGACTACCCCACGGCATGTGGGAATTATGAACTCTGCAGCTCGAGTGGAAGCTGTTCTTGTCCAGCTGGATATGCTCGAGAATCGTTGTCTGGTGAATGCAAGGAGGAATACCCAACAGCTTGTGATGGTCAACTAGTACGTTATAGCAATGTGTATCACTTTAGTTATGTAGACAGTGACACTGCAGTCATTCAAGGAGCAGATTTAGAGAGCTGTAGACAGTTTTGCCTGAGAAACTGCTCTTGCAAAGTTGTTCTGTTTCGCTATTTCCTAAACGAGTCACATGGAAACTGCTACATGCCCTCCCCAGTTCTCTCGCTCATAAGTGATGGGATTCGAAGAAACTTTTACCAATCATTGGCATTTATCAAGATCACTAATCGCGTTTCAAACACAGTGGGGTCCTCGCAAACCTTCAACAGAAAAAAGAAAAAGACACAGCTGATAGCATTATCCAGTGTTGGGGCGTTTATCATCATAGCAATGGTGCCAATTGGAATCTGGATAGTGTGTTTCAGGATGAAAAAAAGGGGTGCAGAGAAAGATGGTGATGAAGACTTTGAAGAAATAGCAGGAATGCCCTCGCGGTTTTCTTATCAGGAGTTACAGATTGCGACCAATGATTTCCAGATAAAGCTCGGGGAGGGAGGATTTGGTTCAGTTTTTGAAGGTCAACTCCGCAACGGAGAGAAGGTTGCAGTGAAGCGCCTAGATGGTTTGAGCCAAGGAAGAAAAGAATTCATGGCTGAGGTGCAAACGATTGGAAGCATTTATCACATGAATTTGGTAAGACTGGTTGGCTTTTGTGCTGAGAAATCTAGTAGGCTTTTGGTGTACGAGTTCATGTGTAACAGATCACTTGATAAGTGGATCTTTAGAGGAAAAGATCCAGTTGAACAACCTCCAATGAACTGGGAATCAAGAAGGAATATCATTCTTGATATAGCAAAAGGGTTGGCATATCTCCATGAAGAATGCATACAGAGGATTGTTCATTTAGATATCAAACCTCAGAATATCTTGTTGGACTCAAACTTTCGAGCCAAAGTATCTGACTTTGGTTTGTCAAAGTTCATTGACAGGGATCAGAGCCAGGTCGTTACCACAATGAGAGGAACTCCCGGTTATCTGGCCCCTGAGTGGTTGACCTCATTTATCACAGAAAAGGCTGATGTGTATAGCTACGGTATTGTTGTTATGGAGGTCGTTTGTGGAAGGAAAAATCTAGACCGTTCACAGCCAGAAGAATCCATGCATCTGCTCAGTTTGTTTAAGGAAAAAGCAGAAGCAGATGAACTTATGGATTTGGTTGACATGTATGGTGCCCAGAAAATGGAATCCGAGCAAGTTTTGGAAGCTGTGAAAATGATGAGGCTTGCAGCTTGGTGTTTGCAGGCAGACTATAGTAGGAGGCCTTCTATGTCTGTTGTTGTCAAAGTGATAGAGGGTACAATGGAAATAGATCCCAATTTGGATTACAGCTTCCCTAATCCAACCGTAAATGCTGGAATACAACAGACGAAGACTACTGTGACATTGCTACCCTCAACTCTTTCAGCACCAAGGTAAACTATTTTTTTCTACAAGTATTAATATGCGTGATGTGGGCAATGTGTGAAACTTGACCCGCGCAAGGTAGTTCATGAGAGTGTTTGTTCCTATGGGTTGTAAGCAGCCCATGTAAATTGAAAGATATTATTAGTACATGAATAAAAATCTCTGTTTCATTTACTTACGCGAGTTTATTTTCATGAAGAAGTTTATATGGAAAGATAAGTAGAAAAATAAATCTTCATCCCTCCTTCTACCTTCTAGTAACACATAAATAAGTGTCGAGCTGAAGTAAGAGCATGAAAGAAGACACTAATTAGTATGACTAGGAAAAACCCAAGAGAGCACAAACTGAACATTAAGACCAACCAACTCTAATTTCAACCTGAAACAGGAAATAACGTAGAGATAAAAAAGGACGGTGTGTTTACCTACAAAATATAATCACATATTTCTTAAAGTTGCTGAATGTGCAGAAAAAATGATGCAAGCAAACTCTAATCCAGCAGCGACGATTTCTAACCTGCAAATAACACAATATTATGAATTTATGATAATGAAAAAGAGAGGAAGCATAGACTACACTACAAAAAATCAGCAGGCAATTTCTATCAAAGAAGTGTCAAGGACGTAAAATTGAAATTTATGATGATGGTAGCATACCAATGGGCTGTTCTCCTCTTCAATGTTAGCCATGGACGTGCGACATGTGTCATAATATTGGCATGACATGATGAATAAGAAGGAAAATAAGTTAAGCGAACAAGTTTCAAGCTCAGTGATTAGATTCCATAGTACTTCACTTTCAGACCATTATTGTACAACAAGACCTTTGTCAACCTTCCACCACTTAAAGCTACTCAATTGGAATAAGAATATGACATTCCTCTCGATCAAGTTCTCCTATACTAGTATTCCACAGGCATCCAAGACCCTTTGCATGCTGATATGATTTTTTATTCGATTTGGAAACTAGATTGGTCAAAATAAATTTCTCAGCTGCCGAAAAGGATTGGGTGATTGAAGGACTAACAAGACGTAATGTGCCATGATTTCAATGTGGATGACTCGTTCATAAGTGCATCAGATCCATCTACAAGTCACTTATGTTCTATAGCAGAAAGTATAGGAAGAGAAATTAAGAAGCAAAAGGTTTTGGAATAACAGATGCTCCTCTAAAAGTGATTGTGTAAATAAACAAACATGGCAAAACAATTAGAATGTGAGTGGCATGTGAAGTGGAATTCAACTTATCAGCATTAGTGATGAAAAAATGAAATTGTGATCATTCTCTAACTAGTGTGTTCCAATTTTATGAGAACCAACAAGAGCTAAACTATCGCAGCCGCCCACTCTGGCTTCAGATCAGAAGTAGATAATCCACGAAATGATCCTTTAGCTGATGCCCAAACAGAAGAAATAGAAACCACTCGCTCCCATAGTAAGTGTTTTGGAATATGCTGATTTTGAAAAATCCTGTTATTTATCTCGAGCCCATAGACTCCAAAAGACAGCTGAGACCCCACAATCCCATAAAGGAACTCTATCCTTACCTCTCCCAAAGCCTCTGAACTGGATTTGTAAAAAATGAATTCAATGAGTTAGGGGACACCCGATGTTCTTCTGCCACCTCAAACAGTCTATTCCAAATATAACAAGCCATAGAACAATGGAGGAATAGATGATCATGAGATTTGTCTGAAGATTTGCAATTCACACACCAATTAGGAGAAATACACTTAAGAGGTCGTCGAATCTGCAAATTGTCATTAGTGTTAAGCTTGTTCCAAATTTTGCTCGCCCCTAATATCTAATGATGGATGTAATTATTTTTCTCAAGTCTGGTGGCCGACCTGATTTGGAAAAGTTGGCACCACTGAATGGAAAGAGTTCTAACCTTTTAGTGAAAATGTTGCATATTACTATTTGCTTCACAAGAAGCTGAAGTCAGTCATCCTGTAGGAATTTCTTAGCTTTGGTTTATAACAGCCTGAAATGAACTATTGAAGAAAGAAAAAAATTAGAAACGGGTTACGAAATATATTCACTTTCTACAACAATTTTTTTTTTTTACCAAGACAGAAAAGATAAGAAAAAATACGGAATACATAAACTTTCTACAATGAAAAACAATTTTCCATTAAGTGGAATTATATACTTCAAAGCCCAGCTTTCTAATGTCTACCAGTGGAACATCCGTACATGCTAAGTAAGAAACTCATCTAAAAGCTTAAGCTTTCATATAGGGATTCAAGTAAGAATATCCAAAACCTAAAGACAACCATTCCCTTTGCCCCCAAACCCACAATTTCAATCAAGAATCTCTATAAGTAAGCAACTCATCTAAAAGCTAAAGTATTCATATAGGGTTCAACTAAGAATATCCAAGTGAAGAGAGTAGATATTACTCCCTTTTCTCCTAAAAGAAAGAGTCACACTTGCCATTTTTCATTGCTCCAAAAAAGTGCCATATTAATTAGAAGAAATACTATAAGTGAAATGCTTCTTTCTGTAAAAACAAAACGGAGTACATAAAAAGAACTTATCTGCTGAGCATGTCCTAATTACCTGGAAATTTAAGAAAAAAAAAAGGAAAATGCTTATTACGGTAAAAACTGAATAAGAAAAATAAAATGTATCATCTGTTATGAAATGTACTAAAAAATATATAAAAATTATGATATGGAATAAGACAACAGCGAGGAATATGTATATCACAGAGATTTCTCTTTCGATCTGTGTGTTTATGATTGGGGAAACGCTATTTAAAGCATACCAATTGGTTCCTGCTTCTTCATCTCCACATCGTTCATTTAATATACCCTCCGCTCCAAAATGAATGTCCAAAAAAATTTAAAATTTACTCCTGATCAATGGCAAATTTGAAATTTTTATTTTAAATTTTTTTGAACATTCATTTTGGGACGGAGGGAGTATACGTTATCTACCATATGTTCATACTCTTCTGCACTTGACTTTTGGTAAGCATGGTCAACTCTGGTAGCCTGGTGTGGAAAGGTTGGCACCACTGATAATAAAATAAAACAGAACTAAGGAAATAAGAAATTACAGTACAACAACAGTCATGAATGGATAAAAAAACTAACCTTTAAGCCAAATTGTTGAATATGTTCTGTTTGCTTCTCAAGAAGCTGAAATCAACCATCCAGTAGGAACCTCACTGCTTTGGTTTATAACATGCCCTAACAGTAGATAAAAAAAACTCACTCTTACAGCATTAGATGCCTACAATATCCAAAACATAAAGACACACATTCAACTTACCCTTTTCTTTAGATTCAGACTTCTCAATTTTAACAATCTAGTCATCCCTCCTCCAGTTACAAGCTCAGGCGATTTATGGCTTATTAAGCTCATACAAGCTAAGTTATGGCTGTTGTTAATTTGAAATGGGGTCAGCTGATTCTGATTCTAAGCATCTTATGGCTTCTTCCGAACTATGTTTCTGTCAGAGGCGATGACTATTCCACAGCACAAGTCTCCACTTCATGGATGAACAATGATATTTCCGCAGGTTATTCCAATGAGATGCGGATGATTTTACTGAAAGAAATACCAGACGAAGATATGGGTCTTGCTTTTGGGTTTGTCTCAGATGGTTATCAGGAATATTTCAATTTCAATTAGCTAGCCGTTATGGTTGTAAGTAAGACTCCAGATAGATGGTGGGATTTGGGTAGTTTAGTTTGGGTTGCAAGCAGAGGAAACGGGATTTCTGAAAATGCGACTCTAAGCTTACTTGCAGATGGGAATATGGTTTTGAGAGATTCAGATGGAGCTCTTGAATGGTCCACAAACACCGCAAATAGATCTGTTGTTGGAATCAAGTTGATGGAAAATGGTATTCTTGTGCTCTATGACAGTGATAACATCACAGTCTGGCAGTCTTCCGACTATTCAGAAGATATACTCCTTGATGGACAAAAGCTCGGGGCAGGGAAAAAACTTGTGACTCAAGACTATTCTTTATCAGTAACTTTTCAAGGTTTATTTGCTTTCTACAAGTCACAGATGTACTTCAAATTTCTTGTCCAAGGAACTAGCTATTTCAAGTCTACAAATGGGACGCTTGATCTCAATACATCTTTGCATGAGGCCGGTGGCAAGTTTCCAACATTATCATCTAGCATGTTGCTTTTCGTGAGACTAGATTCTGATGGATATTTTAGAGCTTACACAAAGGAGCGGACTGTGGATCTTTTAGCATATTTCTTGAATACATATGATTATCCCATGGTATGTGGGAATTATGAACTCTGCAGCTCGAGCGGAAGCTGTTCTTGTCCAACTGGATATGCTCGAGATTCGGTGTCTGGTGAATGCAAGTTGGAGTACCCAACAACTTGTGATGGTAAGGGGTCTAATGAACTAGTAGGCCTTAGCACAATGTCTATCACTTTAGTTATGTAGACAGTGATGCAGCAGTCATTCAAGGAGCAGACTTTGAGAGCTACAGACGGGTATGCCTGAAAAATTGCTCTTGCAAAGTTGTTTCATTTCACTACTTCCTTAACAAGTACATGGAAACTGCTACATGCCCTCCCCAGTTCTCTCGCTCATAAATAATGGCATTCGAAGAAATTTGTACAATTCATTGGCCTTTATAAAGATCATCAATCGTGTTTCAAGCACAGTGGGGTCCCCTGGGTCCTTCAACAGAAAAAAAAAAAAAAAAAGACACAGCCGATAGCTTTATCCAGTGTTGGGGGGTTTATCATCTTCGTGATGATGCCAATTGGAATCTGGATGGTGTGCTTCAGGGTGAGAAAAGGGGTGTAGAGAAAGAAGGTGATGACGACTTTGAAGAAATAGTAGGAATGCCCTGGCGATTTTCTTATCAAGAGTTAAAACTGGCGACCAATGATTTCCAGATAAAGCTCGGGGAGGGAGGATTTGGTTCAGTTTTTGAAGGACAACTCCGCAATGGAGACAAGGTTGCAGTGAAGCGTCTAGATGGTTTGAGCCAAAGAAGAAAAGAATTCATGGCTGAGGTGCAAACGATTGGAAGCATTTATCACGTGAATTTGGTAAAACTGATTGGTGTTTGTGCTGAGAAATCCAATAGGCTTTTGGTGTACGAGTTCATGTGTTACAGATCGCTTGATAAATGGATTTTTAGAGGAAAAGATCAAGTTGAACAACCTCCAATGAACTGGGAATCCAGAAAGAATATCATTCTTGATATAGCAAAAGGGTTGGCATATCTCCACGAAGAATGCATACAAAGGATTTTTCATTTAGATATCAAACCCCAAAATATATTGTTGGACTCAAACTTTCGAGCCAAGGTATCTGACTTTGGTTTGTCAAAGTTTATTGACAAGGATCAGAGCCAGGTCGTTACCACAATGAGAGGAACTCCCGGTTATCTGGCTCCTGAGTGGTTGACCTCGTCTATCACAGAAAAGGCTGATGTTTATAGCTACAGTATTGTTGTTATGGAAGTGGTTTGTGGAAGGAGAAATCTGGACCGCTCACAGCCAGAGGAATTCATGCATCTGCTCAGTTTGTTTAAGGAAAAAGCAGAAGTGGACAAACTTATCGATTTGGTTGACAATTATGGTGCCCAGAAAATGGAATACCAGCAAGTGTTGGAAGCTGTGAAAATGATGAGGCTTGCAGCTTGGTGTTTGCAGGCGGACTATAATAGGAGGCCTTCTATGTCTGTTGTTGTCAAAGTGATAGAGGGTACCATGGAAATAAATCCTAACTTGGATTACAGCTTCCCTAATCCAGCCATAAATGTTGGAATACAGCAGACGAAGACTACTGTGACATTGCTTCCCTCAACTCTTTCAGCACCAAGGTAAACTATTTGTTTTCTACAAGTATTATTATGTGTGATGTGGGCGATGCGTGAAACTTGACCCGCGCAAGGTAGTTCATGAGAGAGTTTGTTCCTATGGGTTGTAAGCAGTCCTTGCAAATTGAAAGATTTTATTAGTACATGAATAAAATTTTAAGATTCATTTTCTTACGCGAGTTTAAATTCCTGGAAAATTTTATACGGAATCATAAGTACATTGATGAGTCTTCGTCCCTCCACCTAGTTGTATGTTAGGTAAATTCATTTCTAGCAACAAATACATAAGTGTCAAGTTGAAGTAAGAGCACGAAAGAAGCTGCTGATTAGCATGAGGAAGAAAAACGCATGAAAGCACAGACTAAAAACTAAGACAAACCAACTCTATATTCAACCTGAAACAGAAAATAATGTATGTTTAAAGATGGTATGCTTACCTACAAACGTAATAATACTCCTTGATGTTGCTGAATGTGCAGAAAAAATGATGTGGGCACTGTAATCCAGAAGCAACGATTTCTAACCTGCAAATAACACAATATTATGATAATGAAAAAGAGAGGAAGCATAGACTATTCCATGTTAGAATTGGATGTGCGAACACCCTGCCCCTGGAGACAGATCGAGAATTAGAAAGTCAGTGATTTTTGCTAGAGTAGCTCTGCTCAGAGAATAGGTCACAAGTAGAGTACAGATTTTTCCCGGAGTCCAACTGCAGCAATTCATACACTTAAGCTAAGCATGTCTTAAGTTGGTTAAAGTAAGATACTCTATAGAAAATGGCAATAGACCATATGCATCACTGTTATCTTTACAAAAGTACAATTTCCCAGATCAAGCTCCGTATAAAATTATGTTAGTTTTTTTTTCTTTTACATGAAATAAGCTGGCTCAATAAAGCTCAACAATTTCCCAGGTTGAGCTTTCACAACAGAAAATGCTAAGTATATCATTCCTATCAAATTTGATGAAGTCAATCGACCACACGTAGCTAATGCTTCTTGTGGAATTTCTGCAATTACTTACTCCCTCCGTCCCAAAATGTTTGTCCCATTTGACTTTTTTGTTGAACTTTGACCACAAATTTATGAGAGATTAATTATGTTCATGAAATTCTAAAAGTTGTTGTTGATAATATTATTAATGGTGAATCAATAGGAATTTTTAGAATTTTATGAACATAATTAAATTGTCATATATTTATGGTCAAAGTTCAACAAAAAAGTCAAATGGGCCAAATATTTTGGGACGGAGGGAGTACTTTACTAAGGTTCATCCAATTAATGATATTCCAGGACAAAATGGAAATATGCAGAAGTAATAAAATTGAAGCAAACTAGGTTCAAGCTCAGTGATTAGACTCCATAGTGCTTCACTTCCACACCATTAGTCTACGACAAGACCTTTCTCTACCTTCTACCACATACCACTCAAAGCTACTCAATTGGAATCAGGATAAGATATTCCCCTCCATCAAGTTTTCCTATACTAGTATTCTCTCTGTCCCGGAAAGATTGTCCCACTTTGACTTTCATGGTCAACTCAATTAAACTTTGACCAAAACTTTATGAAAATCTAGCTATTCCTATGCAATTCTAAAAATTGTTATTGATTCACCATTTGGAATACTATCGGTAACAATTTTTAGAATTGCATAGGGATAATAAGGTTTTCATAAAATTATGGTCAAAGTTCAATTGAGTTGACCATAAAAATCAAAGTGGGACAAACTTTGACCGAAACTTTTAGGGACCATAAAAATCATAGGGATAATAAGGTTTTTAGAATTGCATAGGGATAATAAGGTATTTCAGAAGAATCCAAGTCCCTTTGCACACTAAGATGATTTTTTATTCCATTTGGAATATAGATTCGTCAAAATAAATTTCTCAGCTGCCCAAAAGTTTTGGGAAATTTCTGCTTTCTATAAAACTAACAAGATATAATTTCAATGTGGATGACTCACCCAGAAGTGCATCAGATCCATCTACAAGTCACTTATGTTCTATAGCAGAAAGTATATGACGAGAAAGAAGTAAAAGGTTTTGGAAAAAAAGATCATCCACTAAAAGTGATTGTGTGAACAAATAAACAAGGAAAAACAATCAGAATGTGAGTGGCTCGTTAAGTGGAAATTCTACTTATCAGCACTAGCGATAAAAATCAAATACCATGATCATTCTCTAACAAGTGTGTTCCATCTTCAATGCTTGAAACAGCATATCTAACGAGTTAAAAATAATCTAGATAAAAAGGATATGCACACTACTGTTGCACGTAACTAGCTGTGTCACAACGTAATATACCATTTCAAATGAAGCAACTTGGAGTCTTAGAATCAAAATGTCACTAAGAAAGGAAATGACAATCTCTATTTACACATAGATAAGTCTCAAACAACTTTGAAAGTATCCTGAAATTAATTTGACTCTCAGTTAACAAGAAAAAGATACCTGGAAGCAAATATTGTAACGTTGAAATGATCTGTATTTTTATTACTTTTCTCTTGAACAGGGGATAATTCATATTCTGCTTCATTACATGCACACAGATAATAAGCTCCCATCATCTATACCACAACTTTAGTAATCTTTTTACTCACATCATAGTTCAATGAAAGAATTTGTGGTTATACAAAGAAAATGGGAACATATAGAATTGGGAAGGACACCAACAGGGTGGATGTTACCACTATAAGACCGGCACTGAAATAGACATCACTGGGACATCACTGGCAAAGCTTGGCTCCCTATTTGATACTGAATTCCCAGAAAAAGCGTACCCTATACCCAACCCACCAAAATACAAGGGAGCATTCTCACACCTCTGGAAAACCCTAGCAAGTGATGCTGCTTTTCGCCTAGCTCTCTTGGTTCCCGTACAAAGCAAAGTCTGAAGCAAACCCGCTAAAGCGGGTGCCTTCAAAACTTTCTCAGTTGCAGTGGTCCCACCACTCCGACATAATTCAAGAAGCGCCGCCACTGCATTTTCTTTACCTCTTGGGCTACCACAACGCATCATACCAATCAACCCAACCACTGCAATTTCCTCACTCCCCACAGCTTCTGCCCCAACTGGTTGCCTAACTATCAAGGCTAATGCACCTGCGGCTTCTTCTGCAATACCTTCACTTCCTAATGCCCCCACTAAAGCTCTTACTGCCCCTGACTCCACCATTCTTGCACAATTTTCATTATGTGTAGAAAGGTTAAATAAAGCTGTCACTGCATCTTTCTTCCCTCTTGCTGTCCCTTCTCGCAATAACTCTGCCAGTGCTTCCACAGCTCCATCTTCTTCAGTTATCCTCTTCTTGTAGTTATGAACAGCAGAAAGACTAAACAATGTTGCTGCAGCATTTTCCCTAGCCTCAGTTGTGTGCCCAAGTTTAAGTACTTCAACAATTGATCCCAAACACCCTCTTTCATCCATGATTCGACTTTTATTCTTCTCGTAAATGGACAAATTAAGCATTGCAGTAACCGAATTTTCTTGTGCAGCAGCATTAGATGAGGAAAGCAGACCCTTAAGATAGGGTATTGCCCCAGCTTCTGCAATGTAGGCACGATTTTCTTTCCCGGTTTTTGCTAACAAGCGAATTTCCTGAGCAGCCACAGCTTTGCCTTGCTGAGAACCATCTGCTAGCTGTTGAATGAGAAGACGTGCGGTGGCTTTATTAGCCTCAACTGCAGCCTTGCTTGCCACAGCGGAAGCTGAAAATGTTTCAGAAGACGAATCAGAGCATTCTGGAGGATCATAAGGGACGCCATAAGCAATGCACCATTGCATAATCAAGTTCCTCAAGGCCCGATTAGGCACTAGCCTCTTGTGAACAAGCATCTGACCAGTCTTAGGGCAAGTGCAGTGCCCTTCTTCAATCCACCTAGAAATCGGAGATCGATCATATGTCTGCCCGGTTGAAATGATAACCGGGTCAATCATCAAATCCAACGATATAGGGCAACAAAAGTCCTTTGGAATTGTAATAAAGGTCTCGGCTATTTCTCTAGTAATCAAACCTCTCTTAGACTTTTTCCTTCTCCCAATCCCAACATTGACTTCATCGTCCTCAAACCCAAACAACACGAACCTACAATACCTAGTCATTGCCACAAACCCATTAAGCACAGGCGCTGTAGGCTCAACATCACCCTCATAGTTCACAATTTGTTCTTCCAAGAAGTCAATTTCAGTCCGGCAACTCTTCGCATCCCTAATCCCTAAATTCTTCACAAAAAAGGAATACAGTTCCACGAAATCAGGAACCCTCCCATTCTCAAATTCATTCAGGAATTCAAAGTATTTCAACCTTAAGGTCTCATCATGCTTATCGATAAACAATTTCGCCTTTCGTGACTGCTTCTGCAACAGATCAATCTGTTCCCTCACATCATCATTCAAATTCAATTCTCTCAAGGGAAATACATCTAACAGGGTCGAAATCTCCTGATTCAAATCATGAAAATGACCAGAAATTGAATGGTTCTGAAGCAAAAGCCACAACTTACTCGATTGCGAGCAATAATCAAGCAGAATCTTCGACCGATATAGCAACAAATACATCTCCTTCAAGCACATAACAGCCGTGGACGGCAATTTCGACCCGGAATCACGAAGACACTCCAATAAAACAACGAACAACTCAATTTTCCTCACCAGAGACTTCGAATTCCGGCGCTGAAACGGCAGAGTCCTCCCACAATAGGAAGAAATCAGCTCCGACGAAACGGCGGGAAGGGTGTGCAATAATCTAACGTCGTTGAGATTAACCGGAGCCAAGAAAGCCTCTAAAGACGGCGATCTTCTCCTCCTCAACGAAGAAACTATTGCAGCAGACGCCATTAATTCAATGAAAAATCTACAAATTTTGAAACAGCTACACACAAATAGTATAGAGTAATTTCAATGAATATGTAGTACTATAATTTATGAAGAAATGAAATAATCTTTACAAATTGGTGGACTGAATCGAAAGACTTCGTGAGTATTGGAATCTACGAAACAGAATATGAAGAAAAGGGGTGGGTGGGAATGGGGGCTTTGATGATGGAGTGAATCCGCGTTCTTTTTCGAGAAAACAAAGGAGAGAGAAAGAGGAAGAGGGAGGAGGGTATTTATTTTCTTAATCTAGAGTGAAATTGATTTTTGGTATTTTCTTCTTTCTACGAGGTGGATGGAATTTGTGTGTAATTTTTGGGGGAAATTTGTCTCATAAGTTTCTTTTGAAACAAATTATTTTTTACTAAGTTTTTTATTGTATTAAAATGATTGGAAAGTTCTTTTTACAAGTAAACTTTCAATTTTGTCCTCACAACATTCTGAAAATATAATACAACATTCTGAAAATATAATACAACATTCTGATTCTTTTTTTATTTGAAAATATAATACAACACTCTGAAAATATAATACAACATTCTGATTTAAAAAAAAAATTAATTTTTTTTTGAAAATATAATACAACATTCTGAAAATATAATACAACATTCTGAATATAATACAATATTCTGGAAATATAAAACAACATTCTGATTTATTTTTTTAATTAATTTTTTTATTATTAATTTTTTTTTAATTTTTTGAAAATATAATACAACATTTGGGGGGGGGGGGTTATTTTCATCCAAAATGACAAAAAATTAATACACTCAGTTAAAAGAAACTTATTGAGTATAGATTAAAAAAATAAATTTATGAGGCAATGACCCAATTTTTAGGTTAGGGTAATACTGAAATTATAAATTTAATTTAATATAAAAAAACATAAATATGTAAATACGAAAAGTGAGACACAAGAAATAAGATAAATAATGAATAGTAAGTGAATGATTATTGTGTATATGTAAATTAGTTTCAATGAAAAAAAAAAGATATTTTATAATTATCATTATTAGAAAGTAAATTTTTTAACAGAACACATTGTTAAATAAAAGTGTAATTTTTAGTAAGAACGGGGATGTTTTGGATTCTGATAAATTGTGTTAGAATTCAAAAATTACACCAATATTATTCCCTTAGTTTCAGTTTAATTTATGGTTTTATTTTCTTATTAACTTGTCACAGATAAGAATTTTAGTTGTTTTATTCTATAAACATAAACATAGAAGAATGGGTAATGTTTTGGATAGTCTTATCATCAATATATCATCAATAAATGTCCGTGTTCAAGGCCACGTAATTTTTTTATTATTATTAATTTTTTATTTATTTTTTTTTAAATTAAAAAAAAAATTAAGGACAAAATGAAAATTTCGACCATTGGCACGGTTCAAAAAATTGTTCACACCCTTCCCTAATTTATACTATAGATAATTACAAAAAAGGCAAATAATAATTTAGGGCCTAAAGTATAGGGGCGGTACCACATTGGGGCCTGAAGTCTTAAAACTATTAATTTAGGGTCTGAACTTACTATTTTGATCAATTTGGGACTTTTTGACGTTAAACCCCGTTAACTGACCCGTGCGAGTCACGTGACATTTAGTGAGGGTATTTTGGTGATTTCGCCTTCACTGGATAATAAGGCGATTAAGGTTGACGACGGAGGGAGAATCAATTGAAGACAACGGCTTGGGTTCCTTGCGACAATTAGGGCAAAATTTGGGCTTTTCATCATGAGCATTGAGAATCGAAGATGCAGATGCGGTGAAGTAGCACGATTGCAGACATCATGGACCGAAAGGAATCCGAGTAGAAGATTTCTACAATGCCCATCTGTAAGTAATATTTGGCTTCTAATTTTTTCTGTGAGTTTAATTTGTTTTTGACCAAATTTTTCTCAGGGAAATTGTGGGTATTTTTCATGGGTTGATCCAGAGATCTGTGGAAGATCAAAGGCAGTCATACATGGGTTGATCCGAAACAGAAACAAAATGCAGGATGAAATTGGAAGATTGAAAAGACGAATAAAGTTCTTGTGGCTACTATTGTTGTGTTCTTGGATTGTATGTTTCTTCTGTTTGTTTTGCTAGTCTATGGGTAGGTTTCAAAGAATTGTAATGGTGATGGATTTGCTTTTGTGACATTTGATTTGAATTAGATATGTTGTTGTACTCTTTGTAATTTCTGCTGACTGAATGAATGAAGAAAGTTTGGAGTTTGGTAAAACATTGTTCTTGTGGCTACTATTGTTGTGTTCTTGGGTTGTATGTTTCTTCTGTTGACTGAATGAATTAAGAAAGACTGAAGGAAAACACCCATGTAAATCAATACAGCTACAAAATAAAGGCTTCCAAGGTCATATAAACCAATATACCAATATTTGTGGTATAAAAAGACATTTAAGTTTCAATATAACATCTCCAAAAGTAAAGGAAACTGCCCATGTGGCATAACACTAGTAATGGACCACACAAGGCCATTAAGTTTTAACCTAACATTGTCTATCTAAAAGACCATTCAATCACATGTTCAAAAGAGAATAAGATAGAACAAAAGCAAAAGAGAATCAAAGCCAAATCTGCAAAAATCTTTACACTTCACATCTACATCACAACATTGACCATTTACTTCTTAGTTGCACTCAAATTCTTAGTTGTCTTCTTGAGATTCTTCATTGTGACATATCTCTTTCCAACCCTCTCAAAATAAGGTTGTGAAGGGTTATCTGTGTCATCTTTGCTGGTAGTACCATGCTCCCCAGTCACAGAAATGCTTGTAAACCTTCTATCAGGCAACCTAAGTTCCATTCCAGGAGGGATTACCCTTTCCATCACTCCAGGAGGTGGTTGAGACAAGGAACCAGAAGAGAGCACATTACCACCTGATGCAGAAGATTGAGCAGGCTGAGACATGGTATCTAGAGGTCCACTTTCCTCCTCTTCTTCAACCAAATCAATTATTCCATCAACTTTCTTGAACTGAAACCTACTTCTTAGTCTATTTGACCTTGGCAACCTTATCAGTTTTGGCATTTCTGAATCTGGTTGTTGTTGCTTAGGTTTTCCTTTGGGTTTAGAAACCTAAATGAAAAACACATTCATTTTAAATCAAAAAACAAGTTAAATCAGAAATCAAGGACATTCCATTTCTTTTTAAATTAGAAGTTGCATTTATCTTTGAATCTGGAATTGATCGAGGTTTTGCAAATGGTTTTGGTGGTAGTGGTGGTGGTGATCTTCTCAGTGGTGGTTGTGGTGGTGATATTCTCAGTTGTGGTAGTGGTGGTGGTGATCTTCTCAGTGGTGACTGTGGTGGTGATCTTCTCAGTGGTGGTTGTGGAGGTGGTGGTTATGTTCTTGGTGATCTTCTCGGTGGTGGTGGTGGTGGTGTTGTTTGAAGTGGTGGTGGTGGTGGAGGTGCCGGTGGTGTTTGAAGTGGTGGAGGTGGTGTTTAATGGAGGTGTTGTTTGAAGTGCTGGTGGTCTTGTTTGAAGTGGTGGTGGTGGTGGAGGTGGTGTTTGAAGTGGTGGTGGTGTTGTTTGAAGTGGTGGTGGTGGAGGTGGTGTTTGAAGTGGTGGTGGTGTTGTTTGAAGTGGTGGTGGTGGTGTAGGTGGTGTTTGAAGTGGTGGTGGTGTTGTTTGAAGTGGTAGTGTTGACATTTCTGGGGCTTATTGGCTTGTTGATGCGACTGTGTCTCCCATTCTTTTTCTTTTCCTTGGCTCCTTTGATTTAGTAGCCTAAAACATTAACATCCTTAAGTTAAACATAGTTTGTAAACTTAACAAAAAAAATTGAATAATTGCAATACATGTTGGGTACTTGTGCTTGCATTTGAGATTCCAAACTCTCTATCCCCTGCTCTCACATTACTTTCCACCTACCATTGACCAAAAAATGAATGTCAGAATTTAATGCTTAGAACTTACAACTTTTATTTAAAGTTAGGTACTCACATTGGTTGTTGGTTTTGAAGGACATTTTATCTTGTTGTGGCCTGACACCTTGCATATACTGCATTTAACAGTCCTAAGATAAGTTTTCCTCTGCAGTTTCTGAGTTTGTTGATCAAACACCTCATCTACATTTGGTTCTCCCCCTCCCTCTTGGTTTGCAGCCCCTTATACTCCAGGTAATGCTCATTCTTCACCACCTTGTCCATTTGGTAAACCTTGGTTAGTCCTCTTTCTTAATTTCTTTGGTCTTCCAGGTTATGTTCTTTTGCTCTTTGGGGGGTGGACAGGATCCAATTCAGTAAATGTAATGTCATTATTCATTTATATAAGAGATTGTTATTTTGATTATTATATATGTTTGCATGTTTATTGTAATAATTGTGTCCCTAGTACTTAAGAAGCACTAGTATGAAGTTTAATGGATAATCATGTGATGATTATATGCATAGGGATGCACATTAAATTCATGGGTACTTGTTAGAGAACAAGGTACTGGACTTGACCCGTTATGAGATTTATGTCATGGTCGAATGTCATAATTAAATCTCATATAGTTATATCATTGATATCCTTTGACCTGAGATTATCATCGTCTTCCACTCGATGAATATTGTGTTTGATATAGTTTAACGTTATCTTTAACCGGATAACAATAAGGGCTATTATTGGCATGATAGGATTCTTGTTGGGAAGAATGATAAGTCAAGATGGAAATTTGTCCCTCGTAAAGAGAGATGTTTGCTAGGCCACTCGTAAGTAAGATTGATAATGTACATGGCCATGTCCGAAAGAATTAAAGTGATTAATAACATTCGAGTGATCAATTTATTTGGTAACGAGAAAGCATTGAACAATATGAGTTGACGTGGACTATGACTCATGTTCAATATAGCATCGTGTGACAATAGGATTGTGATATGTTCTATGTAGGAAATCGAACTTGAAATTATATTATTTAGGTAGACATGATGGCTTGCTAGAGTCCGCTCATGTCTTATGAGGATCGATGTGATCAAACTCATTACCAACATAATATAGTCCTATGGGGTCACACACATCGAACGAATTGTCAAAAATGGAAAATATGGAATTTTTGTACTGAGGGGACGAGTCGTCCCTTGGCCAGAACCAACTATTCGCTTGGCCAAGAACGAGTGTTTCAGAGGTCATGTCCTGAGGGACGACTCGTCCCATATGGGACGACTCGTGCCCATAGGGACGACTCATCCTCAAGAATTGTACGAATTATTCCCCTTAAGGGGACGACTGTATCTGGAGCATTGTGAAGGGGGACGACTCGTGCCCTATGGGACGAGTCGTCCCGTTGGCGCTGGCAGATACGTAACTGACTCAAAAATAGGGTTTTCAAGAGAGGAAAAAGTATATATAGTGTATAAATACTACCTCCCTTTTACCCTAGCCGTCAGTCACGAAAATTAAGTTTAGAGAAACACAATTGGGAGTTTTCAATTGAGAATTGAAAATCCAAAACACTCCAATTCCATATTTATTCATCGATTGAAAGTGGTTTCAATCAAGGATCTAGCAATCCACCTAGAATCGTTCTAGGGTTCGTTCAACGTGTGGATACACATAGAGGATCTTCGCAATTCAAGATCTAAAGTTCGTGATTCAAGGTTCGTACATCAAGGATTCATAAGATCATCAATCCTGGAGTTGGAACGCGTTTATCAAAGACAAAGGGCATCGAGGTTGGTAATTCTATTTCATCCTATTTAATTAATCATCTAGAACGGATCCATGGCTCCGGGTTTTCGTGTTGATTTGCTTTCTTCTGCTGCGCATGGACCCACGAAACCCAACAGTGGTATCAGAGCCCCGTTCATGATGTTTATTTTAGATAATCGTGATAATTATATAATGAGATTATGTGAATTACCATGATGAATATGATTTAGAATATGAATTTATATGAGTTTTGCTTATGGAAGTAATAGTATATTTTGATATGCCATGATTATGAAGATGAATTGTATGATTAATCTAGATTATGGGATATCAATTTCATTAATATGATTATTGTAAATTGATAAATTTTTAGGTCTTGAACAAATTGTTTGTTATAGGGATTATGTTCATATTAAATGAGATTTTGCATGAATCATTAAACCCTAATTGATTAGAAATTTTGATGTAAAGATCAAATGTGATTTGTGATGCATCATCCCATGTTCATAATTATGCTCATATAGTTTTCATGATCAACCTTGCCATGTTAATTGATATACATGAAAAATTGAACCTTCATAGAAATTTGAGTTTGTTTATGCCACCCACGTTTAAACACTTGTGAATACACGAATAGTTTTATGTAGGCTACGCCATAGCGAGGTACATTAATTCTATCTTTGTATGATCAATATGAGGAAACGGTGATTCCTATACGTTTAAAATGGTTGAACTTAATTGGGCTATCAAAACAGTTTTGGGCCAAAGGCATAAGATGATATTGAAACATGTGACATAAGATGTCTATAATCTCATAAAAGATCTAAGAGTCATATGAAGATATGATTGATAAATATTATTTACCTTTTTAGTTTAATTTGAGCAGTCGTGCCATAGCCGACTTGAAATTAAATTAAAGTTGGGTCTTAGCCTATTAAATTATATTATGCATATTTGTATAAGAATGTTATATAATTTAGTGGGAGTAATCATGAAATACGTTATTTAATCTCTTAAATAAAATCGGTACTTATATATGTTCATATGTGTTGTATATCTTTGTAGATCAATGGCATTAAACACTAATCAAACTCTCTCACTGCGATCAGTCCTTGAGAAGGACAAGTTGGAAGAGAATGGCAACAACTATATGGATTGGATTCGTAGTTTGAGAATTGTTCTCAAACAAGAAAGGAAGTTGTACATTCTCGATGGACCCGTTCCACCCGAGCCTGCTGCTAATGCACCTCGAGCTGAAAAGGATCAACATAAGAAACATATGGATGATTCTATTGATGTTGGTTGCTTGATGCTCGCTACCATGTGTAAGGCCCTTCAGAAGGACCTTGAACACATGGATGCTTATTATTTGGGAAATCATTTAAAGGAAATGTTCCAAGTGCAAGCACGACAGGAAAGGTTTGACACCATGAAGGCTCTTCATTCATGCAAGATGATTGAAGGACAAGCTGTTGGGCCTCATGTGTTGAAAATGAAGGGTCACCTCGAACATCTTGAGAGGATTGGATATCCTATCCAGTTGGAACTGGCTACGGATATGATATTGAATTCACTCCCGGAAAATTATAATCAGTTTTTTATGAATTATAACATGAATGGGATGAATAAATCTCTATCTGAATTGCATGGGATGCTTAAGAATGCAGAGAACAATATAGCCAAGAAAACCAATCAAGTGTTGATGGTGAATAAAGGAAAGGGGTTCAAGAAAACCAAGGTTAAAGTAAAAATTGCTAAACCGGAGGCAAAGGTTGTCGTTGTTGAGAAGCCTCAACCCAAATCCCAAAAGGATGCAGTTTGCTACCATTGCAAGGAAACTGGACATTGGAGGCGTAACTGCAAAGCTTATCAGGAAGGACTGAAGAAGAAGGGCAATGAGATTGCCATGACTTCAGGTATCTATGTGATAGATATTTTACTTTCTACTTCTAGTTCTTGGGTATTGGATACCGGATGTGGATCTCACATTTGTTTGAATGTGCAGGGACTAAAGAATAGAAGGTTGCTCAAAGAAGGAGAAGTAGACCTACGTGTGGGGAATGGAGCAAGAGTTCCTGCATTAGCCGTAGGGACTTATGAAGTCACTTTACCTAGCGGACTAATACTAGTTTTGAATAATTGTTATTATGTTCCGGATTTGAGTAGAAACATTATTTTAATTTCTTGTTTGGATAATGAAGGATATAATTTTCTTATTAAGAATAAGAAATTTTCTATTTACTTAAATGATATGCTTTATTGTATTGCTAATTCATTTAATGGCCTTTATGTCCCATATGTTGAAAATAATGTTGAAAATGTCTATCATGTAAATAAGAAATCTAAACCAAATAATGTGAACAACATATATATATGGCACTGCCGTCTTGGTCACATAAATGAGAAACGCGTTTCTAAACTCCATAAAGATGGATATTTAGACTCACATGATTATGAATCATATGATGTTTGCGAGTCTTGTTTATTGGGCAAGATGACTAAGGCACCTTTTACTTAGAGTAGTGAAAGGGCTAGTGATTTGTTGGCTCTTGTACATACTGATGTATGTGGACCAATGAATAGCATTGCTATGGGAGGATTTTGGTACTTCATAACATTCACTGATGGCTTATCTAGATATGGCTATGTCTATCTAATGAAGTACAAAAGTGAAGCACTTGAGATATTTAGAATATTTCAAAATGAAGTACAAAATTAACTTGGCAAAACTATTAAAGTACTTCGATCCGATCGAGGTGGTGAATATTTAAGCCAAGAATTTGATGATCATCTTAAAAGTTGTGAAATTGTTTCAGAACTTACTGCACCCGGAACACCACAATGGAATGGTGTGTCCGAGAGGAGAAATCGAACTCTATCGGATATGGTTAGATCAATGATGAGTCAAGTTAATCTTCCTATTTCCTTTTGGGGACATGCACTAGAGACTGCTGCTTTTACGCTTAACAGAGTCCCTACTAAATCGGCTCCTAAGACCCCACATGAGATGTGGCATGGAAGAAAACCTAGTTTATCTTTCATGAAGATTTGGGGTTGTGAAACTTATGTAAAGAAATTAGTTTCTGAAAATAAGCTTGCACCCAGATCCGATAAATGTATTTTCGTTGGTTATCTTAAGGAAACGAAAGAATATCAATTTTACAACCGATCCGAGAACAAAGTGTTTGTTGCTCGACATGGTGTCTTTCTAGAGAAAGAGTTTCTCTCTAAAGAAACTAGTGGGAGTAAAATTGATCTTGAAAAAATTCAAGAACTCGAAAATGACAAGGAACCAATAATAGAGACGGAACCAAGTTCACAAGGAGTTGTGGAACCAGTTCAAGATACACAAGTTCTTCGCAGATCAGATAGATTACGATCCGAACCTGAGAGATATGGATTTCTCATGACGAAAAGTAATGAAGTAGAAATCATTGAGAATGATGAACCTACTTCCTATCAAGAGGCGATGTCCACTCCTGATTCGGATAAGTGGCTAGGAGCCATGGAATCCGAGATCAAATCCATGTACGATAATCAAGTTTGGAACTTGATTGATCCACCTGAAGGTGTAAAAACCATGGGGTGCAAATGGGTTTTCAAAAAGAAAACCGACATGGATGGGAAGGTACATACTTACAAGGCTAGGATTATTCCTAAAGGGTATAGGCAGATTCATGATGTTGACTATGATGAAACCTTTTCGCCTGTAGCAATGCTTAAGTCTATTAGAATCTTAATTGTCATAGCCGCATATTATGACTATGAAATATGCAAATGGATGTCAAAACAGCGTTTCTTAACGGAAACCTACTTGAGGATGTATACATGATATAGCCTGAAGGGTTTGTCGATCCAAAAAATTCTAATAAAGTATGTAAGTTGCAGAGATCCATTTATGGATTAAAGCAAGCTTCGAGGAGTTGGAATCTACGTTTTGATGAATCAGTCAAAGAGTTTGGTTTCATCAAGAACGAAGATGAGCCTTGTGTATACAAGAAAATAAGTGGGAGCATAGTACTATTTCTGGTGTTATATGTCGATGACATCTTACTCATTGGAAACAATATTCCTGCGCTTGAGACTGTCAAGTCCTGGTTAAGAAAATGTTTCTCAATGAAAGATATGGGTGAAGCGGCTTATATCCTTGGTATCAAGATCTATAGAGATATATCAAGAAGGATGATTGGTTTGAATCAAAGTACATATATTGACAAGGTCCTTAGAAGATTCCGCATGGAAAATTCTAAGAGAGGGAACTTGCCAATGGGCCATGGCATTACTCTTAGCAAGACTCAATGTCCTAAGACAAATGATGAGCGAAAGAGAATGAATGATATTCCATATGCTTCGAAAATTGGGTCTATCATGTATGCCATGTTATGTACTAGACCTGATGTCTCGTATGCTCTGAGCATGATGAGTAGATACCAGTCTGATCCTGGTGAGAACCATTGGATAGAAGTCAAGAATATCCATAAGTACTTGAGAAAAACTAAGGATGTATTCTTGGTATTTGGAGGAATGGAAGATGATCTTGCTGTAAGGGGTTACACAGATGCAAGCTTCCAAACCGACAAAGATGACTTTAGATCGCAGTCTGAGTTCGTGTTTATGCTAAATGGAGGTACCGTTTGTTGGAAGAGTTCCAAGCAAAGCACTGTTGCTGATTCTACAACCGAAGTCGAATATATAGCAGTATCGGATGTAGCTAAGGAGGCGGTTTGAATCAAGAAGTTCGTTAGTGACTTAGAAGTTGTTCCGAGTATCACTAACCCGATAGAGCTTTATTGTGACAATAATGGTGCTATTGCCCAAGCAAAAGAACCAAGGTCACATCAACGATCCAAACACATTCTGAGACGTTTCCACCTCATTCGAGAAATCTGTGAAAGGAAAGACGTTAAGATATGCAAGGTACCAACAGATGACAACATTGGGGATCCACTCACCAAGCCTTTACCACAAGCTAAACATGATTGTCATGTTAGGTCCATGGGTATAAGATACATGAATGATTGGGCCTAGTGCAAGTGGGATACTGTAGGTGTTAGTGCCCTAGGCCTATAGAGATAGACTTAAATGTAATGTCATTATTCATTTATATAAGAAATTGTTATTTTGATTATTATATATATTTGCATATTTATTGTAATAATCGTATCCCTAGTACTTAAGAAGCACTAGTATGAAGTTTAATGAAAAATCATGTGATGACTATATGCATAGGGATGCACATTAAATTCATGGGTACTTGTTAAAGAACAAGGTACTGGACTTGACCCGTTATGAGATTTATGTCATGATCGAATGTCATAATTAAATCTCATATAGTTATATCATTGATATCATTTGACCTGAGATTATCATCGTCTTCCACTCGATGAATATTGTGTTTGATATAGTTTAACGTTATCTTTAACAGGATAACAATAAGGGCTATTATTGGCATATAGGATTCTTGTTGGGAAGAATGATAAGTCAAGATGGAAATTTATCCCTCGTAAAGAGAGATGTTTGCTAGGCCACTCGTAAGTAAGATTGATAATGTACATGTCCATGTCCGAATGAATTAAAGTGATTAATAACATTCGATTGATCAATTTACTTGGTAACGAGAAAGCATTGAACAATATGAGTTGACGTGGACCATGACTCATGTTCAATATAACATCGTGTGACAATAGGATTGTGATATGTTCTATGTGGGAAATCGAACTTGAAATTATATTATTTGGGTAGACATTATGGCTTGCTAGAGTCCGCTCATGTCTTATGAGGATCGATATGATCGAACTCATTACCAACATAATATAGTCCTATGGGGTCACACACATCGAACGAATTGTCAAAAATGAAAAATATGGAGTTTTTGTACTGAGGGGACGACTCGTCCTTTGGCCAGAATCAACTATTCCCTTGGCCAAGGACGAGTGTTTCAGAGGTCATGTCCTGAGGGACGACTCGTCCCATATGGGATGACTCGTGCCCATAGGGACGAGTCGTCCTCAAGAATTGTACGAATTATTTCCCTTAAAGGGACGACTGTATCTGGAGCATTGTGAAGGGGGACAACTCGTGCCCTATCGGATGAGTCGTCCCGTCGGCGCTGGCAGATACGTAACTGACTCAAAAAATAGGGTTTTCAAGAAAGGAAAAAGTATATATAGTGTATAAATACTACCTCCCTTTTACCCTAGCCATCAGTCACGGAAATTGAGTTTAGAGAAACACAATTGGGAGTTTTCAATTGAGAATTGAAAATCCAAAACACTCCAATTCCATATTTATTCATCGATTGAAAGTGGTTTCAATCAAGGATCTAGCAATCCACCTAGAATCGTTCTAGGGTTCGTTCAACGTGTGTATACACATAGAGGATCTTCGCAATTCAAGATCTAAAGTTCGTGATTCAAGATTCGTACATCAAGAATTCATAAGATCATCAATCCTGGAGTTGGAACGCGTTTATCAAAGACAAAGGGCATCGATGCTGGTAATTCTATTTCATCCTATTTAATTAATCATCTAGAACGGATCCATGGCTCCGGGTTTTTCGTGTTGATTTGCTTTCTTCCGCTGCTGTGAATGTGTGCCCAAATTTTTTTTTTTGTGTTTCATTTGGATTCACTTGAGTTTGAAAACATCCGGTTTAATTTGAAAAAACGGAGTCGCCACGCCATTTTGATTTCCTCAAAACTTTGAAAAAAATGATTTAGGGTTCGGAGGTTAAGTTACCCCTTGGGAAGAACGGATCGTCGTTCACCCAAGGTGCCTTGCCGTAGCAAGTCTTCCAAGATTCCATTTTTCGTGCTTGCTTGTGTGCTTTCTTGTGTGCATGTGTTGAAAAGGGGGGGGGGAATGTTTCAAGTTGTCTTCCGGACGTATAAACCATTTAGTTGGTTATCGCTCGGGATTCCTTGGATTTTATGTGTTCGGGACTTTGATCCCACCCTCATCTTGGACTTGTGATCATCACTATTTGACCTTGGGTCTTGCGTGATCAAGAGAAGGACTCTCTTTTATAGTCCAAAATGAGGTTCTTTAGAAAGGAGTGACCTTAGCCCATCAATCCTACACATTGAGACGATTGAGTTTGTGTAGGGACTACTATACTCATCTCAAGTGATAATCGGAGATATAGGGTTCAAGGTTTATCCCTTTCTAAAGAGATTGTTGCACCTTTAATGGAAGAAACGATGTAAAGATGGGATCTTTACACCGGTCCGCTCCAAAGGATGCATCAAATACCAATGGGGACATGGGCAATGCATGTTTAGGATAAAAATGATATTTTTAATGAAAAAGATGACATTTTGGATGCAAAGGATGCTCTTTGTTTACAAAGGATGCTTCTTATGTAAAGAAACGATTTTTAATGCAAAGGATGCATTTTTATGTGGAAAAATTGCATTTTATATGCAAAGGATGCATAAAGATGTCATTTTGAAAACAAAGGATGCTACTTTGATGTAAAGAGATGATTTTTAATGCAAAAGATGCATTTTTATGTATGAAATGGGTTCTAGGTGCAAAGGATGCAATTTTTAATGTAAAGGGATCATTTTTAAGTGCAAAGGATGCAACTTTTATGTAAAAAAGAGATTTTTAGGTGCAAAGGATGCACCTTTAATGCAAAGACTACATTTTTATGAGCAAAAGATGCTATTTTAGTGCAAAGGATGCAAAGGGAGGGGGATATGATTTACATGTTCAAAGATATGATCTTTAACAACAATATACCAAGTCCCAAGCAAATATATAGGAATATGTAAAGCAAGGAGCAAATATATCACATATATACAAGCATAATGCAAGATAAGGGGGTGAGAGGTTACCAATGGTGGTGACCTCTTTCTCTTTGGAGTCCGCCTAGGGAAGGGACCAACTTTTGGAGGCTTCAAGGAGGAGGGAGGTGGCTCTTGGCACTCTCAGCCTACTGAGTTTTCGTAATAATGTTTTGATAGAGTTTTTGTGCTCAATTCTTCTCCTCTTCAAAATGGGTAGAGGAGGCCTCTATTTATAGGCAGTCTGGAAATAGCCAATGAAGTCGTGCGGCTGGGAGTTCCCTCCTAATGCAGCTGTGCGGCATTATCCCTTGTGACTCAGCATCTTTCTAGAATCATGCAAGGTGGCATTCTAGAAGGTTTTTTTTGGCATAAAAGGAAAACGTGTTTTTTAATTCCAAGTAATCCTTTCACCCCTCGAAAGGTCTGGAACAGTTCTCGAATTACTCCGGAACTTTAGGAAAGTCCGAGGAATTGCCGGGAAACTTAACCGGAAGGCAAGAGCCAGATTTGGGTACTTACAGCTGCGCATGGACCCACGAAACCCAACATTCCCCACATGTCAGGGCTATCCATAGGATTGATGAGGAAAGAATAAACATTGTTATATGTTACTACACTGTAACAAGGATCAACATAATCCTCTGCCTCTAGCTCTTTCGTTAACATACATGAGATTGCATGATTACAAGGTATGCCACATAATTCCCATTTTCTGCATGTACATGTCCTGTCATTTAGATTCACTGAGTACTGACTATGAACTGTGCTTACTTGAAATTTCCCACCACCTGCAGATATTGGAATGCAATCAGCAACAAATTGTTTCCTCTTCTGAAGTTCCTTGTGTATCTTGGGACACAACCTCAACCTAGACCACTTTTTAGTGGCAGTTTCCCTATTCTCATCAAGCCTTGCCATGATCATGTTTCTGATTGTCTCTAGGCATGCAAGTATAGGTTTATCCCTAGCATCCAAAATGAAACTGTTGAAACTTTCAGCTAAGTTATTCAGAAGAATATCACACTTTGTCTCAGTTCTGAAATGGGACCTAGACCAGTGTTGTGAAGGTTTATCTGAGAACCAATCAAAACACTCTTTGTTATATGCTTTAATCTCCTCCATACATGCCTTATACCTACTTTCAATAGTTGCACATGCTGCACTCCATAGCTGATCTCTGTAAATCAATCTTCTAAATCCTGCTGATCTCATATTAGCTAACATATACATTACACAAAATCTGTGTTCAGCATTAGGCAAAAAAGAAGCAAATGGCATCAATCAAACCCTTTTGTTTATCAGACATTATAACATAGTCTCTGTCATCAACAATTTCCAAGTCATTCACCATTAACTGAACAAACCAATTCCATGTCTCCTTTGTTTCAGCCTCAACAATTGCATAACAAACTGGAAACCAGTCATTATTTGGATCAATACCACATGCTGCTAATAACTGGCCACCATATTCCCCTTTTAGAAAACAACCATCTAAACAAATGACTTTCCTACACAACTTAAAACCATCTTTCAACCCTCTTAAACAAACATAGAATCTCTGAAATATTGGATTACCATCCATCATATTGTCCTCAACTATCATGTACACAAAACTTCCAGGATTTCTTAACCTAAGCTCCTCTGCATAATCCCACAATTTGAAGTATTGATCTTTCACACTACCTTCAATCAATTGAAATGCTTTTCTTCTTGCTATGTATGCTTGTTGCATAGTAATGTCTGACTTGTACTTGTTCATATCAACTTTCTTAAAAGCCTTTGCAGAGATCTGTGGGTTTGATCTTCAATCATTGACATGCTCTTTTGCCAACCAGGCAGGCTTCAAATGTCCACTCTTGAACTGATTTGGACAGGTGTGGCAAGTGTTGAGAGTTTTAATCACCAGATTTGTTTCTCCTTGAAATGTTGAAGCAAACAACAACCATGGATAAGGGTCCTTAAATTTGGCCCTAACTCTTTGTTTCACTTGCTTCACAAAGCTGATAGGTCTATGCTCTGAAATTGCATGCTTTCTTATAGCATCAACCAAGACTTTATGATCAGCAAACTCCATCCCCAGTTCAAAGACAGGTTTATCCATATCCACTTTTGGATTGAACACTCTACCCCTACCCCTATCATCATCACTTGCATAATCTTTCAAGCCATCGTCAGAATCATACTCAATTTCCACATTTCTACCCTTCACACCAACCCCATATGATCATTGAACTACTTTTCCAGTATCCCTAATCGTAGAGGTCACTTTAGATCCTCCAACTTCATCACCATTAACCTGAACTTTCATGCCATCCTCTCTAGTCTCATACTCACTATCATGTAAAGATTCATGTTCAGAATCCTCCAACAATCTTTGTAAATCACCCACCACATCAACATCAATCATTCCCTCACATCTCCCATCTAATTCCACATACAGTTCAACAAACCTCCTCTTCTTAGACATAAACATTGCAATATCAGCTGCATCATTATCATTTTTAATTAACCTTAGTTCTAGATTTACCATTGAATCAACATGTAAATCCCCAATCTTTTGTTACAAAGTATAATTATCTGATTGCACACCAGCCTTTTTAACAGCTAACTTAAGTTCAAGCATTGACACACAATCAACCTCAAAATAGTCAAACCAAGTGACATTTCCTTCATTGTATGTACTCATACTCATACTGCATGTACTAAAGTAGCCCCCATGATGAAGCTTTATAGAAAATTGTTCTTCAGACTCTACACACATGAAAATTGAAGAAAAGAAAAGCATAAAAAAGTGTAATGGACAATAGGTTAAGAAAGAAAGTATATTAAAAAAAAACATGGGACCACCACTTCATGAAAAACAACAAAGGACTATATTTTTTTAACACAAAAGGGACCATAAAAAATTGCCAACAAATTTCAATGGCAAATAAAACATCACAGAGCATATATGGGTAGTTGATCATAAACTTTATGCAATTTTTAATAAATTTCTATAGAAAAGCACAAAGGAAAAAAAGTATAAAAACAATATGGAAATCCTATACATATCTACATACATAAATGGACCAATTTCGTAAAAAAAAAAAAAAAAAAAACAAAAAAAAAAAAACAATAAAAAACAAGAAAAATCCTAAGTCAAAACCCCCAATTTATTTCCTCAAGCCCTAATTTTTCCGTAAAAATTACCGTAATTTGGTGTGGATGGATAGAGGCAACCCTTCTTCTTTCGCTTACACCAAGTCATTTTGCCTTCAACAATCGATTCTTCAATGAAATCACCAATCGATTCTCAATGAAATCGATTCTTCAATCAAATTTCCAAGCCGTTGTCTTCAATTGATTCTCCCTCCGTCGTCAACCTTAATCGCCTTATTATCCAGTGAAGGCAAAATCACCAAAATACTCTCACTAAATGTCACGTGACTTGCACGGGATCAGTTAACGGGGGTTTTTAATGGAAAACGTCAAAAAGTCTTAAATTGATAAAAATAGTAAGTTTGGACCCTAAATTAATAGTTTTAAAACTTCAGGCCCCAATATGATACCGTCCCTATACTTTAGATCCTAAATTGTCATTTGCCCTTACAAAAACTAGTTACTTACATATCTACTTTTTCATATAATTGATTAATGAATAGTATTCTAAAAGGTTGGATAACTTTCAAGTTTCGAATCCCCACAAACAAAGGTGTTCAACGTATTGTAAAAAAAAAAAAATAGTATTCTAAACAACTATATCTACAAATCACTATTATTGTTAGACTCATTTTTGCCTTAATTTTTTTAATAATATTGCTAAGTCAAACTAAAAAAATTTAACATGGACAGAGTGAATATTCAGTTATTTGAATTTTAATATGTATTTTCATTATAATTTAAAAAATATTATTGATGCACTAAAAAACGTGTTTTTTGTAAGATAAAAAAAACGGGTTTTGTTTCCCCCGCTAAATTCGATGACGACAATGTTAAGGTTAAAAAGTGTCAGTATTAGTTTAAAAAAATGTCAGTGTAAAGAGTGTCAGTGCATGTATTATTAAGTGTCAGTGTAAAAAAGTATCAATGTCAGTGTAAAAAATGTAAGTGTAAAGAGTACAAGTGCATGCATTATTAAGTGTCAATGTAAAAAAGTGACAGTGTTAGTGTAAAAAAATATTTCTGATAGTGTAAGAAAAATGTCAATGTAAAAGACTGTCATTGAATGTATTATTAACTGTCAGTATAAAAAAGTGTCAGTATAGGGTAAAAAAATATCATTGTTAGCGTAAAAAAATGATGGTGAAAAAGAGTGCATGTATTATTAAGTATCAGTGTAAAAATGATTTTTTCTTAATCTTAGAAAAAAACTAGTTTTTTATAAGACCAACTCCACTAAAAATAATACTCCCTCCGTCCCACCCGAAAGGGCACTTTTGATCAACAGCAGTTAACTTTGACCCAAACATTAATACAAATCTAATCATTATATTGAAATTCTAAAAATTGTTATTGATAAATCATTAAATGGTTTATGAATAACAATTTTTAGAATTTAAATAAGATAATTATATTTGCATTAATGTTTGGGTCAAAGTTAACTGCTGTTGATCAAAAATGCCCTTTCGGGCGGGACGGGGGGAGTACTATTAATAATAATTTTTTAAATTTTGTCAATTAATTATATTTTCAAGAAAAATATCAAAGTTTGATTCAGTTTATATTAAATAAAATGAAATTATCTTTTCAAAATAAAGAAATGTTAAGCGGAAGGAGTGTTCACGATCCAGATTGGTCCAGTTTTTATCAAAATTTTAGAAAATCAGGACCACACCAATACTATGTAATTATTAAAATACTTGGGATAATGCTTCAGAAAAAACTTGGGATAAATATAAATTTATTAAATCATTTCATCTTATTGAAATTTTTATATCGTGTATACGAATATAAATTTTGATTGATTTTTCAAAAAGAAAAAATCCACAATTAGCTTCTTTTTTTTTTTTTTTTTTTGGATTTCATTCATGCTCCATTTATAATATAAAGACACAATGGTGTAAACTTTGTATGTATTCTAACTTAGTTTTTAATATTAAAATATTAATTTATAAAACTATATTTAAATAATTATTAATGTTTAAATTAAGGTTTTTGAAAAAAATATTTTTATTGATATAAACAAATCATGTTAGAAATTTAAAATATTAGTATAATGATTAATTTTTCAATTAGGAAAAGTAGGATGGGGGTTTAGATGTACTCCCTCCGTCCCATTACAATTCATACAGTTACTGTTTACGCGTAGATTAAGGAAAAAAATAGTGATATAAATGTTGTGAGTGTAAAGTAAAATATGAGAGAGAATGAGTGGATGGAATAGTAAATTATAATGATATTGTGAGTATTAAAATAATGTAGGAGAGAGAATGAGTGAAGGGAATAGTGATAAAAATTTTCCATTTTAGAAAGTGTGTGATTTGTAGTGGGACACCCAAAAAGAAAAGTGTTTGATTTGTAACGGGAAGGAGGTAGTATAATTTGTTGTTGTTGTTGTTGTTGTTTTTTTTTTTTTTTGTGATTGATAGTTAAATTGTCCAAATCACTCCAATTCCTTCCATTACAGGAATATAAAATAAAATTAATATCTCATTTGAGATATTTCAAAATTTTGAATTAATATATTTAAGCAATAAATTTAATCTTTTAAAAAACAATAAATTTATAAATTTATTTGATAAAATGATTTCATTATTTATGTTTATATCACGCGATTAAAAAAAAAACTGTCAAAATTCAATGTGTCTTTTATTATGTAAAAAAAAAGTATTCCGTTTTAATATTCATTTAGATTTCTTAGAAATAATCATTTTCAATTACAATAAAAAAACCATAAACAAATCCCTACCAGGAATAAAGAATTTATATAATAACTCACCTAATTTACCTTTTATCTCCGTAGATTTCTCATTTTTTTTTTTTAAGGATGATTATGTTTCATTTTACTTACTACACAAATTTACTCCACACTCACCTCTTCATCATGTTGTTTATGATTAAAAAAAAATCTTATTTATGATAATTATTATTCAATTTTATTTCAATAAGGAAATAATAAATGCTTTAAAAATAGTGTATTTTTTAAATCATGTGTATATTTGGGTTCTTATTTACTTTTTATTCCTCTATAAATTTAAAATTAAAAAAATACTCCCTCCGTCCCAGACCAAGGGTTCATCTTTCCTTTTTGGTCCGTCCCAGACCAAGGGTTCATTTCCATAAATGGCAAGTTTTTGAATATATTTATACCCTTATCATCTCCATATATTTACAAAAAAACCATTCATTATTTCCTTTTACATTCTCTCTCCTATTCCCTACCACACATTTAACTACTATTCTTCCCACTCATTCTCTCTCCTATTAAATATTTTTAACTTTTACATTCTCTCTCCTATTCCCTACCACATACTCCCTCCGTCCCAGTATAAGCTTCCCATTTTGCCATTTTGGATGTCCCGTTAAAAGCTTCCACTTTCCTTTTTTGGCAAAATTTTTTTACTATTTCCTCCACTCATTCTCTCTCCTACATTATTTTAATACTCACAACACTATTATAATTTACTATTCACTCCACTCATTCTCTCTCCTATTTTCAAATTACACTCACAATATTTTTTTTTCCCACCCATTTTCTTAATTTACGTGCAATGAAAAAAAATGGGTAGCTTTTGTTGGGACGGAGGGAGTATTTAACTTTTACATTCTCTTTCCTATTTCCTACCACACATTTAACTACTATTCCATATTCCACATTTAACTTTTATTCATTTTTTAAAAAATTTCTTAAGAAGCGTGAAATCCACCCCATATACCCATGGTCTGGAACGGAGGGAGTATATTTTATCAATATGCATTGCACTGGTGTACTGCTATAGTAAGGTAACGATAGGAACCAAGAATAGGGATATTGTATTTAATGATTTATTACAGGCTAGATTTTTTATTTTTTTGAAGAATGAATCGTCACACTGTTTTGAAGACTTAAGAAACCTCTCAATTAGCTTAAGCATAACTAAGAACAATCCTTTTTACCTTGATAAGTGAATTTCTTTTTCTAATTATTATACTCCCTCCGTCCCTCCCTGAAAGATTATCTCATTTGTCATTTTGATTTGTCCCAAAAAGTATGTTTCATTTCTAAACTTAGGCATGAATGTTAGTGCAAATCTACTAAGGTACAAGAAGGTGGAGCTCTTCCTTAATAATTACAAAATGTACAACAAGACAATCTTTTAGAGACAGAGGGAGTATAATTTTACATCATTAATTTGATCATACAACTTTCGATTTATAAATATTACTCCTCCGATTCATAAGGTCTTATAAGTTATAAAAAAGTTTTATAATGTCTCATAAACTCTTTTACATGTTGTACTATCATAATGTATTATTTTGTAATAGTACTGATTGATAAAGACAGGTGGCGCTGGCGATCGGCGACCGAAATTCGGCAATCGACAGCCAGTGGCAGTGGTGGGCGATGGCAGGAGAAAGTATTGAGAATGTTGTATTATAATTTTTAAGTATGATACATAATCTTATAAGTTCTAAAAAAAGTTTCATAATGTCTTATAAGCTCTTTTACATTTTGTACTATCTTATACTCCCTCCGTCCCACATCAATTGATACTTATTTTCTTTTTGATCCGTCTCATACTAATTATACTTACCCAAAATGGAAAAGAATCTTTACTATTTACCCCACTCATTCTCTCTCCTATTTTACTTTTTCACTCACAACATTCTCTCTCCTAACTATTCCTCCCACTCATTCTCTCTCCTATTTCACTTTTACACTCACAACATTCTCTCTCCACTTTTTCTCTCTCTTACCTTTCCTTAATCCGCGTGCCCATTTTTTTGGTATCAAATGGTGTGGAACGGAGGGAGTATTATTTTGTAATAATACTGCATACTCCTTCCGTCCCAGTAGAACTTGCACAGTTACTGTTTGCACGAAAATTAAGAAAAAAGTTAGTGCAGAAAATGTTGTGAGTATGAAAAGTGAGGTTGGAGAGAGAAAGTGGGGTAGAAAATAGTGATTTGATTGGTGTTGTGAGTAGACGTGTCCAAAATCTAACCAAAATCGGCTAACTGGCGGTTTTTAACCGGTCAACTAACTGGTCAAAACCGTTAACCGGTTTAACCTTAACCGGCTTAACCGAAACCGGCGGTTAACCGGTTCGGTTAAGGTTAGAGAATTTTCAAATCGGCTAACCGGCAGTTATAACCGTCGGTTATTTAACCGGTTATAACCGTTTAAATAACCGGCGGTTATAACCGGATAAACCGGCCAAATTCAACGTTTTCGGTTAGTTTTTCAGAATTTCAGTTAGTTTTTTAGAATTTCAGTCAGTTTTTTAACGTTTTCAGTTAGTTTTTTAGAATTTCAGTCAGTTTTTTGAAATTCCAGTCAGTTTTTTAAAGATTTTCAGTTAGTTTTTTAACTAAGGTTAACAGAAACTGTTAAAAATTCCGTTAAAAGGACTAATCTGAAAGAGAAAAAAAAGACTTAGTTAACCGTTTTAACCGGATTAACCGTGTTAACCGGTTATAACCGTTAACCGGATAACCGTAACCGTTAGTACACTGTTAACGGTTAGGTTACGGTTAAGCTTTAGCGGTTTTTTTAACCGACAGTTATAACTGTTTGAACACGTCTGGTTGTGAGTATAAAAGTAAAGTAGGAGAGAGAATTAGTGGGTGGAATAGTAAAGATTATTTGCCATTTTAGAAAGTGTGCAATTCGTAATGGGACGCCCAATGAGGAAAGTGTGCAAGTTGTAGCGGGACGGAGGGAGTATATGATAATTTATAATACCGAATACTTATATAATACAACATTGATAAGTACAGGTGACGCCGACGATCAGCGATCGAAATTCGACAATCGACAGTGGTACAGGAGAAAGTATTGAATACAATACATATGCATGTGCTTGGTAAAACTTCGGGGCCGTTTGGTTCGATGGAAAAAAAAAAGTGAAGGAATGGAATGGTCAATGGAATTGAATTCCTGAAGGAATTGGAATGGAAAAAAACTGGTCAAACCCCTCTGTTTGGTTGGCACGGAATGGAATGAAATTGTCATTCAATTCCTTGGCAAATCATGTTTGGTTTGAAAATACAAAATATAGGAATGAAATGAAAGCATATAAAATGTCCAATTTACCATTTTTTTTTTTTAAAAAAAAAAATTTGAGGGGGAGGGGGTAGGTAGGGGGTATGCAAAATGAGTAAATATATATACTCCCTCCGTCCCATTAATAACTTCACTTTTTGCCATTTTGGGTATCTCATTGAAAGCTTCACCTTTCCTTTTTTGGCAAAGAATCTTTACTATTCCCTCCACTCATTCTCTCTCCTACATTATTTTAATACTCACAACACCATTATAATTTATTATTCCATCCACTCATTCTCTCTCCTATTTTCAAATTTCTCTTTCCTATTTTCAAATTACACTCACAACATTTTTTCTTCCCACCCATTTTCTTAATTTGCGTGCCGAAGCCAAAATGATGAAGTAAATAATGGGACGGAGGGAGTATTTTTTTTGTGGGGGGTGGGGGTGGGTGGGGTAGGTAGGGGGTATGCAAAATGAATAAAAAAATATATTTTTTTCGTGGGGGTGGGGGGTGGGTGGGGTAGGTAGGGGGTATGCAAAATGAGTGAAAAAATATTTTTTTTTTCGTGGGGGTAGGGGTGGGTGGGGTAGGTAGGGGGTATGTAAAATGAGTAAAAATATTTTTTTTTTCGTGGGGATGGGGGTGGGTGGGATAGGCAGGAGTATGCAAAATGAGTAAAAAAATATTTTTTTTTTTTTGTGGGGGTGGGGTAGGGGGTGGGGTAGGGCAGGGGCGGGGTGGGGGTGGGTAGGTAAGGGGTAGGGGTGAGTTGGGTTTGGGGGTATTTTGATCAAAAAAAATTTTTTTTTTTACCATTTCCTCCGAAATTCAACTTTTCATCTAAAATTGGAAGGAATGAAATTTCATTCCGTAGGAAATGAAAATTTTTTTATTCCAACTAATCAAACGGGGCCTAAGGAATGAAGTCAACAAAATTTTCCATTCCTTTCCATTTCATTTCCTCACTTTCCAGCGAACCAAACGGGCCTTCGTTTCTTCCTTTTGTTTTTCCCCAAAGTCAAATTCTTCAGTCTTCACCCAATAAATTCGGCTTTGCCACTGGTCTTTTTTGTCATTTTCCTTTTTCTGAAATCCAGCTCATTCCTCCTTTTTCTTCATAAGGAAACTACTTTTTTTCTCTCAATAAAATAATAATTACTTATATTCTAAATAAATATCGTTTTTGATCAATTAAGTTAAATATTTATGAAAACTTAAATTATTTTTTATTCTCAAAATGGTTATCGATACCAATTAAAACAATATTCATAGCTAAAATTATCAGTTGTTTGAACAACTGATAACTGAAATTATCAGTTATTTGACCAAAACTGATAAAAAAAAATCAAAAAAAAATTTTTTTTGTGAAAAAAGAAAAAAAAAGAAGTTTTTTGTAATTTCTCATCTTACATGTTTTTTTTTTTGTAAATGTCATCTTTTTTAGTGAGTTTTTTTTTTTTGTAATAAACCCTATTCATAACTATTTTAAATTTCCATGAAGATCAATTAATTTATTATTTTATTCTCAAAATGGTTATCGATACCAACTAAAAAAATAATTATAATTATAATAATAATAATAAAAATAAAAATAATAATTAAAAAAAAAAATAATAATAATAATAATAATAATAATAAAATAATAATAATAAATAATAATATAGTAATGATAATTATTATTATAATAACAATAATAATAATAATAATAATAATAATTATTATTATTATTATTATTATTATTATTATTATTATTATTATTATTATTATTATTATTATTATTATTATTATTATTATTATTATTATTATTTTAGTCTTTATAATTTCATTTAGCGCTTTTTCAGTTTATTAATCAAACAGTCATACTTACTTATGACAGCTCATCAACACTTCAAAAAACTAAATCAAACATCATCAGCTCATCAGTCATTAGTCATAAGTTATCAGTCATAAGTCATAAGTTATCAACACATATCAATAAGCTAAATCAAACGGGCCTATTTATATTTGGGGTGAGTCTACGCATTTACAGTGTGTCATCTCTTTTATTATTTTGAATAAAATTGAATTTATTGTTTGCCAAAAAAAAAACACAAACTTGACCCTTTACAAAAATTAACTCCGTCAAACATTGAATTTAACCCCTAAGAAAAGTCTATACTCCCTCCATCTCGACAGAAAAGCCACAAATTTCCTTTTTGGATGTCCCATTTAAAATGATATTTTCCCAAAAAGGAAACCTTAAATCACTATTCTCTCCACTCATTCTCTCTCCTACTTTACTTTTACACTCACAACATTCTCTTTCTTACATCACCTCCTACTCATTCTCTCTCCTATTTAATTTTTCATACTCACAACATTTAAACTTTTTCTTTTTCCTACATCACATTTCTTATTTTGCGTGCCCCCTTTATTTTGTGACTTTTGACCCGGGACGGAGGGAGTATATAAGTAAGGCTTATTCGTACTTTGGTTGGAAACTATAGCCTTCGTTTTGAAGGGAAAGAAAAAAAGGAAAAATCTAAGATATACCTATGGAGAAAATTCGGGTGGATCAATGGACTTGAAAAGTGTACTATAAAAAAAGGAAAAATCTAAGATATATTTGAAAAGTATACTATAAAAATGTCAAATATTTGTAGCAAATGAAAAAACATTTTATAGTAAAATGTTATTTAACATTTAATAGTATATGTAAAAAAATTATTATGCAGTGTAATAAAATATTTTATATTATACTCCTTCTCTCCCACAACAAACTGCACACTTTCCTTATCATTAGGCGTTCCATTATAAACTATACACTTTCTAAAATATAAATATTTTATTAATTTTATATTAATGAGACCAAGATGTTATACTCACAACAACAATTCAATTATTATATTATACCTCACTTTCTCTCTCATATCTCACTTTTCATATTTACAACACCTAATCAATACACTTTTTCTTAATTCCCGTATAAACATTAACTAGAAAGTTTATACTGGGACGGAAATAGTATTTATTACAAATATTTTATATTTTATAATAAATATTTATTTTTGCAGTCCGATGTTGATGATTAGAGAATTGTAACAAGTTGAAGCAGAAGTGAGAATCAATACTCCCTCCGTCCCAACGAAAAAGCCATTTATTTCCTTTTTGGGCGTCCCATTTAAAAAGCCACTTTCCCAAAAAGGAAACCTTAAATCACTATTCTCTCCACTCATTCTCTCTCCTACTTTACTTTTACACTCACAACATTCTCTTTCTTACATCACCTCCCACTCATTCTCTCTCCTATTTAATTTTTCATACTCACAACATTTAAACTTTTTCTCTTTCCTACATCACATTTCTCTCTTTTGCGTGCGAATTTTTGCGCTTTGTCAACTTGGGAGGAGTAGATTTTCATTGAAATTGTGGATTCCCATTTGTCAAAAGAGGCCTTGCCTTTGGCTTTTAGTCATTGGGAGAGATGACGTACATGCGAAGTACAAGTATAAGAAAACGAAACATGGAAAAAAATTAACGTTAAAATCACGGCAACGTTGGTACTAAGTCAAGCCCTGACTTGTTCGGCAGAGAGGAGCCTGAGAGTCAAAGATAGACCGAGTTATATTCATTTGTACCTGGAAAATAACTCACTTTAGGAAAAAAAAAATAAAAATATATATATATATATACTCCCTCCGTCCCGGAACAATCTTCACACTTTCCCTTTTGGGCGTCCCAAAACTTACTTCACACATTTAAAACTTACCTAAAATGGAAAGGAATCTTTACTATTCCCTCCACTCATTCTCTCTCCTACATTATTTTAATACTCACAACACCATTATAATTTACTATTCTCTCCACTCATTCTCTCCTATTTTATTTTTACACTCACAACACTTTCAATATAATACTTCCTCCTTAAAACCAGGGTCTGCAAACGGTGTTTGTGAACCAAGTTCAGGACGGAGGGAGTATATATATATATATATATATATATATATATATATATATATATATATATATATATATATATATATATATATATATATATGATGATGCCAAAATCGTCAAAACAGCCCAAATCCAAGCGATGATTGCTCCGGTGATTGCAAGGCCTGAAAATAAGAGAAAACACGTAAACTAAGCCGGGGCGGATCCGGCTAAAGGCCCTCCGGCGTGAGAGTAAGTTCACGGTTTGTATATGAGAAAGCAAATGGACAGAGTTTTCCCAATGTAAGAAGTGACGTACCTAATAATGAGCCATGTGGCTTGTATTTATAAGGATGGATTGATAGAATCCATGTTGAAATAAACTTGTAAAGAGATAAGATGTAATCCTAAGAGAATTACATCCGTTAAGGAGTCATTGTTTGACTTGGATTGGTGTAGCTGATTACAATCTGGATTGAATCATGAATGTGTAATCCTTGTTGTATAAGGATTGTATGTTCTGCTAACCGGAACACCGAGGAACACAAATGTTTTACCTCGGCCTTAACAAATAGCCCGAGGTAGATGATTCTGCTTCCTCGTCCTTTGGAGTTTGGCCGGTACGAAGATATGCCGAAGTAAATGATTTTGTTTCCTCGTCATGGTGGTGAAATGCCGAGGTAAGAACTTTAGTTTCCTCGTCTCTTCTTTGCATAACTTGGCCCAAACATGTTGACGTAAAGAATTTGAGATAAACGCTCCTCGTCATATAAGGAAGACCTTACTCGGCCACGATACTTGGTTATTTAGTTAATATTCATGGCCCAATTCAATTAGGCCCGGCTTGAGCAAACCCGTATTCGTATCTCGGTTTATACTGTTCGGTGGCCCCAGACTTTCTAGCTCGGATTAGGACGAGTAGAAAGTCATCTCGTCCTCGTCATATGGAATACGAACGGGTTTGACACGTGTCCTCGGCGTCGCTTCATATAGCGACGGTTGCCATTACAGGGCCCCCCGGTCTTGTCACGCCTTGAAACCGTCAATTTGCATTTAATTCTTGGGGCGCCGGGCCGGAATGTTAACTTTACCCATGGATTTAACTCCGATTGAGGGGTATAAAAGCTAAATCCTTCTCATTTTACTTTTTACAAACCCCAAATACTCGAGAGCAATTACTTGAGTTCGGGCGACAATAATTCGGCGACCTTGATCTTGTTCGAACCCAGTTTCCGGTGAGCTAGCTTTCTGTTGTGATTCCATCAATCTCTTCAAACTCAGGTATGAAATTTCTCCCCTTTTGTGCATTTTGAGTCTGATTTCCATCTTCTTAGGGTTTGTTGGGAAGAATCTTGAACACACCAAGAACAGCAAACCTCCATTGTTAAAGAATGAAGCTTTTCTTCATCAATTCAAAAAACTTCAAACTTTTGATTTTCATTGCATTTTATATGGACTTTCTTGAATATTGAATGAACTCCCCCTTTCATTTTTGATTCCCCTTAGAAATGGCTCGTTCTTGGGACCATTCTCCCCGATTCCGTTATGGATATCATACTGGAAATCTGAGGGTCTATCGTAGAGAGAGGTCCATGGTTGATGCTCACTCTGGATGATGTAAGCAAGCAGTTGAGAGGTTATGGTCGAACTCGTCTATTCCTCCAATACCCTGACTCCACAAGAATAGATAGGATTGAGTCTGGTTCACCCAACATTATAGTTTTTGAGGATAGGGCTGAGATGATGGAGCACATCGATCTGTTCTACCCGGCCTCTGATCGCGAAATGCGTGAGCGCCTGAGAGGTACGGCTCCCTCCTCGGCCTTATTAAATGACGAGGAGGGGAATCTCCCTTCCCCGTCCTAAATCAGCCATGGACGAGGTCACTAATTTTGTCTCCTCGTCTTTATGCAGATATGACGGGAAGAGAAGGAGAACCCTCCTCGTCTACTCGAATAGTTGATGCTTTCATGGATGAAGCACAAGCCGATGGCCGCTTGGCCCGAAGAAGAGGAGGCCGAGGACGAGGAGGCCAAGGATTAGGACAAAGACAAGAGAGGACCCCAAGAGCCGGGGATCCCATGCTTTGGAAAAGTTGTACTCAGTACGGGGTAGACAAAGCCGAGTACAAAGCTAACTTATATGGGCCATATGGAGCCGAAGACAAAGAAGGAAGAGGACAACTTTTACTATAATCAAGACTTCGTCCACTTCTACTTCAAACAATTCCAACAAGGACTTCGTCTTCCCTGGATCCTTTCATCTCGCGAATTTTTAGACGATGTGAGGGCGATGCCGGCCATGCTAGGAGCTAATGGTACCCGGGGTTCTTGTCAGCTTCATTGTCCTGTGCCGTAGCTTAGGGTACGAGCCGACCATGGGAGCTTTCAGATATTTCTACCATGTTCAATTTGTCAAGGAGAGTTGGCTCCTCGTCATTAAGAGTGCGTCCAAGAAACCGAAGCTGCTCCTCCCTATGTCTAGCAAAGTTGCCGGCTGGGATAACCATGTTATAAAGGTTGAGAGCCGCCAAGGATGGGAGTTCCAGTCTCCTTGTAAAGGTCCCACTTCATCCTTTCCCGTCCAACAATATGAATGGACTCAGGACTTGATCAAACGCCTAGAAGAATTTGCCGAGGTGGGAGTCCTTGATTGGTCAGTGGTTGAGTCCTCGGACCATTATTACATACAGGCTGGTTTAATGCCACCCTTTGTTTGGCCTGGAAAACGCTCGCTTAAAGCCAATTTTCTTGCCGGAATTTTTCTCTCGTTGAACGGAATTTCTGGATCGCTTGGCTCTGTTCTTGACACCGCCGGAATTATCAACTTCAGCCGGAATTTGCCCAGATTCCTTTAAAGGCGTTTTTAGCGTTAAATTTGATCCCAATTTTGGCTTGAATTTTTTGTGCTGGAAAAATTGCAATTGGCTGTTTGTTTTTTGGTCAAATTTTGCCCTAATTTTGGCCATAAATTTGGTTCTATTGAAATTGTGATTTTTGGAAATTTACACTTGGTAATTTGCTGTTGGCTTACAATGGACGGACAGTTTACAAGTGTTACGGCTGAGGACCCAACCCAGGTGAATGGGGCGAACACAGGAGCCGAGGAACTGCCTCCTCCTCCTCCTCTACCTCGGCCCGGATGCCCCTCCTCCCCTCTCCATGACCGCTTCGTTCCAAGGGTCGAGGTGAATGCTTAGGGAGAGGGCGCGAAGCTTCCTCGTCCCACTCGTGCTCGTGGAAAGCAAGTGGGAAGGAAGAAAACAAAGAATGCCGACGCCGGTCAAGCTGGAGGAAGTCAACCCATTGACCGACGCTCTTTGTTGCATAAGCAAATGGAGACATTACAAAGAATGTATGAAACACAGGTTGCTCTCTTGCAATTAGATCCGAGCATTCCATGGCTGAATTTATTAGGCCATGCGTGGGCAACCCCTTGAAAAGGGACGGGATGAGCAACAACTTCCTCCCCTCAAGACTAAGGACCTACCAATGCCGGCCCACTGGGATTCTCCCTCATCCTCGGCACAACGGTAGCGAGAGAACCCCGGTGGTCGACTTGAGAAGCCACTTAACTCCTAGGGAAGAGGAAGTAAATTCCGGGGACCTAAGAACGAGACTCGGCTTGAACAGACGACTATCTCCTCGCCCGTGCTTGTCATGGCACCTAAACGTCCCACGCCACCTCGATCTCGTCAACCAAATTCTCCTCGACCTCGTCGATCGGATTCTCCTCGTCCTCGGCATCGAGAATTTGCAAGACCAAGGACACCGAGCCGTACGAATGATACTTGGCGGTCAAGACACGGAATTAAGGCGTGATAGAGCTCCTTCCAAACGGGATAGCCACCGACATGACGCGGAGCACAGTCGGGTGAACGATCGCCCCAAGGATAAATCCGTCGAAGCTCCCAACGAAGCACCCGCTCAAGCGGTGACAAGGGAGTGGAAACCAAGCGATAGAGCCGTTGAAGCAAAGACTGGATGATATGGAGAGGGGAAAGAAGTTTAATGACGATGATTACGGCGGGCAACACGTCCATTCTCTTTAAGGATAACTGCGGCTCCACCTAATCCCCACCTCAAGCTTCCTAATTTTGAAAAATACAATGGCACTACCGATGCAAAAGACCATGTGCGAGTTTTGAACAAACTATGAATCTCCTCACCACTTGCGATGACTGCTCTGTAAAGCTTTCGCTAACACCTTCTCAGGAACTGGCTTTGACACAGTTCCGTGAGCTTAAAAGAGGTAGCATCGAGCTAACGGAGAGGCATGAGGAGAATGTTCTTGGACCACTTTGCTCTGCTTTGGTAAGAGGAAGATAAGGCGGGTGACTTAGCCAACATTGAGCGAGGAAAGGGAGAGACCACCCTCGGCTATTATAATCGGTTAGAAAAATGGCGGACCGGGTTGAAGAAAGCCTCACCGGGCAGGGAAGTTATTGTTTGTTTCAATTCCGGCTTAAAATCTGGTCCCTCGTGTATGAACTCTCGACGGGGAACCTCAAACAAAGTCCGAGCTATACAAGGTAGCTTATGCCATTTCCATGGGTGAGGATAAAACAAAGAAGAGGGGGCGACAAGACAGAAACAGAGGCGACAGGAAACCGCCAGAATAGTAATGGAAACGGCAAGGGATCCAAAGGGAAACAAGGAGTACGGAGAAGCTTGAGTTCACTCCTCTTACTAAACCCATTTCTGAAATCATGCAGCTGGTCAACCTTCCTCCACCTCAACCAATGACTGACAAGCCAAAATTCCCTCGTAACATGAACAAATACTGTGATTTTCACAAAGATAACGGCAGACACACCCGATGGTTGTTGGGCCCTCAAGAAAATAATCCAAAAATGGGTCGACGAGGGAAAGTTAGACCGTTATGTTATGAAAAAAGATAACAAGCGGAAGCGGAAGGAAGAGGAAAGTGAAGATGACGACAAAAGCGAGGAGGAAGACCGAAGGCCTCCTAGGGCCAAGTTGCATGTGATACGGGAAGAGGTAACGTCTACCAGAAAACTAAGGGACCAGATCCACGAGCGAGCAAAGTGTACCATGTTCTGCTTGGATCCATAAAGCGGAAGAGGTCATTAGTTTCTCTCCTAATGAGTTAGGCTGGAAGCCGAGCGGCTCGTGAACAACCACTTGGTGATAAAGGGTCGAATAGACAACGTTGAATCCGAAAGACTTCTTGTTGACACGGGGGCCTCTCGTGACATCCTGTATTACTCAGCCTTCCAACAGATGGGCTTGAAAGACACCATGTTGGAACCCTACCATGGAAGGCTAGAAGGATTCACCAACCACAAAGTTGGAGCCAAGGGAACTGTGGAACTAGAACTCGAAGTCGAAGTCGGTGATCATCCCTTCCTAGCCAAAGCCACAGTCAATTTTGTAGTCATGGATTTGACTAGTGATTACCATGCAATCATAGGCATACCAAGTCAAGCCAAACTTGGGCTGGTGGCCTCACTTCCCCACCAACGAGTTAAATTCCCCACCGGGCGGGGTTGGATGCGTGAGGGCCACCCCAAGGACTTCTTGGAACATGTCGTGAAAAGCAGAAAGAAATCCAAGAGTGTGGAGATAGATACCCCCGAGGAAAATATTAAGATCTCTAAGTCTCAGAAAACCACCGAAACTAGCTCCAGAATAAGCTATATTCGTGAAGTGTCCACGGAGGAGGAAGAGCCTATGGTCCAAGAAATTGCAGATGACCAAGGCATATTCCTATCTATACCTGAGAAAGACCCTATGGTCCAAGAAATTGCAGATGACCTAGGCATAATTCAGTCCGTATCAGAAGAAGACCCTGTTCTCTTCAACGGCCAGAACTCGGGGGCCAACCACGACCTAGAAAAGGTCAGTCTCCCAGATGTTGATAAACTTATGGAGGAAGAGGGCCTCAACGTGAATGACAATGAAGGGAGAAGAATTAGAGAAATCATCATTGAGTCTCTAGAATTCCGTGACGGTCTTGAAATGAAGCCTGTTGATGAACTGGAAGAGATAGTCATCAATCCTGATTATCCTGAACAAAAAATCAAGCTCGGGGGCCAACTATCTCCAGAAGAGAAAGAAAAAATCATCTCCCTCTTAAAAAGCAGCCTCGATATATTTGCTTGGAGAGTTAAAGATATGAGGGGGATCAATGAAGAAGTAGCTCTCCACCGCCTTGAAGTTGATCCTTTGGCAAAAACTATCTCCCAGACAAGGAGAAATTTTGCAAGGGATAAGGAGGAAGCTATAAAAGAAGAAGTGCAGAGATTACTTAGTCTTTGGAATAATTCGTGAAGTTAAGTACCCCGTTTGGTTGGCCAATGTAGTTATGGTGAAGAAGAAAAATGGGAAATGGCGCATGTGCATAGACTTTACTGATCTAAACAAAGCTTGCCCCAAGGACAGCTATCCTCTTCCTAGAATTGACAAGTTGGTTGATTCTATCATTTGGACATCAAACTCTCGGCTTCCTAGATGCCTATTCGAGGCTATCATCGAGATAAAAATGGCGGAAGAGGACATTGAGAAGACGGCCTTCCAAACACCTGGGGGTAATTACTGTTACATCATGATGCCTTTTGGGCTCAAGAACGCGGGTGCTGCATACCAGCGAATGGTGAATCGAGTTTTTGCAAGCCAAATAGGTCGCAACATGGAAGCTTATATTGATGACATGGTCATAAAGACCAAGGAAGGCAGCCACGTTCCCGACACGCAGAGACAATCCACAACCTCCGAGCTAATAACATGAAGCTAAATCCGAGCAAGTGCGTGTTTGGAGTAACAGCCGAAAAGTTCCTAGGCTTCATGGTATCACAAAGGGGGATCGAAGCAAACCCCAAAAAAATCAAGGCGCTCGTTGACATGAAGGAACCTACCACCATCAAGGAGGTTCAAAGACTTAACGGAAGAATCGCAGCCCTTGGAAGATTCATTGCCAAATCCGCCGAAAAGTCACTGCCTTTCTTCAAGGTATTGAAGGGCACCAAGAGCTTCTCCTGGACTCCTGAATTCTCTGAAGCATTCCTCCGGTTGAAGGAGTACTTGGGTTCCCCTCCCTTGCTTAGCAGTCCGACTACCGGTGAGATGCTGTACGTCTTCCTAGGCGCCGATCATGCTATCGCGTATGTCACAGTTCGAAATGACGAAGGGATTCAAAAGCTTGTCTACTATGTCTCTAAGGCACTATCGACGTGGAAAGAAGATACTTGATGTGGAGAAGATAGCTTACGCACTAGTCATTGCATCAAGGAAGCTACGTGCTTATTTTTACGCATATCCTATCACCGTGTACAAAATGAGCCATTGAAGAAGATACTACACAAGTTGGACGTCTCGGGCGTCTCCTTAAGCTGGTCCATCGCTCTCACCGAGTTCGATATCACGTACCCAACCAAGGAAGACCCTCCTGGCACGGCCTTTGGTTGACTTCATGGTCGAGATCGCTTGCCTTTATGGGTGAGCATCTCCCCACCTCTAGGAAACAAAACGCACTGAGAGGATAAAGACTCTCTCATTGAACTCCCATCCAAGCTGTTGGATCACAGTATACGGACGGATCAGCCACCAAGGACGAAGCGGAGGCTGGAATTGTGCTAGCAAGCCCGTGACGGAGAATATACTATGCAAGACGCCATCCGTTTCAAGTTCCCTCGCCTCCAATAATCAAGCGGAATACGAAGCTCTAATATTTGGCATTGAATTAGCCTCCTTACATGGAGCGACTAGGGTGGCGGCCTTCTGCGACTCCCAACTCGTTGTCAAACAAGTAAAGGGAGAGTACAATACCCAAGACCCCACCCTTGCCAAGTATAGAGACCTGGTCCTAGATATGACGAAGAAAATGGAATTTTTCGAGCTCAAACAAATTGGCAGGGAAGATAACCAAGTCGCAGACGTTCTTTCCAAATTGGCTACCATAGATGTCTCTAAGACCGGTCCTTATGTGGTTTATCTTTGAGGAACCTGCATACGAAATACTTCAAATCATGCTCCTAGATGGAGAAGATAGATGCTGGATCGATGACTACATTGAATACATTGAGAAGGAAAAACTACCAGAAGATGATGTTCGAGCTAAGCTTATCAAAAAGAGATCCCCAAGGTTCGTGGTGATGAATGGAGTCCTCTACCGAAGATCTTTCACAAAGCCCCCGCTAAGGTGTGTCTATCCCAAGGAAATTGAGAACCTCTTGGCGAAGTACATGAAGGTGTTTGCGGCGGACACCGGGGACAACCTTAGGCGACAAAATCATATCACTAGGGTACTATTGGCCCGAACTGAGGGAAGACGCGCACGCCTATGTTCGAAAATGTGACAAGTGCCAAAGGTTCTCTGACATTCCTAGACTACCGGCAGTTGAGCAAACACTTGTAATACCTACGTGGCCGTTTGATATGTGGGGGATCGATATCATTGGACCCTTCCTCCCGCCCGTGGTAATTGCGAGTACGTGATAGTAGGCTGATTACTTCTCCAAGTGGATAGAAGCCAAGGCATTAGCCAAGATAACAGAAGAGAACGCGATCAACTTTGTCCATGACAACATCCAGTGCGGGTCGGCCTTCCACATACAATTGTCTACGATCATGGGACCAATTCTCCACGGCATTCACTACTGAGTTGGGAAGAGTAAAAGTCCGCCATGCAAAATCTTGATTGCCAAAGGGCACCACAAGGCAATGGCCCAAGCTGAAGCGTAAAACAAGGCGGTCCTAACCGCCCTCACCAAGAACCTTGAAGGACGCGAGGGTAGATGGTTGGACGGCCAGACTTCCTAGCCTTATGGGCTGCATTCGCATGGCTCACCCGGGCTGACCAAGGGAAACCCCATTCGCACTAACCTTCGGTTTCGAGGCTATGGCACCCAGCGAGAGATGGCCATCCCTACGGTGAGAAATTCCCATTACGATGAGCAAGTCAACAAGGTCAATAGGCTCCTGGACCTGGACTGATAGATGAGAAACGACTAGCTGCACCGAGATGAGGATGGTGAATTACAAACAAAGGACCAAGGCGTATCATGATAAGAGGGTCATCGGAAGAGTATTCCAAGTAGGCGATTGGGTACTCGGGAAAAAATTGAAGCTCTTGGACGAAAAACGAGAGACAAAACAAGCTCTCCCCCAATTGGGAAGGTCCTTATATCATCACTCAAGTCATTCGAGAAGGGACCTACGGATTAAAGACCAAGGAGGGGAAGGACCTCAAGCATCCACTGGCACTCAGACAACCTTAGAAAATACTATCACTAGTCTAGTTTATCTTACGGTAGATTAGTTTCTTATTTCCTGTCTTTTAGTTTTGATTAGTTGATAGGTTTGCGATTAGTTGTAATCGTCGCCAGTTTTATGAAAGCAGTCTCTTCCAAAGATGCAAAGCAACTATCAACTCTTCATACATCGGAAGATGAGGACCGCATCCCCGACTCTTCGTACAACACATCCCGTCAAGGGTCCACCTTGACTCGGGATACCAAGCGGCCAAGACCCGAGGACCTCCTTGGCACAGTGGCTTACAACACGTCCTATCAAGGGTCCACCTTGACTCGGGATACCAAGCGGCCAAGACGAGGGACCTCCTTGGCACGATGGCTTACAACACATCTGTCGAGGGTCCACCTTGACTCGGGATACCAAGCGGCCAAGACGAAGGGACCTCGCTTGGCACGATGGCTTCTGACACGTCTGTCGAGGGTCCACCTTGACTCGGGATACCAAGCGGCCAAGACCGAGGACCTCCTTGGCACGATGGCTTACGGCACGTCTGTCGAGGTCCACCTTGACTCGGGATACCAAACAACCAAGACCAAGGGACCTCCTTGGCACGATGGCTTACAACACATCACAGTCGAGGGTCCGCCTTGACTCGGGATACCAAACGGCCAAGACGAGGACCTCCTTGGCACGATGGCTTACAACACATCCGATCGAGGGTCCACCTTGACTTAGGAGACTAACGGCCCAAGGCCAGGGACTTTCCTCGGCCTAATGGCTTCGACAAACCTCCTACCATGAGTCAACTCGATTCGGGATTACAACACTTCTGACCCGAAACCTTCCTCGGCCTAAATAACTAAAGAGCATAGTTAAAGTCGAGGAGTATTTCCTCGGCCTAACCACTTTGCCCAACGTTTGGGAGCAAGGAACCTTCCTTGGATCCCGACTTCTTAAGTCTAGTGCCTCGGCCTAGCATACAAAAATATGAGCAAGTTATGGAAATAACATGAATCATGACAAAAGGATTTTCATTGATATTCAAAAAATTACAAAATTCCTACCATCTATTACAGAACAAAGAAAAAAAAAACCTATCCTAAGGCTGATGCATGTCATCAAAAGGCTTGTCCAGCCAGTCTTCAGTGATAGTGCCGGGGGGAGGAAGAACCGTTTGTTCAGAGAAGGCATTAGTTTCCTCGGTCCCTCCTTCCACCTCGGCTTCTATGACCTCGGGCTCTTCAGCGTCCTGGATCGCCTCCACCAGGTCTTTTATATTGCCGGGGACAACAGAGGCCGGCCTCCACACTTCCCTGCAAGCATGAGCGTCCTTTGACAGCCATTAGCTCCAAGTTGCTTTCAGAATAGGGGACCAAGTGATGGAGAGCCCTGACTTCCTCGGCATATTGATCCCTGCAAATTAGCTGGGCAACCTTATTGATGTCCAGACCGGTGGAAGGATCAGCCAAAATGCTCCGGACCAAATGAAGATAGCCATCTTCAAACATAGTGGCCGTCTGCTCGTCCACGGCCTCTCTGAAGGCCGAGCTGGCCATCATCAATTCCTTGAAAGCCGAGCTCTCCTTGAACCAAGCAACGGCCTCTTCCTCCCTAGCCGGGAGGGTAGCTTCCAATTCCCGGCAATGGAACCAATTGATGATGCCAAAATCGTCAAAACAGCCCAAATCCAAGCGATGATTGCTCCGGTGATTGCAAGGCCTGAAAATAAGAGAAAACACGTAAACTAAGCCGGGGCGGATCCGGCTAAAGGCCCTCCGGCGTGAGAGTAAGTTCACGGTTTGTATATGAGAAAACAAATGGACAGAGTTTTCCCAATGTAAAAGTGACGTACCTAATAATGAGCCATGGGGCTTGTATTTATAAGGATGGATTGATAGAATCCATGTTGAAATAAACTTGTAAAGAGATAAGATGTAATCCTAAGAGAATTACATCTGTTAAGGAGTCATTGTTTGACTTGGATTGGTGTAGCTGATTACAATCTGGATTGAATCATGAATGTGTAATCCTTGTTGTATAAGGATTGTATGTTCTGCTAACCGGAACACCGAGGAACACAAATGTTTTACCTCGGCCTTAACAAATAGACCGAGGTAGATGATTCTGCTTCCTCGTCCTTTGGAGTTTGGCCGGTACGGAGATATGCCGAGGTAAATGATTTTGTTTCCTCGTCATGGTGGTGAAATGCCGAGGTAAGAACTTTAGTTTCCTCGTCTCTTGCTGCATAACGGCCCAAACATGTTGACATAAGGCTGAGATAAACGCTCCTCGTCATATAAGGAAGACCTTACTCGGCCCTGATACTTGGTTATTTAGTTAATATTCATGGCCCAATTCAATTAGGCCCAGCTTGAGCAAACCCATATTCGTATCTCGGTTTATACTGTTCAATATATATATATATATATATATATATATATACTATCTCCGTCTTATAATAATACGTAAAAAGATCTCTTTTGATCATTACAAAGTAATCGATAAAGTCTCAAAAAGAAATGAGATCCACTTTTTATACTCACAACAATTACTCAATTATTTCACTTTCTCACTCTTATTCAACCATCTACACTGACAACACATCATCTTTTACTCTTTTTTCCAAGGATCTAAAAAGCGCTAGGCGGATGCTAGGCGGCGGAGCCGGGCCTAGCGCCTAGGCGGGGACTAGTCAGGGCTTAGAACTAGGCGTTGGAGAGGGGCCTAGAGCCTAGACGGGGCCTAGACGCCCTTAAGCGGGGTCTTTTAAAACACTGTTTTTTTTTTAATTTTTGTGTCAAATAAAATTGTACATATTTCTTTGGGATGGAGGGAGTACTATGTTTTTCGTATTTTATCATTAAATTAATATTTTTCATATAATATATTAACTATTTTATTTTTTGCATTTATGGTCACTATAACAACCGGATTAATTTTTTTCCTTAAAAATTAGTTGACATTTTTTCAGGAATATTTAGGTAGTTAACTCTCACTTAACCTTCAAAGGTTTAACTTTAGGTCTCTAACAGTCTAACCTTATAATCTTTTCACATATCATTAATCTTCTTTTATTTTCACTTTAGCTATTATTATGTATTTTTGTTTTCAATTATGTCATATTTTCAATTAAATGTAACGTTTATTTTTCTCTTTAACTATTGACTATTAATATATTTTAGACTTTGTTTTAAATTTCATCGCTCTCCATTAACTTTTAAAACTAGAATCACCAAATTAACATCATCCACCATATGTCAACATTCTCCCCCATCATCCTTCACCACCATCTAATCATTAACATTACCACCTTTGCCACCATGTCACCGGCACCACCACTTCAAAGTCCCAAAAATAAAATCAAAGCATTTCACAAAATCCCAAATCGAGTATGAACCCTAATATTCGTTCATCAACAACAACAACAACAAAAACAATTTTAGATCCATAAAATTGAAATCTTTGAAACCAAAATTAGATGAAGCACTGATGTATTCCGCTATGAAGTTTTCGCAAACACGCTTCGTGGGCTCTGTAAGTTGCGCGACATAGTTGGACAAGGGTCACGACTCGTGCTACCTAGCACGAGTCGTGCTGAATTGCTGCACGAGTGTTTCAAGCATCACGCTTCATGCCACGACTGAGGATGGAGGGTGCACGACTCGTGAGGGTGTGAACGAATCGTGATAATGGCGATTGAAGATTCCGGATTGGTTTTAAATTCCTGTTTTGACGTTTATTTTGTTTCCTTTTTAAAGAGTTTTAATTAGGATTGTTTTTCTTTTCCTTTTTCCAAGTTAATTAGGGTTTTAGTTCTAGAATGTTCTTTTCTTTATTATAAATAGTTGCTAGGTCTTTTGTAATATGATATGTTTTTGATAATTAATAAAAAGAGTCTTGCATTGTGTAATTCTAGAGTTTTTTCCTGTTGAAGGTAGATTCCTTCGAGAAGGTGGATTCCTTCTGTTGAAATCAAGATCTTCCTTAATTGGTTGATTTTTTCAAGGTTCTCATCATTGGTGTTTGCCTTGCAAAACCCTAGCTCGTGGATTCGATCTAGGTCAAACAATACATTTATTCGGTTGTTTGCCTATCCAGGTTATTTATTTTTAATTTATTATTCCGTTGCGTTCATTCTATTTACATCAAGCACACACAAAAAAAAATCCATTTGAATTTATTTTTGCAATTTTCCTTCATATAACAAAAAAACTATTTGATGACGCCAAGCTTTTCAGGGTCAGGAGCGGTTCAAGGATATCTGGCTAGGATATTTAGTGGATGGATGGTACCTAGATCACAACACAAACAAGCACCGTTAAGGTCAAAATTGGATGTTACTCCAACTCAGGCCCTCGGGTGTGAGAGTAAGAATACTGAGTAACAAGGCTTTGAATACCTTGGAGTGTGTGTGTGTTTAGGGTTTAGAGTAAGATGGCTTACTTAATTGTATATATGAAACTTACCTTGCCCAAGGGGGTAAAGGCCTTCTATTTATAGGCAATGCAATGGTGCTTGTTGAGGTAAGCAATGAGATCAGCCCTAGGGGCACTTTGGTATTTGACCAGCTACACGTGTCCTCATCTAATTGGCCCTGTCAGGGAGGGAACATTGACTGTCCAGGGGACATGGCTAAAAGGGACATGAGCCGTGTAGCCGGCTTGGAGCATTAAATGGAATAGTAGGCGCCTGACTGAGCCGCATTAAATGCGTGATGGGGGAGCCGGCAAGTGGCCTGTCAGAGCCAGTAAGCTATCTTGCTCAGTAAGGCTTGACATTAACCGGGAAGCAGACATGTGCCCGCGGTCAACATTGTGGCCGCAGTCAAAGGTATATGACGCGAGCACGGTTGACGCGGTCATGACTCCTGCGGGCACCAATCCAGCGGGCAGGATCCCTGCGGTCCTCGATAGGGGAAATGCGGGGAGGGACGCGGTCTTGACCTCAAGGGCCTATTTGTCCGCGGTCTTCCCCCAGTGGTCTAGGAACTGCCACGTCACTGGTTCCTTGGCCCAGACCGAGCGTGGGCCCGGTCCAGTAGATTCGGGCTCATCAATGGCCCCTAGCTCCAAGTGTGATTATTTATGGTCTGAGTGAGGAGCTACTAGAAGCTTGGTTTGTCCAGATTGCTCCTCGAGCGAGCACCAGTGTTAGCGTTTTTGTTGGTTGTTGCTTGGCCTTATGGGCATATGGGCTCGTTCGGGAGGCACCAGTGAGTGACACGTGGCCCCTTGCATGCTGTGCCTCCCGGTTAACAGGTGGGCCCCTTGGCAGATGAAAAGACGGGTTAGTGGTACGTACAGGGGTACGTGTCGATCATCTAAGAGGGGCAATAAATGCAAAATGTCTTTAATTTTCGAATTTTCAAACGTTGGAGACGGTTCAGGGTCCGAGGTTGGATTTGTGGGCTAATTAATACGGGTTAATGAGTTAACCCATATAGGTAGGCCTTATAAATACCAAACCCTTAAACCTCAAACCCTTTTTACCGTTTCCAAACCATCAAAGAGCTTTAGAGAGAGAGAAATTTCTTGCTGCGAACTTCGTGCTACCGTTTTCCGACTCCCACTCTCAAGCTTTCCTTCGTAAGTAATTTTAGGGTGTTTCTTCTTCATCCCTTTTTGTTTTTCTTTTTCTGGGTTTTGAAAGATGACCACCCGTGAATTTGGACCCCGCCGTCCCATAGAATTAGGAGATGGAGCCACCCCTGATATCTTTGCCGTCTGTAAACGGACTGGGGGGATTTTTAGGAAGGTAGGTTTGGGGTGGCTAAGGCTATCCTTGCATAGCTTCTTGTATTTTTGTGAGAAGTCTGATTGGGGGCCGTTCGTCCCACCCCGGTTGTGGGAGGCCAAGAGGAAGTATATTTACAATCGTGATGTACTGGTGTTGGGGGATCACCGTAGGCTAAGAAATTTTGTAATGGAGGTTTTGTGCAGGTTTCCCCGTGAGAGAGATCAGGCTTTGAACGTCGTTGAACTAGTGAGGAGAGCGATTTGTGTCCCCGAACAAATAACTGACTGGGAGAAGTGTGAACTAATGGATCCCGATCAAACCAATGCTTTGCGGGCACCGGGCACGGACCTGAATGACCCTCTGGATGTTCTGCCCCTGAGGACAGTATTCCCCAATGTGGTGCCCGCGGCCCCTGGTGCTAACCCAATTGAACTGAGTAGTAGTGAGGAGCTGGAGCCTCTGAATTTTGAGGTGACCGGAGGCGGGGAGAATGAGGATGAAGTAACTTCTGCCCGTGGTGATGCCATCGGTCTCTTTGGCTCGTCGAGCTCAGAGACCGAGGAAGATGACCGCGAGGTTGAGGATAGGAGGGCCGCGGGGACCTCCAAGAGGGCTAATAAGACGACGAACATAGTCGATGCCTTTTCTGACCCTGACTCCGAGGAGGAGGAGATAGTGGTGGCCCCTGCTCGAAATAAAGGCAAGAGGCCAGCAGCTGAGGTGAACCCTGGTCCTGGCCGTGGCCACGGTAATAAGAAAGCCAAGGAGGTAGCTACTATTGACTGGGAGGAGGATATTTATGAGGTCTATAATGTTGACCGCAACGCCTTCCGTGTCCGCACCCTTGGGCACGTTCATTTGAAGGACAAGGACAAGCTGCGGCCAAAAACAGTAGCAGATGTCCGCGGGGACAATAGGGCCTGCATTTTTTACGGTGCCCAATTTGAGAATGGCCTGAGATTGCCCCTGGACCCCTTCTTCTACTTTTTCTTGGAGTTCAACGGCTGCCTCCCCATGCACCTGACTCCCAATGCCATTAGGGCTATAGTTTCCTTCATCGCGGTTTGCAGATTCCATGGTTATGAACCTACTCTGGCCGGGGTTTATGCTTATTATCAGAACCAGATCAGCCGTAGTATTCTGAGTTTGAAGGCTAGGAATTACTCTACCCGGACCTTCTCTCCCCCATCAAACAAATTTGACCAATGGAACCAGAAGGATATCTTGGTCATCGAGTCTAGGTTTGGCTGGCCCTTCTCCAAACCCTTAAGTCCAGTCCCGATGAAGGTGGCCGCTAGTAGCTATCCAGACCCCTCTTCTGCTGATGTCATGCGCTGTGCCATAGAGAAATATTTGGCCAACTATTTGGACAGCGGGGAGGAGCCTGTTTATGATGTAGGCTCCATAGTTGAAGATGAGCCACTATTGATCTACTCGGGGGTGGCTCCTCGCAGGGAGGGCGCCCCATATGCCCCCAGAGTAGAAATAGAGCCTTTGCCTCGTGACCCTGATTGGAGGGTGCACGAGCACTATCAATTTGAGGCCGACTGTAGGACCTGTATGCTGGGCGCAGAATGCGATCCCCCCGAACTTATCGATCTCTGATTTTTTTCATACAACTGTTGCCAATTTATTTTGCCTTGCATTTTTTCCAACTGCATTCTAACCATTTTTCTTTCCCTCCAGAGTAGATCCCGAAGAATACAATTTCTGATGGCCCCTATGAATGCCGCTCAGTTGAAGGCCAAAAATATGAAGGCCGATAGGGATGCTGCTGCGAAGAGGCAGGCTGAATTGGGGGGAGCCCCAACCAAGGATAAGACTATTCCTGTAGTTAGCAGGAAAACAGGGGAGCCTCTGACCAGCTCCAAAACTATTCCTACTATAGGGAATCTGCCTCCACCCCCCAGGGGTCCTCCTCCGGCCAATGCTCTCCGAGCTACCTCTCCAGGCCGCACCATTTCTTCCGGCCACCAAGTGGATTCTCGGAAGAGGAACGAAAGAGATGGAGATTCGGGGCAAGGACACAGGAAGCTCCAGAAAGTCGGGGACGTTCCTCCCCGGACCACCACTGCTCCTGCTGCGGTCTCATCCTCTTCCCCCATTGGGGGGTCAATCTGCTCAGTGGCTTATCCGGTGGCCCCTCTGACCACCCGCGAGGAGACGCTGGCCGTCAGAAAGAAGCTATCTGATGTGCCCACTGTCACTGGGGTGGACATCTATGCCCGGAGCTCAGCCAACGCCTCAGTGGGGATCGGGCTGGTGAACCGTCTCTACTCCCCGGACTTCTATAAGAATATAGTTGTCGAGGAGAATGCCTCTGCCATGGTGGGGGACATAGGCCTTGCTCTGACCGAGGTAGATAATCGCCTGTCCTCTTTGGCTTCGCACCTTCACCCTTCCAATATGTCTAACTCTTGCTCTCTTTCCTCGTAGGTGAGCAATAAAGTACTGCGGCTGCGGGAAAGCTGCGATACCCTGACCGCCGAAGTGGAGAACAAGACTTCCATTTTGGCGGCCAAACTCCGTGAGCTGGAGGAGGCTCAAGCGAGGATTGGGACCTTGAACTCCCTCATGGAGGACAAGGATAAGGCTTTCGCTCAGAAGGAGTCTGATCTGAAGGACTTCTCCGACCGACTGGCCGTGGTGGAGAAGGACCTTGAAAGGGTGAGGGGTCAGCGGGATGAGCTCCGCGGGCACAAGGCTGAGTGGGAGCCTAGGAATAAAGAGCTCGCGGCTGCCGAGTCTCGCCAAGGTTGATCTGGAGGCCTTGGAGAAAAAGGTGGACGAGCTGTCCGAGCAGCTGCTCCCCTACAAAAGGCTGGAGGCGGAGGGGAAGTCCGCTCTGGATGATGTCCGCAAGGAGGCGGTGGAGGAGTATAAGAACTCTCAAGAGTTCAAGGACTGGCTCGTCGCTGAGAATCTGGCTCAGTATGAGGCCGGGGTCCGGACACAGATTCGGAACTTCGCGGCCACGGGCAAGTTTTCCGTGCAGGAGTTGGCCGTGATCGGCTCACTGGTTGCTACTGACACGAAATGCGTGCCCGGGCATGCGTTCGTTCCCTTGTCCGAGGATGAGGTCAAGGGCTTGGAGCTGTCCGCTGCGGCCTCCTTGCCTCCTGTGGCAGAAGTGACTGCCCTTAGCTTAATCGGCGAACTGGATGAACTACGATTTGGGGAGAACCCTATCTCTCTCGGGGATGCCCTTGCTCGCGTTCTTCCAGATGGGCCTGCCATAGGAGATCTCTTTCCTCAGCGGGCAGCTCCTGCCTCGGTCTCTGCTGAGCCCTCTTCTGACCCTATCACAGAGATTCCGATGACCCGTCTTCCTTCTCCCACTCCGGCTTCAGAAGCGGGCACAGACGGTGCGGCCACAGAGAATGCAGATGCGGCCAAGGATGCCTCCAAGGATCAGGCTCCAATAGTATAGGTTTTTGTTTCTTTTTGTAATAGATTAGGACTTTGTAAATATTTTTCAATATCAATAGAAGAATTTTTTCGTAACTATTCTCTTAATTACTAGTCTCGTAGGCTATTATGAGTGTTCGCAATTTTTGAGTACCTTGATACTTGCATTCTTGCTCTTTCTCTAGCTTTTTTGACTTGCAATTAAACTTTATACTCTCCTTCTGCGGTCAAAAGCTTAGTAGGCCATTTGCCCGCATTTTTTGAGTTTTCCTAACTCTTTATTCAAAATCACTTGGATTTTTCGTGAGAGACAGCCTTATTCGTCTGTGATCGCGTTTGTTTTGGCCTTGTGGCAAACTTTGGGGCCTTAACCCCCTTTGTCTGTTTGGCTTTGTAAAAAATTTTTTGATCACTGTCATCCATTTACACTTATTCCCAGCCTTGCGAGCCGTGGTGTAAGTCAAAAGCGCCCTAAGGCAAGCTACCTTCATAGTGGCATGCAGAGTGTGGCCGTGAAGCTATAGTCCGCGCAACAAGAGGTAGGAGCATATTTAGCATAGCGGCCCTTTAACCTACCGGAATCTCGTATCCACTACCGGTGGTTCACGCTTTTTGACCCTTTATTCAAAACCCCTTGGAGTTTTGTGTGAGGGTCTTCGCGATCCGGTAACGGGCTTATATGTAGGCCTTTGTCACATACAAAGCATACGAGTAACGGCCCTAACGAGGACCTTTCGCGCACCGAGCGGGGACAAGGACCTTGGCCTTTGTCCTCGCCGGCATCTATATCCACTTATTCTTGGTGGTGTCACGCGGCAGACAGGTATCCTCCCCGCGATCGGAGTACGGATCGTAATGGATCTTTGTACTCATATAGGCTTGCGGATCGCGAGAGATCGTTGCGCATCGCAGGTAGGAGCTCATATGTTTGCTTTTTAACCTACTGGCATCCGCTTGCGGGCATCCACTTTAGCTTTTGAGGCTGGTGGGAATAGGTTTTTGCATCAAAATATGATGATAACTTCTCCTTTATATATACATATAGTCTATACTCCTTCCAAAAGATTACAAAGATTTCAAAAGAAGTATCTTTTAAGGTGGTCGCTATTCCAAGCGTGCTTAAGCTCTTCTTCCTCTTTTGGTCGCAATATGTAGGTGCCCTCCTTGACTATTTTGGTGACCTCATATGGACCTTCCCATTTCGGGGACAGTTTTTTGAAACCAGGTTGGGTCCCTTGGACCTCTACGCTTCTGAGTACCCAATCTCCAACTGAAAAACTCCTCCTATTTACTCTCTTGTCGTGGTGCTTCTTCGCTTTCTGCTTGTAGTTCCCCATTTTTTCATATGCCCGCATTATCTTTCCTTCGAGATCGTCCAAGTCACACCTTCTGTTTGCCTCGTTTTGAGACTCGTCGAAGTATGTGACTTTGTACGAGGGTAGGGCAAACTCAACTGGAGCCATTGCCTCTGAACCATACGCGAGCGAGAAAGGAGTTTCTCCTGTAGAATTCCTTGTAGTTGTGCGAACTACCCATAATGCGGTCTGAAGCTCGTCCAACCATCGTCCTCCTCGCCCTTCCAAATTTTTATTTAGGGCGGTCAGGACTAGCTTGTTTGCGGCCTCAGCTTGGCCGTTTCCCTGAGGATAGGCAACTGCGGACTTACGGTGTTGCACCTTCATTCTCACACATTCAGTAGTGAATTTCGCAGAGAATTGGGTGCCATTGTCTGAAATAATTGCTCGGGGAACCCCAAATCGACAATAGATGTGATCGTGGACAAAATTGATTGTATTCTCCTCGGAGATAGTGGCTAAGCCCTTGGCTTCCGTCCACTTGGTAAAGTAATCCACGACCACCACAGCATACTTAATGTTTCCTCTAGCAGTTGGGAATGGTCCAATGAGATCAATCCCCCACGTATCAAACGGCCACGATGGTGCGACCAAAGTTTGCTCTGTTGATGGTAGTCTGGGGATGTCTGCAAATCTCTGGCACTTATCACACTTTCTCACATACTCCTGTGCATCCCTTCTCATTGTAAGCCAAAAGAATCCTTGGAATTTGATCTTGTCTGAGAGGGTGCGAGCACCTGGATGTCCGCCACAAATTCCTTCATGGACCTCATAGAGTAAGTTGGTGACCATGTGAGTTTTGACACATCTCAAGAAAGGCACAGTGAATGATCGTCGAAAAAGTACCCCATCGAGGACGAGATATTTCGCGGACACCGTTCGATGGCTCTAGCCTTTACCGGATCCTCGGGGAGGATACGCTACTCGATGTAATCCTTCATCTCATCTACCCATTCCTTACTTGATCCTCAATATTGTTTATCTGAATCCGATCTATAGCAGGTCTCTCTGTGAATTCAATCTGGCAATCTGCCTCCAACTCATCAATTTCTTGATCTGTTATTCTGGAGAGGAGGTTTGCTTCCACATTATCCTCTCTCATGACTTGGTTCAGCTCATAGTAGGTGAAATTTTTAATGAGGGTTTTTGCAAGGCTACAGTACTGAGTTAGTACCGGGTTGATAGTATCATACTCCCCCTTAATTTGATTAACTATGAGCTGAGAATCACTGTTGATCTCTATGTTCTGAACTCCCAAATCTCTTGCCAATTCCATGCCTGCTATAATTGCTTCATACTCAGCCTGATTGTTTGATGCTTCGAACTTGAACCTCAAGGCTCTCTTAAATTTCTCCCCGCAGGGTGCGATCAGAAGTATGCCCGCGCCACTAATTAGCTTGCTCGCAGAGCCGTCCACGTATAAAATCCATACCTCCTCTGGACGCTCCCTTGGCTGTATGATTTCTGTGCTCGGGCTACTTGGGACTTCTTCAGATTCTGCCCGCTTTCTTTTTCCCAGGTCGCTGTCCGCCATTTTGAATGATGATTCTACCACAAAATCAGCTAAGGCCTGCGCTTTGATTGTCTTTCTCGGGGAGTAGGTGATCCGGAACTCGGTGAGTTCGATAGACCAAGCTAGCATTCTCCCCGAAGACTCGGTTTGTGTAAAACCTTTCTAAGCGGAGCCTCGCTAGTACAGTTATAGGATATGCAGAAAAGTAGGCTCTTAATTTTCGAGCAGATACAAGCAAGGCGTAAGCTAACTTCTCTATATTAAGATAGCGCCCTTCTACGGCGGACAGTGCCTTAGATACATAATAAACTGGTTTTTGGGAGTTATTTTTCTCCCTTACAAGAACATCGGCTACTGCCAGATCAGTAACTGTCAAAAACAGAAAAAGTTCTTCCCCGGGCACCGGGCTGCTGAGTAGAGGTGGCTGCCCGAGGTATGTTTTGACTTCCTCAAAAGCTTGATGGCACTCAGTGCTCCATTTAAATTCATCATCTCTCTTCCCCCCTTTGAGAGTTTTGAAGAAGGGGAGGCATCTCTCTGCTGACCGCGAGATGAAGCGGCCCAGTGCGGTGATACGGCCATTGAGCTTTTGGACATCCTTCACGCAAGCAGGAGGTTTCATGTCCAATAGGGCTTGGATTTTTTCTGGATTAGCCTCTATCCCTCTTTGATTGACCATGAATCCGAGGAACTTGCTCGCCTTGACCCCAAAAGCGTACTTAAGGGGGTTTAGCTTCATGTTATTGCGGCGCAAGTTTTTGAAGGTTTCCTCCACGTCGAGCTTGTGGGAGTTTTCCTTAGTCTTTATAACCATATCGTCAATGTAGGCCTCAAGATTTCTGCCTAGTTGGTTTTTGAAGACCAGATTGACCATTCTTTGATAGGTGGCTCCTGCATTTTTCAGCCCGAAGGGCATCATTTTGTAGCAGTAAGTCTTGCCCGCAGCGATGAAAGCTACAGAGCGGACATCTTCAGAGCCATTTGGATCCGATGGTAGCCGGAGTATGCATCAATGAAGCTTAATACTCTGCGTGCCGGCCTATAGAATCCACCAATCTGTCAATGCGAGGAAGAGGGAAACAATCCTTGGGACATGCCTTGTTGAGATCGGTGAAATCAACACACATCCTCCATTTGCCGTTGGATTTTTTGACCATTACCACATTGGCCAGCCATTTGGGATAGGAAATCTCCTTAATTATCCCCGCTTTGAGCAATTTTTCCACCTCTTCCTTGATCGCAATTTCTTTCTCCGGGGAGAAGTATCTTGATTTCTGGTGAATGTTCTTGAAGGATGGGTCATCATTGATTTTATGGAGGATCACGTCCTCGCTGATTCCTTGTATATCCTCCACCCTCCAAGCGAACACATCGCAATTTGCTCTAAGGAACTCGATGAGTATCCTTCTCTCCTCGCTGTGAATTTCCAGGCCGACCTTAACAGTTTGCTCGGGGAAGTGGGGGTTGATTACCACCTCCTCGAGCTCGTCGTTAGGTTGGAGGTCGCTGATTTCACGGTTGTGCAAGGAGTCAATGATTATGGTTGGGGGGTTGACTCGAGCTCCGCCAATGTTGCCATAGAGTATATGATATCGCGGTCAATCTCCCCCTCTATTCCCCGATCAATATAACCTCCCTCAATAGGGGCCAATTGCTTCAATTTTCTGCTCGTCTTGAGCTCCACCTTCGTGGAATGGAAAGAAAGCATGCCAATTGGTATGGGTGCCGGCGGGAGTGCAAGGGTTTTTCCCTTTTTTGATTTGTCCTCACCTTTTCCCTCTTTCGATTTGTCCTCGCCTTCTATCTCGCGGCGTGATGCCCGGCCTTTCGTTTCTTTCCTTATTTCCTCAAGTGCTCTGAGGAATCTCCCTGGCCGGTTTTTGATGGTAGCAACCCCGCCCTGGGTGTTAAATTTCACCCTTTGGTGGGGAACGGACGCAACTATTCCCAATTCGGTCTGAGCAGTTATGCCGAGAATGGCATTGTATTGGGAAGGAAGATCGACTACCATGAAAGTTACCTTGGCCGTCTTCTACATGGGCTTTTTCCCAATAGTTACGTCAAACACAATCGTCCCCTTTACCCTTACGGCGTGATTTGTGAAGCCCTCAAGCATGCCCGCATATGGAAAAAGATGCGCTTCGCCTATTCTCATTCCTACCAACGTATGGTAGTAGAGTATATCGCGGCAGCCTCCAGTATCTATCAACACTCGGCCTATGTTTGCCCGGTTGATTCTCATTCCGAGGGTGAGAGGCCGAGTGGAATGAAAAAGGGTGGAGGCAAGTTCACTCCTTTTGAACCCAATTTCTTGCTCTTCTTCCTGAGCTATCATGGGATGGAGAAAACCTTCTCTAATGTCCGAATTTGGAGGGAGAGCCGTTTGTTGGAGGGAGGTTCTTCTCCGATGAAGTTTATATTGTAGTCTCCGTCGTCATCCTCAAAATTGTCTCTTTCCACCCTCTCGGGACCACGAGGGTTTCGTGTCCGCTGCTGGTTATTATTGGGGGCCTGGTTATTTCCCTTGATCCATCTCAAGTTAGTTCCCATCATTGATTCTCTGCTGAATTATTCTCTTTAACAGGAAGCAGTCTTCAGTTTCGTGCCCGTGATCATTATGGTACTCGCAGAACTTTATCCTACTCCTCTCATTTGGTTTTCTGAGCATGGAGGGAGGAGGAGGAAAGTCTGATGCCCTCATGATCACTGCTCTTGGCTCGGTGAGCTCGGTGATCAAGCTTTCCTCAACTTTTTTCCGGAGCTTGTCCGACCCGCGACCTCTGTTCTTGCCCCCGGTTGTTAACGCGGCGCCTCTCGGGGTGGTTTCCGAACTTGGCTTATTCTTTCCTCGTCAAGCTCGGGAGCGGGCACACCGCTTCTCTTCGGCAGAGGCAATGGCGTAAGCCCTTTCATACATCTCCTCCATCGTTTTTGGTTGGCCGGGAGGCGAAATTCAATTTCAGAAGGAGGAGGTGAAGCCTCCCTCAAAGAAAAGTCTAATATCCCCCTCTTCCGCATCCACTATCTCCTCGCTCACCTTTCAAGCGAGCAATGTAATCTTTTGTGGATTCGGTGGGGCTCGCTGACACGGACAAGATCTGTCTTTGGTCTAGCGGCACCCCGGCTCTAGCAAAGGCATTAAGGAAAACGTTCTCGAACTCCAGGCCGAAAGAGTTGATGGAGCGGGGTTTGAGAGAGTCGCATCCAGATAAGGCCTCGCCCGTGAAAGTGGCGGCTAGAGCTTTGCACATTACGGATTCGTCCGCGGAGAATAATGCCATTTGGCCCTCAAATCGACCCACGTGGCTCCTCGCGTTCTTGGAACCATCATATGTATCCATCTCGGGGGCTTCCCCTTTTGGATAGGTGCCCGCGCGATCTTGTCGCCGAAGGCATCCATTGTGCGACCACATTTTGGGCCGCCTTCCGATGGGTCTCCCACATTTTCCGCATGAAATCAACTAACTCGTGGTTCTCGGCTATCAACCTTCGCTTTTTATTACGTGGAGCCACGGCCTTCCTCGACCAGGAGCCTGGGGTAGTGCTTGGGGCCTCGCACGTTGGTTTGACCGCGCCTCTTCCCCAATCTCCTCGCTATCATCTACGTGCACCACACCGCGCTTGGCGCCTGTCCGCGCCAAGGGTTGGTTCAACCTGGTTTGCCCCCGCCGCTTGACTAGCAAGTGATTTAGCGGGAGCTCGTTGGGAGAACCTTTGGGACCCTTGTGGGAACTGTAGCCCTCCATTGGCCTCTATTTCGAACATTTCCAATTGTTGGTCGGCAATTGCCATGGCCTCGCCGACCACTTTGGATTTGGAGTCCAGAATTTCTTGTCTCCTCAGGATTTGCTCCGGGGAGAGAGGAGTGTTTAAGGCGATATTTTTTAGAGGAGCTTGGGGGGTTTTTGGGCTATTATTTAGGAGGGCTTGGGCCTTTTCAGCTCGGGCCTCGTCTGTCAGTTTGTGTATAGCTATCTGGCCAGGGGAAAGGGTATGAGCAGACTGGGAACGGGCCCCCATACGGTTGAAAATAGAGGTCGCAACCTTTCCCTTATTGGCGTTGGAAGGTGAGGCCTGGTTAGGGTCCTCAATGGTCAACTGGCCAACATTTTGCATATTTTTCGACATGTTTGGAAGAGAAGGAAAGTGGCCCGAAAAGGAAAGCTTTTGACGATCGGTTGTTTTAGAATACAAGGTGTTTCTGAAAACAAAGATTTGAAACGGGAAAAACTAATGAAAGCTAGTTTCCCGGCAATGGAACCACTGATGACGCCAAGCTTTTCAGGGTCAGGAGCGGTTCAAGGATATCTGGCTAGGATATTTAGTGGATGGATGGTACCTAGATCACAACACAAACAAGCACCGTTAAGGTCAAAGTTGGATGTTACTCCAACTCAGGCCCTCGGGTGTGAGAGTAAGAATACTGAGTAACAAGGCTTTGAATACCTTGGAGTGTGTGTGTGTTTAGGATTTAGAGTAAGATGGCTTACTTAATTGTATATATGGAACTTACCTTGCCCAAGGGGGTAAAGGCCTTCTATTTATAGGCAATGCAATGGTGCTTGTTGAGGTAAGCAATGAGATCAGCCCTAGGGGGCACTTTGGTATTTGACCAGCTACACGTGTCCGCATCTAATTGGCCCTGTCTGGGAGGGAACATTGACCAGGGGACATGGCTGAAAGGGACATGAGCCGTGTAGCCGGCTTGGAGCATTAAATGGAATAGTAGGCGCCTGACTGAGCCGCATTAAATGCGTGATGGGGGAGCCGGCAAGTGGCCTGTCGAGCGCATGGCTATCTTGCTCGGTAAGGCTTGACATTAACCGGGAAGCGGATACATGTGTCGCGGTCAACATTGTGGCCGCGATAAAGGTATATGACGCGAGCACGGTTGACGCGGCCATGACTCTGCGGCACCAATCCAATGCGAGCGGGATCCTGCGGTCCTCGATAGGGGTAATGCGGGGAGGGACGCGGTCTTGACCTCAAGGACCTATTTGTCCGCAGTCTTCCCCCCAGTGGTCTAGAAACTGCCACGTCACTGGTTTCTTGTCCCAGACCGAGCGTGGGCCCGATCCAGTAGATCCGGGCTCATCGCTATTTAAATTTACTTTATTTTCATAATTTTCCTCTTAAATTTCATCCTTACTTTAGAATAAAATACCATGTACAATTTTATTTTGAAATGAAAGGAATATTCTGAAACCTCAGCTTTGGATAATCTATCATTTGACTTGCATGCCGTCGGATATTCGGTCTCATTCAAAGGTTTAGACAAAAAGGTTAATCCATTTCTCCCTATTCCATAACTCAGTTTTCCCGTTGTTCTAGGCTTTTAAAGAAATTTCAATCTCTTTGTTCGTTCAAGGGGAAGGGATTACGACGGTTCAACATTTTCTAATCAAAGTTTAAAATCAAAATACGAATTTTTTTTAATTAATTCTTTATTTGTGGGTCGTACATGTATGCTCATAACAATTATCCGTCAACTAGTTATTATCTCACTTTCTTTTTCGTACCCACTTATCTATTTTTATAATGCATCATTTTTTTGAATCATTAAATAAACTCTATTTTTTTAAATTTTAGCTGTGATGGGAATATATTATTTCTGGTCAAGCCATTGTGTCTCCTGATCATAATTGTCAATCCCGTCCCATATTATATCAGTCCGTATCGATAGTTATGTACTTTTCCTGTCAAAAATTGGTGCAGAATGCACCATCCCGTTTTATGCACCGGTCTGAACCGTACTGTACCGGTCCGTATCGCCCTGAACCGTACTGTATCGACCGGTACACACCGGTTCGGTGAACCGAAAAAAAAATATTTCTTAAAATTTTAAAAGATTCTTTTTAAAAGAAATATTTTACAAATTTTGATGATAATCATAAATTTTATTTTATTAAATTTATATGAAAGATATTTTTATTGGATTATGAAAAATATGTTAAATAACTGTCAAATGTGTTAATATATTATAAATAATTAAAAATAAAATAAAAAATGTGATAAACTCGGTAAGATACACCGATATATTTCAGTACCAAGTATATACCGACATACTGTTCAAGTGAACAAACCTGTGAGATAGCTGTATACGGTAGGGATGACCAAAATCGGTTTCGGGCCCGGTTTCGGTTCGAAAAATGTATGACCCTTAACCGGCCCGGATTGCTCATGGTTCCGGTTAATTCGGTTTCGATTTTCTCCCCGATTCTTCCGGTTCCGGGCTTTTTCCGGTCCGGTTCTATTGAAAAACAATGAATATTCGTCCGGTTTCGGGCTTTTTCTGGTCTGGTTCACCATTTTGGTGACCCTTAACCGGCCCGGCTCCAAATCGATTCCGATTTTCATGACGGTTCATGGCGGTTCCGAGCTTTTTCAATCCGATTTCGATCCGATTTTTCAATTTCAGTCCAATTTCGATCCGATTTGGCCATCCTAGTATACGGAATGGATTGACAACTATGATCATGATTTATGTTAAGTTGAATTGGCGCCGACCTCCGTACTTGTTTAATAAAGTTGTGTGGTACTGGTGTGGCTATATAATGGACGGTACACCTGATTTGTTGACCAAAATAGTTGACATTTGAAACCAAAGATTGATTGCAATTAGAATAGCCCATGTGTTCGACCCATCCATGCAAAAGCTGTAATATCAAACTTTAAGTAAAATTGCGTACTAGTACATCAGGACGGACTAATATTTATTTATTGTAGTTTTTTTTTTTTTAAATATACTTCCTCCGTTTCTTGGAAAAATACAAAATAATGAGAATTGCACGAAAATTAAGGAAAATATATACTTCTTCCGTCCCATAGATATATGCACAATTTTACCTGGCTCAAAAATTAAAGAGAAAAATGTAAAAGGTAAGATAGTTGGATAGGAGAGAGAAAGTAAAGTAAGTGGATAATTGTTGCGAGTATAACAAGTGATTTTCATTTATTTTTATGAGACTTTCCTTACTAGTTTCGGACGAACAAACGAGGTAGTTTTGAATATTACTATGAAACGGAGGGAGTAATAGATTATATGTTGTGAATATGAAAAATGAGATAGGAGAGAATGTGAAATAGAAAATAATAAATGAGAGGATTTAAAATTGGACAAATTAAATACTGTCGTTAAACATAGTGATAAAACAATAATAATTTTTAGAATATATATAGAAATAATTATTTTTTATAGAATTGTGATTTAATATGATCAAATTATAGATTGAATTATCTAAGGCCTCTTGGTCTTGTAGTATGCTAACCGGCCTCCTTCTGGGAGGTCATAGGTTCGATTCCCCCTGTGATCTTATATATGGATATATATACCATGAATTTCAGAATCCTTAGGAGTTTTTCGGAACACATCCGAGCGATTAAGGAAGCAGCATTGTAATCGATCATATATAAAAGGTTAAAACGATATAAGTATATATGGCGTGAGAATCTTGTGAAATGATATAGTATATATCTTCCCACGCTTGTTTGATCTAATAATTTCCCATCCACTTTCAATTTCCACCACCAATTCAGCTCTATTCTTTATTTAGTCCATCAAAAAAATAATGAAGTCGAAGTTTCTAAAATACTTAACTATACACATTCCTCGTAAAACGTCACAACACTACAAACTACACGGTTTTACAATTCAATTATTATTTTTTATCCCACTTTCATTCTCATACCTCACTTTTCATGCTCACAACACATAATCTAACACTCACTTTTCCTTATTTCCCGTGCAAATAGTAAAGTGTTGTTTATAGCAAGACGAATGGAGTAAATAATAATTTGAGTATAGTTTCATTAGAAAAAATATATACAAATTATAATAAACAAATGACTTGCTAATGTGCCACCCATTGGGTGTGCGAACAATCCAAAATCAACTTGAATAAGATGTCTACTCATTTCTCAATAAGCGTGCAAACTCTTGGTGAGAACTTAATCCGGGACGGAGGAAGGTAGGTAGGGGAAGGAGATGATTATTAAGATTACTAGAATGGGAAAAATTGGATAACAACAAAGGTCTGAAATCTGAATATAACTAGCAAAAGAAGTTCAAGTTTCATTGAAAAAACAGGGCAATTGCTTTTCCGCTACTCTAGTTTATTCTATTGAAAGGAAAAGGATGAACTTGACTGATATTAATTGATCCTCTAAATGTCATGATATGAATAATGGATTTTTTTAGCAATTGGGCTACTGCACCATAAAACCTTGAGATCCGTTGTCCACTTTACTCGATTTATGTATTACCTTGGAGATTTGGTAGAGATACACTTCCCACACGAGACAAATCTCAAGAAAGCTCGAGGCTTCTTCGACCTGATCTTCAAATGTGTAAGCTGCACAAAAACAACACAAGCTCAGTAATGGCACTCCCTCCGTCCCAAGAAAGAGACACAGTTTCATAGGTCCCAAAAAAGAGTTGGGTTTCTAAAGGGAAATGATTTCAATGCAATTTCATGCAGGTAAAAGCAAGTAAAGCTACATCCTGAAAAGGTTGACTTGTCAAAGGCAGACTCGGTTTTTGGATGGAGGGAGTCTGTTATAAGAAAGCTTTCTTAGCTACTATTGTTAAAGCCACAGCTTACCTAGACAAGGTCAAGTATTAAAAGGTTGTCTAAAGGGAAACAATTTCACTTAATAAAGTGATTTGCTACTTCCAGTGGTTAAGTTGATAGGTTTTTAACCTTGGGGTTGAGAGTTCGAGTCCCATAACAAGCATATTTTTTTCACCATTTATATTTTGAACCTTTATTGTGATATTTGTACAACATTCCATAATGTTGAACAAATATCATTCCATAATATTGTATATAGAATGGAATGGAATCACGATTCGTTCGAACCAAATAAACACTTAATACTTCAGTAGTCACAAAATTTCTTAATAAAGGCATCCGTCCTTACCTTCCGACGGTTTACTCTAGATGATCTCCAACACAGCAAGTTTCTGGATCTAGGTTCCAGTCGCCTGCAAAAATAAAATCAGAGGAAGGAAAGGAAAAAGGCATATTAGACATTCGGAACAGACACATATGTGTCAATTAATTCAGAATTGCATACTCCATATTATATAAATAATAAGAAGGGAAATGAAGCTTTCATGGCCATATTCATTTGGATTCCAAGACAACATCACTATTGCAAAAGCATGCAATTATGTGCATCGCAACCAAGATGTAATGGGCAAAACATAAATTTGTTTAGTTGCTTCACAGCATCTAGACGCATCGGAATAGTGCTTGGCAACAACCAACTTCCCAGAGTAAAAGGCTTTTTGTAGAAGCGCAACTTTTTTGTCTTTCCAAAAAAGACAGTTTACCCAACCTCAAAATATCGACCGAGTAGAAATCTCTAGAATAGTATTTTCTATATAAGTGCTCAGAGTTACTTTAAAACATGTTTGTTAGGTGTATGGGTAATGAAAAAAGCCCAGAAAATACCAAACATCTTCACTATGCGCAATGAAAATACAGGATTGAAGTAAAGCGGAAAGTGTTTCTATTATGAAAGCTAACGGCCTACGTCTTTCTATCGATTCATTTCAAGAGCCTATTTCCAAAAAAAAAAAAGAAGTTAAGTAGACATGTAAAAGCAAGTCAAGTTAACCCTGGGCCTCGGTGTGTGTATGTGTGTGTGGAGGGGGGGGGGGGGAGAGTTGAAGAATTTCAATGCAACAATTCAAAATTACAAACTAGCAAAATGCAAAACTGAGGTTACGGCCTCTCCGTTTTTCAACCAAACCAGTCATAATAAGTTAAAAATTGTTTTCCAATCTTTATTGGTAACTACCTAAACCTTTTCAAATCAACTATTATAGCATCTAGCTCATACACTAATGGAAAATGTGCAAACTGAAAACTTAGAAAGAGAAACTTACAAGTTCTCTTGTTCAAGCTTTTCAGCAATGGAAACGGCTTTACGTTTTGACCATCCATTATGTTGTGCACATCCTTCTGCCTGCTGAATTACATGTGCAAGGGACACTTTACTTTTGACCAAGCTCTTACTCTGACTCTGTTCACCATATCTTCTCGAGCTCTTATTAGAAGAAGATGGAGCACCTTTCACATCTCCTCTCTTAACCACCGTAGTACTCTCATGTTCAGGTCCTCTTGGAGAAGCTTCTAGTTCAACAATTTCACTTCTTCCGACTCCATTGGAGTCAAAATGACAAAAATGACCCTGTGTCAGATGATCCCTATCTTGTAGAACCTTTTTGCTACTATCATAATCTCCTTCCATTATGGTTCTCTTACTTCTAAGAATCCCAGTGCTTGGATTCATGTGTGATGGGCCTTCCTGATGAGCATCTTTCTTTGAATATCTTATTTCAATTGTAACAGGCTGTCCAAGAACGGTCTCAAATGCCTGTAAAATTTGATCCCCAAATTTTTCTGCTTGGGATTTTGTCAGGTGTGAACTGAACATCAACTGAACAGTGGGAGCTGCAAAAGTGATCCAATAATTACAATTTTGTGGTATTTACGGTATTAACAGAGTTAAGCATGGTTTATCGTAGCAGTGATGATCCCTTTCAGGTCTTCCCGTCTGTGTCCAAAAAAAGTTAACAAATAGCAAAACCCATTTTTATAGCAAATCACAACCGTATCATTGTTCAATAGTGTAGTGAAGGCCAACATTGTAAAGGGCTTCATTTATTATCAGGCTTCCCCACTAAGAAAAGCCAAATGATGGGAATCAAAGTAGGAATGCAATCTAGAAAAGGAACGGATGATGGCCTACACCAATTCCAATTTATTGCTCCCTCCGTCCCAAAATGAATGTCCATAACAAATTCAAATTTGCTCTTCATCAATTATAAATTTGGAATTTTTTTGGAGATTCATTTTGGAATGGAGGGAGTAATATATCATGCATGTGGATAGCAACTTGTCTTGTTTTAATAGATGGTTAAAGAGAGAATTTCTACCCATCGTAAACTAGAAGAAATTAAAGTAGATAATTGCATGGATAGGCAAGCAAGTTGAAACTTCTCTTTGTTGGGGAATTGGTGGTCTCCGAGCAATACTTGTCCCATACCAAGTGTACAAGGAACAGATAACATGCATGCAACATCCATATGAAAAATGATAAAAGAAGAACACACAATTTGTTCACCCTTTCGGCTATACTCGGGGACACTACCAAGCTAGGGTATTCAATAATATCACGAATATGTTGTGTTACAATATTCGCTCATGTTTACAACAATAAACATAGCCTTTGAATTCTGAACACTCCTTCACACAAATAAACCATAGACATCTCCAAGTTAGGTCACTTATAGAATGCCCCTAAGGGCACCCCAAGACCCAACACTGTCTTGGCTCTCTTTGTTGATCTTACATATTCTCTCTGGGTAACACAAATTAGCGACAACTAATTTGATCATCTAAGCACCACAACATTCTAGGTCATCACTTGTATTTATAGGAACAACAAACCTAAACCCACAAGGATTTCAATTCCTTCTCCAAGAAGTAATCTGCTTCCTGCCCAAGAAAGAAATCTTGTTTGCCAAAAGAGTCTAACGCACAATAAGGAAATCTTGTTTGCCAACATTGTAAAGGGCTTTATTTATTATCAGGCTTCCCCACTAAGAAAAGCCAAATGATGGGAATCAAAGTAGGAATGCAATCTAGAAAAGGAACGGATGATGGCCTACACCAATTCCAATTTATTGCTCCCTCCGTCCCAAAATGAATGTCCATAACAAATTCAAATTTGCTCTTGATCAATTATAAATTTGGAATTTTTTTGGAGATTCATTTTGGGATGGAGGGAGTAATATATCATGCATGTGGATAGCAACTTGTCCTGTTTTAATAGATGGTTAAAGAGAGAATTTCTACCCATCGTAAACTAGAAGAAATTAAAGTAGATAATTGCATGGATAGGCAAGCAAGTTGAAACTTCTCTTTGTTGGGGAATTGGTGGTCTCCGAGCAATACTTGTTCCATATCAAGTGTACAAGGAACAGATAACATGCATGCAATATCCATATGAAAAATAATAAAAGAAGAAGAACACACAATTTGTTCACCCAATTCACCATTTCGGCTACATTTGGGGACACTACCAAGCCAGGGTATTCAATAATATCACGAATATGTTGTGTTACAATATTCGCTCATGTTTACAACAATAAATATAGCCTTTGAATTTTTAACACACCTTCACACAAATAAACCATAGACATCATATAGTTAAGCCACTTATAGAATGCCCCTAACGGCACCCCAAGACCCACCACTGTCTTGACTCTCTTTGTTGATCTTACATATTCTCTCTGGGTAACACAAATTAGTGACAACTAATTAGATCATCCAAGCACCACAACATTATAGGCCATCACTTGTATTTATAGGAACAACAAACCTAAACCCACAAGGATTTCAATTCCTTCTCCAAGAAGTAATCTGCTTCTTGCCCAAGAAAGGAATCTTGTTTGCCAACTTCTGCCCATCTGCACGACCGTGCGTTATATCTTGCACGAACGTGCATCAGAAATTTCTATTTTTTTTTTCACATTTTGGTCATGCACGACCGTGCAGCTTAACATGCACGGTCGTGTCACTGCCTTTTGCAGTTCTTTTTTCTTCGTGTAACCTCGATCCTCGTCCGCATCCAAGGTTTGTATCCATTCCCAACACTCTTCAGTTGAATACATATAGATTTCAATATAGACATAGCATGTGTGTTAACAGAATGAAAATATGAAATCTTTGAATGCTAAACTTTTTGGAAACTTCTAGAGATGTGCACTTATTAAAATATTTAAAAAATTGATTGAAAAATTGGGAATATACCTCTATAACAAATTTTACCAAGTTTATTTGCCAAATACGACATTAACTTCGTCTTTATGGTATATATAGAATATAGAATACTATATCGCTATGCTAGTTGGCATGTCCAATTAAATAAGATCTACCAAACAAAAATCACGTGAAGAAGTAACTAGGCATATAGCTCTACCACATGCGGCCAAACTTTCTAGACAAATGATGCGGGAGCACAAAGATAGGAATATCCCTATCGATGTCTACCTTTATTTGTCGGTTATTTATATTTTTTGTGAGTACTTTGGTCGAGTTTTACGACTAGGGTCTTTAGGACCATTAACATGTGTAAAGAATAAAGTTCGGGTTAACAGAATTATGGTTTTCTTATGGTTGGAATACTTTGGATTCATATGGTTACATCCCCTTTATGACTGAAGCTAAACATTTCCCTTCCAGAGCAACCCTCTAATTTCAATGAAGTTTGAATGTGCTACCCAAGACCCCTGGTTAGAGAATTGGTTTGCAATAGGCAATGACCACTAAATAGAGGGGATTTCAAGTTCAATAGGGGAAGCTTGCAAGGAAGAATAAGATGAATGGATCATTGCATGAGCCTCATCAATAGCGGGTGAACGTTAATGATCTACTACCTCCGTCCCAAAATGAATGTCCAAAAAATTTTGACATTTGCTCTTCACCCTAAATCTCATTAGAAGAAAGGTAGTTGTAGCAGCCGGAATATATATTTTATTTCTAACACTACCACTACCAATGGTTAGTCCCTAATTTGAGCCCTACAATTCAACATACTAATATGGCCTCCCAGTTTTAACAGGCTTTGATGGTGAGGTTAAATTAATGAGATAGAAAAAGAAAAGTAAAATGCATGTTAAGTAGTACCTCCATCAAAACTGACTGCACTAAGCCTTCCTTCTTGAAAGAGAAACTCCTTTAAGCTATTTAAGTGAATCTGTTTAAGCACCTCCAACCAGAGTTCTTCCATTTCCATACGAAGCTTACTTGGAAATTGCTTACTACTCTTTCTAGTTCTATCGACCCCACCATGTCCTTTTCTATCACCAGAACTTCCAGCTTGTTGGTTTTCTAATCTAACGCCTGTTGATAATCTTCTTTGAGTTGCAAGAATCTCAGCATGCTCAACATTACTTTTCCTGGGCCTCTCTACCCCACTACCAGTAATATTAAAGCCCGATGGACTCTGATTTAAACTCGTTTCTGCAGAGGAACTGGGTAACATATACTGCTGATCAGGAGCAAGCTGCAACAATGCTGCTGTCAGCCACGTTAATTTGTCATTCGACAATCTCAGTTGCTTTTCTGCTTCTGATAAAGTTTTCAACGCTTGCCTGAGCTTTTCCATATCTTCTTTCAGTACTGTAAAGGAAGTATTCATCAGTTCAGAAGACGACAAAAGCATTATGAATCTATATAGCATATACAAAAGGCAAGATGGTCATATGTGGGATTTGATCTTTTATTTACTAAAATGCCCCCTCTGAAATTTCTGTCCCTACTTTTTCTTGTACATTGCCGTATAATTTAACTTACGAATGGGAGCCTTGGCGCAACCAGTGGAGTTGCTGCCATGTGACCTAGAGGTCACAGGTTCAAATCGAGAAAGAAGCCTCTTGCATATGAATGCAAGGGAAAGTTGCCTACATTAAGCCCATGTGGGCCCGGTCCTACCCGGACCCCACTCATAGTAGGAGCTCTTGTAGCACCAAGTTGCCCTTTTTGTCACATAGTATTTTTTGTCAAAAAAAATAGCTGCAGATGAATTGCTTCAACTGATTCATTCACGTAGCTAGGAAAGTTAAGGTTTCCAAAACTACCTATTGTACCATATCACTTATACTTATTACTTTCTTGAGTGTTGCATTATTGATTGACAAGGGGTCTGAAACCTGGCTTATACTACTCAGTAACATCAAAAGCCTACCTACCTGATGTTGGCTACTTGTAGTCTTTTTACACTAATTACTAGAAACCGTTAGCACTATCTAGTGACCAAAACTGACGGTTCCGACCAATCTACTTTTATTCTATCCTCACAGTCATACTCTGTTCATCCTTTTGACATTTAAAATATTTAAGTTACTGGATTATTTTTTCATAAGATATTTTGAGAAGCTACCCGCATGATGGCTTAAATTTCCCCTTCAAAAAACTGAATTCAGTTTTTTCATTTCTAATTCACTTTCCCGTAAACATACATTCTCTATACAGTAATTAAACCTCTATTTCATCACTTCTGCAAAAGTGAAAATAAAAGACACAAATAAACACACGTGGGCACGCACCAGGTTGTGAATGGCAGGAAAAAAGAATTTCAAAATGTTCCTTTCCATTTTGAGTTGTATAGATTATCTTAAAGTTCACATTTGCTTTTATTTATATTATTATAACGGTTGTAACAGGGTGGCTATTTTTGCATCACTTTACGCACACATTGCACGTTTATGCTTCTCAGTACATTAATAAGATAGAGGAAAGAGAATGACATGAAAATAAATTCATTTTATAACCCCTGGAATTGATTTCTTTCAATTCACTGGACCAATGAATCACATAATTGCTTAGTTCAACATGCGAAGGACCAAATAATAGTGACTTACGTGCTGGTCGTCGAAAGAACTTCCTTTTAGGCCTTTGTTTCCTGAAATCATGACTACCAGCAAGAATATCAGTTATTACTGTTGCCAGTTGTGACATTAAAGCCAATGGCTCAACACCAGACTCCATGACCTCTCTCAAGTTCTTCACAGTATTAACTGTATCTGCAGATAATGCTAAATCAAGTAGATCCACTAACTTGTCATCAGATATGAGCCCAACCTGTGAAAAAGGCGATATAGTTATTTTAGCATCTAATATAGAAAATCAAAATAAAATGATTCTGAGACGCTATGCAGATTCCTTCACATAGAATATCAGCATACCATATACCAAGTGTCAAAACACTTAAAAGAGAAACATCCATAATGACTCTAAATCATTCAAGTATATATCGGTTAGAGAATGGAACACGTAATTATTTGCATTTTACAATTGAGGGAAACTTTTATTTCCCCATTTATACCCCACATGAGATTTCATTTTGACCTAATTCAAATGGTTAAGTGAATCTATTTACTTCATAGAGTTGCAAGACTTCCCTAGCAAATATTTTCTTTATAAAGGGATGTGGCACGTTTTGATTCCCGAATTAACTTTAGGATAAATTTCTAATACAGCTGCTCACCTAATATGTTTTGCGCTAGAGGGTCTAAGAGAAACAAAATTGGTTTGGTTAATTAAGACTTTGACTATTCCCTCCAAGTTCCCAGTGGAAAGTCCATTAATGAAATAGTGGATCACATTTGCAGCTGAAGACGGTAACTTTTCATGTCTATATAAGAGTGGGTTTGAACCATGCAACAATTAAGGGTTCAACTTTGGGCTTTTTGTTTCTATTGTCTTATTTGCCTTTGCGTTATTTCTTGTATTCTTGTTGTTTTCCAAAATGTGCTCCCATACAATTCATTTCCGTTAAAGCCGCCAGACTTGATTCATTTTAGAGGTATTTTGTTAGAATCATGCAAGTTCTTTCGTTAATATTTTGTAATCAACCAGATCTCGTTACATGGTTTAAAAAATGTTCTTTTGTCCGAACAATGTACTCCCTCCATCCCAAAATGAGTGTCCACATTTAACACTTTTGAGGAAATTAGGGACATTGACTTTTAAGACACTTTAGTAATGTATGCACATAATTAGCCTTATTTATACACTCACTGGTGCATATTGGAACATATTAGTTGATATAGGAGAATTTAGTAACTTCATTTGGGAATGGACACTCCATTTTGGGATGTGTTTTTCTTTTTCCTTCTAAAATGGATACTCATATATTGAGGATTATTATTTTACTCCCCATTAATAAAATGATAGGAGCGGTCTTGAACCATTCAGTCATAAGAAATTAGACCATTTTATCCATTGTTACTTTTATGATTATTTTTGTATTTTTAAGTTTAATAGCTGTATTGTTTTGTTTCCCAAAATGCTCTTTGGCTAGAATGATCATTTTGTTTTTTCCCAAATAACACCATTAACGAAGCCTTATTCACAATCGGTGTCCGGTTGACTTTGAGCTAAGAAATAACAACTTTCTCTCAAAGGGACGGTAGAAGAACAGGTTTTTAATTTACTCATTTAAAAGTCTTCAGCAGAATCATGCTATATCTTTCCTCGCTCTTTTTTGAATCTGATGGGGAGTTTTTATAACTAGAGATTAGAACGCTTTTCTCTTAAAACGTGTAATAATTATTTTTTACCTTAAACTACTGACATCATAAAGTGATTTTGTATCTTCTTAATCTTGATCAACTTGGTTAGCTCATTCACCCACAGTACTATATGGAGCCTTTTACTATCAGATATTAAATCCACCCACCTATATAGATTTTCAGCATTAAAGCAACTTAACTTTATAGTATATATTAAGTATTTAATCGCTTATCAAGTGTTCTTGTTAAATAATACTACGTATTAAAAATACTCCTTTCATCCCTAAATGAGAGTCCAATTTTTGGTAAAGCTAGTGCATCCCCCCTTATTCATCATCATGTTCTAACTTACACTTGCAATCACGATGTCACATGGTGAGATTATCAAGGGTATTTATGTATTATGCTACCAAATGTGCTTGAAAGTCAACTTTCTTAAATTTCCTCAAAGTCAAAAATGGACACACTCATCATGGACGGAGTGGTGCAACCATAACACAATCTTACTTGCAACCGATGCTCTAGATTGTAGAAGAACAAGATGATTAAAAAACGATGCACAAGGAACATGTCATCTAAGTTGTGCATACTAACTAATTTCACTTATAATTTTTTTTTTGTATTTTACTTTTGTTACTCTGCCTAGAAATCATGTATCCATAACGGATGCCCAACCTTCAAAGATAGAATTTCAAGTTGGAAAATCAAGACAGAATATGCAACTACGCAAGTAATTCAGGAGATTTTTCCATATTGATTGAAAGTATTCATTGATATAGCAACAGAAAGAAAACATAAATCAGTACGTTCATAAAGAAAATGCAAAGTAGGCAGTGTTGGACAATTGTGTAGGCTTCTCAAGAACTTAACTAGAAACTTAACAGAAAAAGATAACGGAGATTTGGAAATAAAAGGATTCAAGTCGAGTCTTGTATTTAATACAATCTCCGTAAGAAGTTATTGCCCCGCACAGGTGCTTACGGTTTATATGGCAATCTTCTAGTAAGATAAAACGACTTATAAGTAAATGATAGGAGCACTCCAAATCAAATACTCTAGCGAACAACACAATGTTTGGAACTTTGGACTTTGAAGGATTTAATGCAACAATATGCAATGATTTGGGTATGTTAATCTATCTTACTAGAGGGTAGGAAGGGTCAGAATACTGTGTATATAAATTGAAATTCGGAGGGGAAGTATATAAAGAGAGTCAAAGGGTTTGGTGGCTTTTCCCTTGAAAAGTCACAACTTTTCGGGTATAACAAAGACTTGCGACGGCCGTGTCCGATGAAGCTGCACGGCCGCGCAAGGCAATATGCACGGTCGAGTTCATGGCTCGCACGGTCGAGTGGCGAGCAAGGCAAGGCACGGAGCACGGCCGTGTCCTAGACACTCGCACGGCCGTGCGTAAGCTTCTTCACCGCTCGTCGCCCTTTAGCCACAACAAGTCCACACCAATTTTGGGACCAACCCAAAACACACTTTGACCCAATATTTAAGTTACAAATCATTTGTCATTAATTTCTCATTCACACGGAAATGGTTTTGAGACATTAAATGAGTTATATATAATCTACAACAAATGTAGATTACCATTTGTAACTAGTTCCGTTAACACATAACGAACTTCCGTTAGAAACTAGATCAACGTTAAGTTAAACTTAACTTTCCGTTATCCATTTCCAACAATCCCCACATGAATGACAATTAATGCATGTATGCAAATTCGTCCAAAGTTCCTGCGAACCGTTATTACATCGGGATAGATAGCTTGTGGCCTTGAATCTTCCCTAGTGAAATATTATCGGATATACTAGCCATTTGGTAGCGAGTCGCTTTGAACCAGTGGCATCGGATGTATACCAAGACAATAATACTCACATAATAATAGCTCTAACAATTGTTGTTCTCACGTTTTGTCCATTTTGGCCCGACCGTATCTCATTCATAAGCGTTCATTTAGAGGCGGCCTAATTACCTCTCGCTTATATAGGTGATTCTCACTATAAGGAGTATCACGCACTACTCCACCCGAAGGTATAGAAATCATTAAAAGTTTTCTCAACTTATCCTTACCATTCTTTGCGTGTCTTTAGTACTTGGACGTTACGGGAATGAGTATTCAACATCTCTAGGTTAATAAACCGAGTTGTTGTTTCCGAGTAACTCTACTAGAACTTATAACTTGGTTGTCTCATTGAACCAAGGGCACAGGATCTCCATTTCTCAAGGTTGAGTGTCATTATAAGTTCTTTTGTTGTGGGTTTTGAACCCATTCCCTTAACAGTTTATACGGTTGATCTCTATTACTACCCTTAGGTAGACGGATCCGATTTTGACTTCACATGGCTAGTTGTGACGGTCGCATATTGAGATCAATTGTACTATGGTAGTGTGTCTAAGACCATTATGTCTAGACTTACCATGACGTTCTACACCTTTTCCTATTTTTCATTGTCGTCACAATGCCTTAGGTCATGTAGACACAAGCTTATTCGACGAAGGAATATCTTTCAAGACCATTCAACTTACATAGGAATTGTAATCTTTTAATCATAAGTATATCCTTAAGTACACCAAGTACTTATGATTATAATATTCCAGTGATTGATTACAATTACAATTAGACCTTTAGTCTATCTAGAATGATCAGTCCCTTCGAGTGATCAAATTCTTCTATCGGTCAGTTTCTTCAAGTGGTTATTATCTCTGTACCGTTCAGACTTCCCAAGTATTCAGTATCTCTAAGTGGTTTGACCTCCTTAGAGTCTACCTTTCAGAGATCTACTTTACAGAGATTACCTCTCAAGAATTTATTTGAACTTTCGAAGTACTTTTTCAAGATAATGGGATTGTGAAGGAACTAATCCTTCAGATGATCTAGAGATCTTTATCTCTAATATAAAATCGGCTAATCCCATATCTTTCATGTCAAAGTTCTTCTTTAACATGTCTTTGGTATTCATGATCAATTCATGACTACCATTGTTATCCACGTAAGGACAGACTATTAACAAATGATTCAGATGTTCTTTTAATGTATGTAGACACATTTGTCACATTCATTAATCTTGAATCCATTTGATAACATAGTTCTATCGAACTTCTTATGCCACTGTTTAGTTGCTTGTTTAGTCCATATGAATACACAAGTAGATCCAACACGGTTGTGCGACATAGAACGCTCTGTTGTGTCATTTTGGATAATCTTGCATGAATCATAATGTCCTTTTGACAACTATCCTGGCTTTCTACTTATCAACAGATCCATAGGCTTTATACTTTCTTTTTAAGAATCCAATTGCAACCTAATGGTTTGCAACTTGGAGGGAGATCTACCAATTCCCAAGTATTATTAAGCATTATGAATCTTTATCTCATTGTTAATAGCCTCTTTCCGTAACGAACTATCCGGGACCGTATAACGCTTCCTTAATGGGGCCAAGTTGATTCGTTTTCCAACATAAATGATAGAAAATCGGGACCAAAAGACTTTTCCACTCTTGCCCTTTTACTACGTCTAAGTCCTTCATCCTTAACTTTGAGATGGACCGTTTGTAGTCTAATGTTTAAAGGTTTCATCCTTGGCATATCTAGTTTTGCAACCCAATGGTTCGCATAGGAAGATCAACCATCTTCCAAAATAGAATAGGATGCATTTGTCCTTCAACTGTATCTTGGTTTTTCTTCTTATAAATTTTCTTATTAAAATTTATGCATTTTCTATCATTTCAAGGAAGTATATTCTCAAAGAATATAACATGTCTTGCTTAAGTATTTCTACTTTAGCCGAATACCCCCACAGTTTAGGTATTTATAAAATGCTTACGAATACTTCAAATTCGTTAGGAGTTTTTATCATCAAATAACTTCCACATATATGATGATCCATTCTTTTAGCTCATTACGTTTAACGGTTTTGTTAATACTAGAAGTTCATATCAATAGAACTTATGTATTTAGCTTGTACCCCACACTTGAGGTGTACCTCCACATATCAAATATTTTATGAATGTCCTAATTCATATTTAATATTTTCTTTTATGTGGAGTCATTTAATTGTAATAACCAAGTTATCTACAATGTCTTTCATCTCCTTGAGATGAACCGACGACATAGTCATATCTATGTTTAAGTGAGGTCTCTTCAACCATTTTCCCGGTTGAAGAATACCGTATTGCCAATGGAAACGTAATCCACGGTTTTGGGTCCTATCTTAACCTCTTTAGGTTTAGATATTTCTACCTTTTCTAGGTATACCCACATAAGACGGAACTTATCAATAAGGAGTTCACCATCTCCTTAACAGTTCTAGCTTCCTTTTTCAATTGATTTGAGTGTGTAAGAGGCTTTCGTTTGATAAATAAGTGTCAGCGTCCCAACAATTATTTTTCAAACGGTACTACTTACTAACCACCTCTATCACTTCGAAATTCTTAATTGTTCATTAAGATGAATCACAAACCTTATTGTTTACTTAAAACTTTAAGGTTTTACCTATTACTTTTCCAAAAGATGAACTTTGCATTATCACATGCAATCATTAATAGAAGTAAATAACTATCTATTTACTATTTGGTTTGAACTGATTTCTACAAAAGAAATCGCAATTGATTTGGCGAATCAAATTTCATTTTAGGTAGTAATTTTAAATTAACTCGTCGACTTAGTGAATTTAAATTTACACGACCTAAATGAACACGCCATAACAATTGGAACACTTCAAACCAAGTAAATAAAATACTGAAATTTTATTCTTCGCACTTAGGCGGATAAACAATTACAATTTAAGGAGTCCTTCAACAAGGTACCCTTTACTAACACAACAACCACTTTTGGTCAATTCAATCTTATGCCCCTAGGCTAAGTTGATCAAAGTCCAATGGAACATTTCTATCTTCATTCACATTGGCTTGAAGAGGGTTTCCATCTTGGTTGTTGATTCTAGGATGTCGACATTCCCTAGCCATATGCCCGGGTTTGCCGCAATTAAAACAACTACCTTTGACCTTCTTGGCGGTCCTCTTCACTTTCCCGGTTTTCTTTCTCTTATTTCCGGTACTTCTTTCCACCAAGTTCACTTGCGGTCTTTTAGTCACAATGCACATAGTATTGTGCATCTCGAGAAAGTCCCAAAGTTCTCTCGCGGTCTTTATGCCACAACACACCTTGTATTGTGCGTAATCCAAGCCATTAAGAATATAATTGCGACACAAGAAATCGCTGTGATTCCAAGTATCCAATTCATTCTTTGCTTTGGATTCATCCTCGTTGGATATCAATGGTGGATATTCCCAAAGAAAATGCACCAATTTTAATGTTGTCAAATAGACCAACATTTTCTGTTGCCACCTTTTAAAGTTCATCCCGGTAAGAATACCCGGTCTTTCCGCATGTACGAACACATGAGACGGAGGAGAGCATTAAGAGGTGCAACCCTTGAGGTTGTACGTGAAGGAGGTTTCTTACCATGAACCGGGTGAGACGGTGTAACATTGTTGAACGTAGCGTCACCTTGAGAAGGAGGCGTCACATTCCCTTGACTTGATTCTGTGGAGTCTTTCTCGTTTGCCATCTTGAAGATCTTGAAGAAACGTAAATAACTTCTTACGATTGTTGGACAATTGTGTAGGCTTCTCAAGAACTTAACTAGAAACTTAACAGAAAAAGATAACGGAGATTTGGAAATAAAAGGATTCAAGTCGAGTCTTGTATTTAATACAATCTCCGTAAGAAGTTATCACTTCCGCACAAAGCATTTTACGGTTTATATGGCAATCTTCTAGTAAGATAAAACGACTTATAAGTAAATGATAGGAGCACTCCAAATCAAATACTCTAGCGAACAACACAATGTTTGGAACTTTGGACTTTGAAGGATTTAATGCAACAATATGCAATGATTTGGGTATGTTAATCTATCTTACTAGAGGGTAGGAAGGGTCAGAATACTGTGTATATAAATTGAAATTCGGAGGGGAAGTATATAAAGAGAGTCAAAGGGTTTGGTGGCTTTTCCCTTGAAAAGTCACAACTTTTCGGGTATAACAGCACTTGCACGGCCGTGTCCAATGAACTGCACGGCCGTGCAAGGCAATATGCACGGTCGAGTTCATGGCTCTGCACGGTCGAGTGGCAAGGCAAGGCACGGAGCACGGCCGTGTCCTAGACACTTGCACGGCCGTGCAGAAGCTTCTTCAGCCTGCTCGTCAGCCCTTTAGCCACAACAAGTCCACACCAATTTTGGGACCAACCCAAAACACACTTTGACCCAATATTTAAGTTACAAATCATTTGTCATTAATTTCTCATTCACACGGAAATGGTTTTGAGACATTAAATGAGTTATATATAATCTACAACAAATGTAGATTACCATTTGTAACTAGTTCCGTTAACACATAACGAACTTCCGTTAGAAACTAGATCAACGTTAAGTTAAACTTAACTTTCCGTTATCCATTTCCAACAGGCAGCGCCGGCACTGTCTTTATAAAAGCTGGTAAATATCAGCAGCTAAATGTTTAAAAACATTCACAACCTTGTCTGTATTGTATATGTAAGATGACCAGAAAACAGTAAACTTAGTAAGTATTGTAATATTCAATGCTTGGACTAATGCAATTTATTACATTTAAATACAGGGCAGTAACCATCTTCACCACAATAAATAAAATTGTGAAGTTCAGTAGTTTTTGCAAGTTGTAAGCTACTACTCCTTCCGTCCCAGAATGAATGTCCAAAAAAAATCAAATTTGCTCTTAATCAAGAGCGAATTTGAAAATTTTTCGGACATTCATTTTGGGACGGAGGGAGTACAAGATATAATAAGGTGATAAGGTTCATGTCAAAAAGACTGCCATTTATAAAAAATGTAACAATTATAGTGCAATTTCAAGAAGGTACAAGCAAGTGGTTAACATAAAATGTTTGACTTGTCAATTGGGACAATCCTTTTGGGACGGAGGGAGTATCATTAATCAACATACAGAGTACTCACCAGTTCTTGGACTAGAGGAACAGAGATTCTCTGCCCAAGCAAACTCAATTGCTCAAGAGTCATCTCAGCATCCCTCAACGATCCATCTGATCTTGATGCAATAAGCTTCAGGGCTTCCTTATCGATTTCAAAGCCTTCTTTTGTGGCTATCCACTGCAACGTATATATAATCTCTGCATCCTTCAGCTTGGGGAAGAAGAACTTTTGGCACCTGGAAATAATTATATGAGGCAAAACATCAAGAGTCGAACTGACAAGTAGAAAAACCACACGCCTCGGTGCTCGATCAATAACCTTCGAGATAACACTCCAACTTTCAGGAGATAGAGTATCACAGTCATCAAAGATGAACACTCTGTACTGTGATGGCTGCTGAGAAACAACCATATTTTCAAGAAGTTCCATGATGTTCTTAAATCCTAAATTACTGATGGGTCCCACTTCCCTTATGTTACGACTCTTGCCCATGTCATGTGCAACACAAGAATTGCAAATCCCACAAGGCCGAGGCTGTTCCAAAGACAAGCAATTTAAAGCTCGGGCAAAAATTCGTGCACATGAGGTTTTTCCTGTGCCATGAGGTCCATAAAACACGTAAAGCAACCCAACTTTCCGTCTTGCAACAGCATTAGAAAGAGCTCGAACAACCAAATTTTGGCCCACCAGATCTCTGAAAGTTCTTGGCATGTACTTTTGTGTGAGATTTTGGTGCCTAGAGTTGCTATTATGCGCTAGAAATTTGTGCCTTTGATCAGCAGACGGTCCAGATCTAGCTTCTGAAGCAAAATCAGAGTCTATTTCATGTTTTAATAGATTATCGGCGAAAATTCCTAACTCACCAGAATAATCGTGGACCCAAGCAGCATTTTCACTACTTCCCTGAGAACCATCAATGAGTAGAGGCAGTGCTTCCCCCTCGGATTTGGTCGATGAGCCAGAATGATCAGACATCACAGGCATAGAAAAGTCCCTTCCTTGAGAAGGTTGACCACTTTTCTTTGACCTGGGATCAGATAAACCACAAGAAAGACTCCGTCCCGCTATATCAAGAATTGATTTCCCTCTATCATGAATTCTTGACCAATTCCAGGGAATCCCACATCCATTTCCTGGAGCCCTTGTGATATTCTGCTGAGCATACTCTTCTTCTCCGTCCTCAACACCACAATTTTGATTAGAAGCCACTGACAGCATTTCATTTTGATCCCCAGCATTGCGTGAAGCTACTGCAGCCCGAGTTCTCCTTCCACCTTGAAAATTGCGCCTTTTTACCCTATTCTGACCACTTCTACGAGTACGATTACTCGTTTCCCCCTCCTCAGCAGCTTTTCCACGGTGACTATATCTTCCATGCATATGAAGGTGGGAGGATGCCGCTGCATTGTCACTTTCCAACCGAACCTCATTCATCTGCTCAGAGAGGCTCTTAAGGTTATCATCTTGTTCCTTTTTGGCTCCTTTCTCTTTGGCTTTCTTTCCTCTCGTTTGAAAGTCAACCTGAGAATTATCATTAACCATGTCGTTAGCTTCTGAAGGAGATTCAACCCTACCACTGTAATCCCCTAACTGCCTCCCACTTGATTCTTCTCTCTTGTTTCTCCGGTGTTCTCGGACCCCACTACTGCCACTACCATCTCTCTGGCGTTCAATACCAATGGACCTCCTTCCATTCTCCACAATGGCATCTCCTTCACCACCTCTTTTGGACAGCATATCAGCAGCAGAAGGAGATTGCCAGGAAGGTGGACTCGTGGAGGGATCCCTGAGAGATCTAGACCTCTGGAGAACAACAAGGTCCCTTATAAGGGACCGGTCAGACATGCTAATGGGGCTTTGCTTATGCATATGATTCTTCAAATGAATACAATTAGTCAAATGGATATGATTGCGCAGATGATCAGTAATATCACCATTCGCTTCCTTAAGTATCCGATCACGAACACCCCTGGTCATGATCATAACATAAAGGGATACAAGAAAATCCAATAATTTAGGCAAGATATCAGATAATATTGCATTTTCTTTGCTGATTTACATGAATACCCTCCAACACCAGAATCATATCAATTTCAGCATTACAAAGAATCCCACAAATAATCCCTCAAATTCCCCTCACATAATCATAAACACAGCAAGCAACTTTTTACATAATGAAAAACTAGAATTAAGTCCAATGATGACTACCCCAAAACCCCCCAATTATAAACCCTACCAAACAAATCATTCCCAAACAAATTAACTAAAACCCATGTCATCAAACATCAAAAATTCAATCTTTACAACCCCAAACTCAACAACACAGGAGAAGCGGCATTAACAACACCAAGAACCAACATTTAAGACCCTGTGAGCCCAATTAAAGTGCCTCCTTTTGCTAAGAGCACCAAATAAGAAAGACCCTTTTCAGCCTAGTTGAAAGAATGGCCAATGAATTCAGAGGTGGAGAGATAACCAAGAAAATTATACAGTTTCAAAATTTGAGGAGGGAAAAAACAAAAAAAGCTGAAAGAAAAATCACTCCAATCACCTGAATGAGAGGCAACTGTCCACCATTATAACTACAAGTAGTTGACAGATCTCTCTCTGTCTCTGTGAGTGTGTGTGTGTGTGTAAATGGGGGAACTTTCACATGATCTTCACGAGGGTTTCTTTCAATTGGAACGGTGGAAGATACCACCGACTGATACTGACGTTGTCTAGAGATACAGAGAGATAGAGAGAGAAAATGGAAGAGATTGAGCTCTGTAGAGAGGTGAGATTCAGATTATTGTATGAGAGGGACTCTAGTGAGAGAGAGAGAGAGTGAGTGGTGTGTGTGGGTGTGTGGGCTGACAGAATGTGCTCCGGGACTATGATTAGGACACTGATGCAAATAAAGTGCTCTGCTCATGTCCGTTGTCTCTTTTTCTTGTATCGGATTTGGCTATTACTCCTGGGAGAGAGACTCATTTAATTTGAAAATTTTCAGTAACAAATTTTATAAAACTAATTATTATAAAAACAGTTAAAATATTAATAATATACCATTAAAAATTGAGGCATTTACCAAATAATTCCTGTAAAAAAATAATACTTTTTTTTAGGACAATTTTTAATTTGCTTAACCATTTAGTCCCTAGCTTAATAACTACACCCTCCCAACATTTTACTAAGTTCACCCTCCTATCATTTCACTAAATCCACTCTCTTCAACAATTTAATTTCTCTCCAACCACTCTCACCTTAGGTCACCCCCTCCCCATCTTCTCCGGTCAACACTTCCGAAAACTATCAACTCCGGCAACATTTTCCGGCGACCAACTCCGGTGACATTTTCCGGCGACTTTTTCCGGCAACATTTTCCGGAGACCAACTCCGGTGACTTTTTCCGGCAACTTTCCGGTGACTTTTTTTTTTTTTGTACGCCGGTGACCACCAACTCCGGCGACCTCTCCGGCGACCAAACAACTGAGAACTTAACTTATCAGTAAGTTCTCAGTTGTCAACTAAACTACTAAGAACACAATTAACTCCGGCGACTATCAACTCCGGCGACCTCTCCGGCGACCAAACAACTGAGAACTTAACTTATCAGTAAGTTCTCAGTTGTCAACTAAACTACTAAGAACACAATTAACTCCGGCGACTATCAAATCCGGCGATCACCAACTCCGGCGACCTCTCCGGCGACCAAACAACTGAGAACTTAACTTATCAGTAAGTTCTTAATTTCAACTAAACTACTAAGAACACAATTAACTCCGGCGACTACCAACTCCAGCGACCACCAACTCCGGTGACCTCTCCAGCGATCAAACAACTGAGAACTTAACTTATCAGTAAGTTCTCAGTTGTCAACTAAACTACTAAGAACGCAATTAACTCCGCGACTACCAACTCCGCGACCAAAGAACCGAGAACCTATCGCAAGTTCTCGGTTGTCAATTAAACTACTAAGAACACGATCAACTCCAGGCGACCTCTCCGCGACCAAACAATCGAGAACTTATCAGTAAGTTCTCAGTTGTCAACTAAACTACAAAGAACACGATTAACTACGGCGACCTCTCCGGCGACCAAACTACTGAGAACTTAACTTATCAGTAAGTTCTCAGTTGTCAACTAAACTAATAAGACCACAATTAACTCCGGCGATCTCTCCGGCGACCAAAAAACTAAGAACTTAACTTATCAGTAAGTTCTCAGTTGTCAACTAAACTACTAAGAACACGATTAACTCCGGCGATCACCAACTCCGGTGACCACCAACTCCGGCGACATCTCGGACGAGCAAACAACTGAGAACTTAACTTATCAGTAAGTTCTCAGTTGTCAACTAAATTACTAAGAACACGATCAACTCCGGCGACCACCAACTCCGACGACCAAACAACTGAGAACTTAACTTATTAGTAAGTTCTCAGTTGTCAACTAAACTACAAAGAACACGATCAACTCCGGCGACCTCCCCAACGACCACCAACTCCGGCGACCAAACAACTGAGAACTTAACTTACCAGTAAGTTCTCAGTTGTCAATCAAACTACTAAGAACACGATCAACTCCAACGATCACCAACTCCGGCTACCAAACAACTGAGAACTTATCGGTAAGTTTTCAGCTATCAACTAAACTACTAAGAACACGATCAACTCCGATGATCACCAACTCCGCCTTCCTCTCCGGCAACCAAACAACTGAGAACTTAACTTATCAATAATTTCTCAGTTGTCAACCAAACTAATACTAAGAACACGATTACCTCCGGCGACCACCAACTCCGGCGACCAAACAACTGAGAACTTAACTTATCAGTAAATTCTCAGTTGTCTTATTATTTTATCGATTTTTGTAATTTTTTCAACTGACCGAAGTTGGGACCGGACATATTTATTATTTTAGAGTTTCACTAGGATGATTAAGTAGACATTCATGTTTGATCAAATTGTTCAGTTATATTGATCATTGAAAGTTAAATGTCAAATGTGGTTAAATAAAATAAGACGGGGGAGTAATGTTATTCTAACCATTATATGGTCCATAAGCACAGAGTTATGATCTAACAGCTTGTAGTATAACTCTGTTTTCAATTGATTAATTAAATTACAACTGCACCAACTCCATAGTATTATACTTATCCTCCAATAAATTATGTATTTTCCTCGGTCTCCGTTGAAAATCTATCTTTTATTTTATTTAAAATGACGTTTCAATAAAAGCTTCACCTTTTCTATAATTGTAAGAATTGTGTGTCCCATTCACTTTTTCCTTTATATACTTAAAATTATGGGTTCAACTTGTCAATCTCACTCATTTTTTCTCGTAAAATATTTAGATTGTGGGACTTACTTGTTAATCTCGTTCACTTTCTCCATTCACAATCTATTTCCTACTTATCATATTTTCTTTTAATTTTTATGTTCTGTAAAAATGGCAAAGTTTTGATCGAGATCGAAATCGAGACCGACACAGAGTATATTTATGTAGGGGGAGATATATTGAGTGAGCCATAATCAGAGTTTTAGAAAAAGAGAGTTAGGCCTTAATTAAGTGTTAATTGACTAATCAGAATAGAATGGGTGAGATTGGTGGGTTGAAGTTGAAGGAGACTTTTTTTATATCGCATGGACCACCGACGTGGTGTACTGACGACAACATTTCGGCAACTAATTTCCTCGAGTCCTTCCAGAAAACGGTGTGATCGCGCAGGAAAGCGTGTGGGCTCAGTTCTTTGTGTCCAGCAATGAGTGAGCTAGCTTTGGATGCACTGACTGGCACAAAGAAACAAGGTAAAAGCTAGCAGCAAGGGGGATCTTCCGGCAAGCCCCTCCGGCGTGAGAGTAAGATGATGGACTGGAAAAGTGGTGTAGATAATGTGGTATGAATGTGGGATACGTGAATATGTAATAATGCATTACCTGTGTCCATGTTGTTACTCTCTTATTTATAGTGGAAATGGTGATATTAGAGTTTTCACCGTGAGCCGCTGATTGGATGGTCTCCAACCGTTAGATCGGCTCTGTCTTCTAGGTGTACGCGTGTCACGCCGGGATTGAGTCTGTCATGTAAGGACACTGCGGCTTCGACATTGATAAGCGGCTTGCGTTATAAGGGAAAGTCAACCTGCGTACCTTTTGTAGTTATTGCGGTGCATGATTGCAGCATGTAACAAGGCACTGTGGCAGTGTGTCCGACATTATCCCAAATTAGCAAATTAACCAAGCTTGTTGAGGAAGCTTAATAGAAGAGACGACCCTAGCCGTATGTCCGGTTAGGGTCGTCTCCTCGAGGTATGCCTCGCCGAGAGAGGGTTAGTCGTTCAATGACGCTCGCTCTTGGACGAGTCTTGCGGTTGGCGTCGAGGGAAGGCTCGTCGTTAGATGGGCCTAGCTCATTGTCGACGATCTCTTCTTGGCGTATCGACGGGCTAGAAGTTAACCCTTCCACTAATGGTACGATAGCTCGTCGCTTGGATGGGCTTGGTCACTCAGTGGCGACGACTGCCAACCAATGTTGGACGGGCTATGGCCCAAGGCTTTGATCTGATCCTTTATGGTTGGTCTTTTGATGGGCCCGCTGGGCCTCTGAGCTCGTAGAAAAGTATTGGGCTCGGCCCATCACAGAATATCCCGTTCAGTGGCCCCCAACTCATGGTCGTCTTGACGGACCAGGAGTTGTCATTTTCCCTCCAAAGTAATCCGTACGACCGTCAGTTTGAATTTTGAAATATGGTGACGTCAGTATTGATGACGTGGATGGTTGGGATTTCTTCCTTGGTTGACGCGTGTCCTTTGGGGGGACATTCACCTCGAAAGTTGCAGAGGGTATTTAATGCCCCTCATCATTCCGCCGTTTGGGTTCCCAAGTATAAACCCTCCATCTTCTTCACATATAAAAGATTTCTTTCCCCATCATTTCAAACTTTTCAAAACCTTGATCAGTGAGAGCAAAGTAAGAGAGGCGATTTCCGGCCACCGTCAGAAAGAATTTCGGCAACAAGGATCACCGTCTCCGGCAACCATAATCGTTCTGGCAACTCCGTCTGTGAGGTATCTAGGCGCCTGGATAAGGGATTTCTTCGAACTTCCGCCGGAAAACTCATCGGAAAGAGCATCTTCCAACCCATTACCAGGTAACATCTTCATCTGTTCTTCATTTTAAGGTTTTTCATTGGGTTTGTAGAGGTTAGTCAAATGGGACCAAGGACTATCGGTTTCGAGAGAGGTGTCAAGTTTGGCTTTGGGTTGAATCAAAGGGTTTATAAATGTGCTAAGGGATTTGGAGGGAGATTCCTTTATCTGAGTGTTCTTGATCACGGAGAAGTTTAACTTTGAGAATGAGCCCTTGGGGTTCCCGGAGGGAGAGATTCTAGGGGATTTTGAGGATGGTGACCCAAGGGTAACTCCCTTAGGTTCATGAATGATCGCCCGCCCCATATTAGGACCCACTACTCTTTGTTCCGTCGTGATTCAATTAGGGCTTTGGTCGTAGGGGAATCTAGGTCGCCACTAGGTAGGTCGTTGCCTACGGATGTTAGGACTGATTCCCCTCTTTTATCTCCTTGTTTTGTAGAGATGGATCACGACGGGCGTCCTGACCAGCCGGCCCCAGAAGTAAACGAGGCCAGCACAAGTCTTTGGGGTGAGCGAGACGGTCAAGGCCTTTCATACATTTGTACAAGTTGGATCATGCGACGATGAGTTTGGAGGTGGGGCAAGAGGGAAATGGGCCGTGCCCAAGATCGAGCTCAGGAAGCAGGACGTCGGGAAGCAAATGATCGACGCCCTACGAGGATCGTTTAGGGTTCAGGCTTCGACCTACAAGTTGGAGCATCTCAGTTTGGCGGAGTATGAGCCCCGTCGTCAGTCCCTTCGACCCGGCGAAGGAGAAGGTGGGATTCTTCTATAAACACTTTGAGTTCGGCTTGAGATTGCCTTTGGATCCTTTCATCAATGAGTTCCTGGAGGACTCCGCCTGCATGCCCATGGAACTTAGTGCCAACACCGTCAGAATTTTGTGTGGCTTTGCCATCGTCTGCAGATTCCTTGGCTACGAGCCATGCAATAAAGTATTCCGTCGATACTAACGAACGACTCGGAATACCTCCAAAGGGAAATCCACCATGAGTGTATCTTCGATTAAAAACGCAAGGAATTTTTTCTTGGATATCCCGAATAAGGTGTACGGTTGGGAGAACCATTTGATCCTGGTGGAAAGTCGAGTAGGGTGGCAGTTTCCTTTTCCAGAGGGCAACATACCAGTCAGTGATAGGCATATCTTTCAAGCTCCGTGGGCCGACGAGCTGAAAGGAAAGATTGACAAGCTGTTAGATCTTGGATGGGTCTCGTACAAAGACATAGAGGCCTCACAATGGAGATACATCCGAGCTGGCATGATGTTTAAGCCGTCCATAGGGCCTGAACCTTTAGTGAAGATTGACTTGGATGCCCGCTATCTGGCCAGGTCGTCCACCAGAGTTTGTTTTTAAAGATAATTGTTTGAATCAAGTGCGACGGCACGAACCGGGTCGCATTGAAGAGGGCTGCGACCACCTTGAGATGAATGGGGGTTGGGCTCCTGCTATCTTTTTAATTTTGATCATTTCTTGTCTCGTCGCGAGTAAAAACTAACCTCTCTTACTTGGTTGTTTTGCAGTCCTTACCCAAGAAGACGTGGATAAAATTGAAGCAAGGATCATGGACGGGGCCATCAGAGCTAATGACAGGGGGACCAAGAAAAAGGAGAGGGATGCGACCCGTGCCATACTCGATCGTCAAGAGAAGCAGACAACGAGGAATGAGCAACTCCCCAAAGACCCTGCTGGTGCCATCCCAATGATCGAGAGGGAGCCCGTCGTTGAAGGGCTGAACACTGGAGGCCGTCAGGCCGTTGTTGATGCATCTGAGAGAGCAGTAGGTATGGAGATTGATTCAAACGTGGATGCTGGTGGAGCCCAAATGGCCGTTGCCAATGAGGCTGAGCATATTGAGGTGGAGAGCACGGACTCAAACCCCGAACTTCGTGAGCCCGTTGGTCGTGCCTCCAAAAAGAGAAAAGGGCATCTCGTCGACCCTCCTAGCACATCGAACCCGTCTACTCCAAGGGCCGATGCTTCAGGCTCGTCTACAGCGGTCCTGTCTAAGACCAAGGCCAAAGAGATGGCGACCTCAATTGCCAAAGCCTCTCATATAACTGGGATCCCTTATCTGCAGAGAAATGGCAATGCGCTCTTGCTGGGGACGGCTCTGACAAGGCGTGGACGGGATGTTGAGTTGTCCCGTAGGATGAAGGAGGCCAATCTTACCCCCGAAACTTTTCATGCCCGTCTAGGGCTAATTCAGACTGAGGTACTTCGAATTAAAGTTTATGTTTTTCTCCGTCTCTTTATACTTGTGCTAATAATTTAACTGTTGCAGCTATCGTCGATGATGGACGCAATGACGTCGGGCTATAGGGAATGTCTTGATGCCGAACTTCGGTGCAACGAGCAACTGATGAGGGCCGTTGGTGATAAGGGAACGGCCTCGAGCAAAAGTTGAAGGAGGCGAGACCAACGCTTCGGCGAGCTCACTCTTGCCCACGAGCTCTTGGTTAATGAAAAGGATAACCTTCTTAAGGAGATAGATGCCTTGAAGGAAGGGAAAGCCAAAGGCGAGGCGGACTCAAAGGTGCTCTCGGACGGTCTTCGCGTTTGTGAGCGGCTTCGAGAAGTCAGCTTGGCTCGGATTGGAAGCGATGAAGACGAGCCGTGATCTTTAGATATGGCCCAAAGCCTGAGCTTGATGCCGTCGACGACTTCAAGAAGAGTCTTGAGTGCCTTGGCTGGTCACCAAGCATGCTAGTGGGTTCTTCAAAGATGGGGCTAAACACATGGCCAGGCGGCTTCTGCTGGACCCTGCAATAAAAGATCTTCTCTCCATCCGGAAGTTGGCCGACCTTTGCACGGAGGAAGCTCACGACGACGAAGCACGCTCGGTCCATCCCCTCGTCCCCTATACTGACAATGATTTTCTTATCATAAGGGAGGACGACGCCAAAGCCGGAAAAGACGAGTGGCCCATCCCTGCCGTCGTCCCAGGTAACTTCGACGCATATTACAAATACTCCATTGAAGACGGCCCTGACCCTGATGCAGCTCCTTCAGACGCCGGCGGTGCTCAGTAGTTTATCTCATTGAAGAAATTGTAATGTTCTTAAACAATGTTTAGTTTGATTTGGTTGTGGCTCCAAACATTGTCTCCAAACAATTTTTATTTTTTGTAATATAGTCGGCCTGTTTCCTCATTATTTAGAGGGGGTCGTACGTACAATATTTGCTTTATGTTTAAGTTATTCAATGCCTTTGTGTTAGTTAATCTGTGTTAACGTAGACAGCATGTGATAACTTGTTTCGAACGAGTAAGTTTGAGGACAAGTGTGAATGGTCGTCGTTAGTGACGACCAGTACTTAGGTCGTCCTAACGTGGTCGACGCTTGTTTGCCCTTGTGTTTTCTCAACTTCTCAAAGGCTCGTAGGAATTGTACGAAGGTCCATAGCTTCTTGCTCGTAGGCAAGATTCCGTGGACGAGTCGTCATATTCCGTTATAGCGTTCAACGAAGTCTGGCTTCGTCTAACCTTTATACTTGGCTAAAGTGAGTGTTAGTGTCAAAGTCTTTGCTTTGACTGATCTTTATACTTGACCGAAGTGGTTGTGAGGGTCGAAGTCAGGCCTCAACCGTCTTAGGTTTCTTGAGTTTGTAACGAGCGAAGTTCGGCGAAGTGATGAGTTCTCATTGATAACTTCTGATTAACAACTGCGTATTGATAACTCATTTACTTCCTATGACCTGGGGATTTATAGGTTATCCCTTACAGACTTCAAAAATTACAGACCTCAAAAACTTCTTACAAAATGACAACTAAAAAAAGAAATTGAGAACCACAAAATGGGTGCCCTGAGGGCGCTGAATGTTTTCGACGACGACGATCAAAAGTAATACTTCATCAGATGATTGGCGTGCCATGGATGCTTGAGATGCTCACCGTTCGGCTTAGCTAGGTGGTAGGTTCCCTCTCTGACCACACTTGTGACAATGTATGGTCCTTCCCAATTGGGGGAGAGTTTGTTTTGACGGGCTTTGAGTCCCGTTGCTTCGATCTTTCTGAGCACATGATCGCCGACCTTAAAGAATCTTTTCTTCACCTTTTTGTCGTGGTAAGCTTTGGTTTTCTTTTTGTAATTTTCCATCCTTAGCTGGGCGTCCAATCTTCGTTCGTCGACAAGGTCTAGGTCGACCTGTCGGTTATGGATATTCTTTTCTACATCGTAGAGAGCAACTTGGTCTGTGGGAAGCTGAAACTCGGCGGGAGCCATGGCCTCAGAGCCATAAGCCAAAGCAAATGGGGTTTCCCCCGTAGGCCCCCGGGTGGTTGTGCGGACTGCCCAGAGTGCTGAAGGTAGTTCGTCCAACCATCTTGTGCTGCGTCCCTCGAGATTTTTACACAAAGCGGATAAAACGAGCTTGTTCGCCGCTTCAGCTTGCCCGTTGCCTTGGGGATAGGCGACGGACAACTTGGAATGTTTGACGCCCATTCTATTCAATTCTTGTTCGAATTTCCTTGAAGCTATGAGTAGTTGTCCGAAACAATTACCCTTGGGATTCCAAAGCGACACCATATCGAATCATGGATGAAGCTTAGGGCATTGTTTTCAGTAATTTTGTTTAAGGCCTTGGCCTCCACCCACTTTGAGAAATAGTCAACTGCCACAATCACATACTTGACTCCCCCTTTGGCTTGCGGAAAAGGCCCAATCAGATCGACACCCCACATATCAAACGGCCAAGCAGCCATGACAGGGGTTTGCTCAGTTGTCGGTAGCTTGGGGAGGTCGGCAAATCGTTGGCAAGTATCGCATTTTCTCACAAACTGTTTGGCATCTTCACGGAGGTAGGGCCAGTAGTATCCCATGGTGATCAACTTGTCGGCCAATGTACGGGCCCCAGGATAGCCTCCACACTCTCCTTGATGTACCTCAAAAAGCAACTGAACGACCTTATCTGGGTGGACGCACTTCAGCAATGGCCTGGTAATGGATCGTCGGTAGAGCTCTCCTTCTATGACCGTAAATCTGGGGGACTTTCTCTTGATTTGCCTTGCCAAGACCTCGTCCGTCGGCAACTCATCCCGTTCAATAAAAACTTTTAGCTCGTCTATCCAGCATCTCGGACCGTCGACGCTGCACATGACCTTTACTCGATCGTAGGCTGGTTGTTCCAAGTAGGCTAGGTGATGGCCGTGCTCCTCCTCTGGTAGTTGGTCCGTAGCTAGCTTGGAGAGCAGGTCGGCGTGTTCGTTGTTTTCTCGAGCTATCCTCTGTATGGCCCAAAATTCTAACCCCTGGATCAACTCTCCGATCAACGAATGGTACTTCTGCAGTGTGGAATCGACGACCTGATATTCTCCACGCACTTGGTTCACTATCAACTGGGAATCACAAAATGCTGCGATTTTGGTAGCTCCAAAACACTTGGCGTATTCGATGGCTGCTATGAGCGCTTCGTACTCCGCCTGATTGTTAGATGCTTGAAACTTGAACCTCAATACTTCTTCAAAAACTATTCCACTTTCGGGCTCGACAAGAACGATCCACCGCCCGCTCGGATTTCTAGTAGGCGGCCTGCGAATAAATCTTCCGGCAACTACGGGCAAAACCAACTCCTCTGGTTTGTCGTTGACTTCCTTGCCTTTGTCATTTTTAATTTGTCTTTGGTCGTCGGCAACCGAACGATGTTTCAACCAGAAGTACGCTAAAGATTGTGCCTGTATGGTCTTTCTCGTCCTATACTCGATATCAAACTCGGTCAGCTCAATACTCCAGTTGAGTAGACGACCAGAGCTTTCAGGACGGTGCAAGATCTTGCGCAGTGGGGCATCCGTGTAAACGACGATGGGGTGAGCAGAGAAGTATGCTCGTAGCTTTCGTGCTGTAATTACGAGAGCGTAAGCGATCTTCTCCGCATTAAAATAACGAGTTTCCACATCCGATAGAGCCTTGCTGACATAGTAGACTGGCCTCTGTGTTCCACCTTCCTCCCTGACCAATACGGCAGCGACGGCCTTGTCACTCGCCGAGAGATAAACGTAAAGGTCTTCCCCCGCTACGGGGCTTTGTAGGAGTGGTGGGGAGCCAAGATACTCTTTCAGCTGTTTAAACGACTGAGAACATTCATCCGTCCATTTAAAGTCCTTTGCCCCTCGGAGAGCTTTAAAAAATGGAAGCGACCTCTCAGCAGACTTGGCAATAAAACGACCTAAGGCTGCTACTCGACCATTTAAGCGCTGAACCTCCTTGATGCTCGTAGGTTCGGCCATGTCTATCAACGCCTTAATTTTTCAGATTGGCTTCGATTCCCGCCGAGAGCATGAATCCTAGAAACTTTCCCCGCTGAACACCAAAGACGCATTTAGCTGGGTTGAGGACCATATCATTTGCTCGGAGGTTGGAGAAAGTTTGCTGTAGGTCGTCGAATGCTTTCTCTTTCTACTTTTGACGACCATGTCATCAACATACGCCTCTAAGTTGTCGCCGATCTGGTCTTTGAATACCTTGTTTATCATTCTTTGGTAAGTGGCACCGGCGTTCTTAAGCCCAAAAGGCATCTTCGTATAACAGTAAGTTCCCCCTGCCGCCTGAAAAGCCGTCTTTGGGATATCTTCCTCAGCCATCTTGATTTGGTGATAGCCGGAGTAGGCATCAAGAAAGCTCAAAGTAGAATGGCCGGCCACAGAGTCGACGAGCTTGTCGATTCTTGGCAAGGGGTAACTGTCCTTGGGGCACGCCTGTTTAGATCGGTAAAGTCAACACATAATCTCCACTTCCCATTTGGCTTTTTACAAGAACCACATTGGCTAACCAAGTTGTGAACCCAGCGTTCACAATAATCCCAGCACTCAGCAATTTCTCAATCTCCTGCTTTATAGCAATCTCTTTTCACCGAAAAAACTCGACACCTTTGCTCTTTGAATTTCATGGTGGGGTTCACTCCAAGCTTATGAACTGCCACGTCCTCTCTAATTCCCTTCATGTCTTCCACTTTCCAGGCAAAAACATCGAGGTTCTGTTTGAGTAGGGAGATTATTTCTTCCCTCTCCTCAGTGCTTAACTGAGACCCCAGTTTGATTTTCTGCTCTGGATAGCTAGGGTTAATGACCAGTTCAATTAGCTCGTCGGCTGGCTTCATCTCAGGGGCGTCGTCCCTAAAGTCCATGGATTCAATGACGATCTCTTTAATTTTCCTTCTTGCTTCAGGCGTCAGATCTGGTACCTCGTCGTCAATCAATTTATCCAGCTCAGCCCCCGATTCTTGGGCGACCAAAAGTTGTGGCTCTGCAGCTTGGTCGTCCATTAATATTTCCTCAAAGACCCCAGGGTCGTCTATGCATTTGATCGTCGAGATGCCAGTATACGAGGTCGTCGTTTGCTTGACGGATTTAGAGAGCTTCACGATGTGATCTGGATCGTCGATTTCAATGGTCCGTTTTGCCTTCAATACATGCTCTAGGAATTCTGGGGCCGTCCCCAACACACATCCTACTCCGGCACGGGAAGGAAATTTGACTCGTTGATGGGGAACTGAGGCGACGATCCCCAAAGCGGCTTGACCCGGTTGGCCAAGGATTGCATGGTAGTCACTGACGACGTCGATCACAATGAAAGTCACTGTTTTGATTGTTCTCAATGGGTGTTCCCCGATGTCGACTGGAAGGTCGATCTGGCCTTTTGCATCTACCCGGTGATTGGTGAATCCTTCTAGACGACCTAAGTAAGGACTTAGGCGGCTATCGTGCACTCCATTCTCTGGTAGACGTTGTAAAACAAGATGTCTTTGGCCGCTCCTGTATCGATCAAAATTCTCCTTGATTCGCAGTTATCGATGAAACCAGGTATGACTAGAGTTTGTTGACGAGCTAATGGATTGGCTGGCAACTCGTAGGGAAAGAAACTTATCACGTCGTTTGGAGTTTCTGATTTTTGGGGGACATGTGGGGCCTTCTTCAGATGGTAGATGGCACTCTTAATCTGATTCTTGCTCGTCTCCTCAGAGATTACTAACACCATCCTTGGATTCCTCTGTGGGGGGTCGTCGTTAGCAGCTCGGGTGTTGGCCGCCTGACGATCCTTCCTTACATATTCTCCAAGTCGTCCATCGTCGATCCATCTTTGAATGATCTTTTTCAAGCTGAAACATTCCTCGGTATCATGTCCTTTATCCCTGTGATATTCGCAATACTTGTTCATGTTTTTCTTTCCCTTCCCGTTGGGATTCATCTTTGGCGCCGGCCAGAATCAACGTTGCTCAAAATTTCTGCTCTAGACACAGTGAGTGGAGTGTACGACTCCGGGACTTTTTCTGCTTTCACTTTGTTTTTTCCTTTTTCTCCGACCTTATCCTTCTTGGATCTTGTCGCTTCAACCTCGTCGACGGCCTTTCCCTCTCTTTGCAACTTTCTTTCTTCAGCCTCGCGACGGCGTACGCCTGGCATGAGGTCTTAGCGGGACTTGGCCGGGTGGACTTGAAGCTCGTAGTCTGAGCGGGGAAATGACACCGTGCCCGAAGCAATTTATGATTTCCCCGTCTGTTAGGTCCTCATCAATCCGATCTACCAGCTCTTGAATCTCTTGAAGTAGCTCATCGAGCTTTGTTAGCTCCTTGGGATATGTTGCTAAGGTCGTTGACAGTCTTACGACGCTCTCCCGCCGTAGCAAACCTTCCTAAAAACTTCTTTCTCATCTGCTTCCATGATTCGATACTCCCCTTGGGCAAACCTCTAAACCACCTTAAAGCTGCGTCGACCAGTGTGCTCGTAAGAGCCTTGCACATGATGTCGTCGTGGCCTGAAGCTTTTGCTACTACGTACATCTGTGCCTCAAGGTGTTGTATGTGGTCGATGGCACTGGTAGAGCCGTCGTATGGTTTAAGTTCGGGTAGCTTAAAGCCCGGTTACGGGGTCCTGTTTCCAACATCCAAGGTGCAAGGGGATTCATAGTGCCGCCATCGTCATCGTAGTCGTCGCCGTCCGTTTTCTTTCTTTTGTTCGTCGGTTCCTCCACTGGCGCCTCGGCCTCAAGAACTCTCTCATATCCACTCCTCCTGTTGGGCCGCTGGGAATCCTATCTTGGACGGGGCCCCGGTATGATAGACCGTTGCCTCTCGGTGGGGGCAGTCGTCGTGAGATGGATCGCTCCCCGTAGCTGGAGGGAGACGGCCTATAAGATCTTGACATTTCTCGTTCATGACGAGGTGGGGTACGAGTTCTCTCTCTTTGACTCTGCGCTCGTTCATTTCTTGATGACGGAGTCTGTAGACGACCACGGACAATTTGATTCTGATTTGCTTCAGGATTCTCGACGACTAAAGCTCTACGAGGCTCTGCTTCCCCAACTCGTCCTGCTGCGACGGTGCTCCTCGCTCCGTCTCTCATTAATGTGGTCCCTTAGGTCAAGCCGTGTACAACACGCTCATTCTCAGCGGTCCCTTCGCGACGACCGGCATTCTCTCTCTGGTTTCTTCTCCTCCTTCCTGACGAGATGGTTTGGTGGGATGCCTGGGGAGCTTGAGGAGCGGCCATACGAATGAGCTCGTCTTGGATTTGCAAAAATTCTTTGAGGGCGTTGGCTCTTTCAACGAGGAAAGACGCTCTGTCGAGATTAGGGTTAGAGGGACCTCCTGCATATCTTGCCGTTGTCTCCGGCCTCCTTTCCAGTGGAGGTCTCCTCTGGCGCTCAGCAGCAGGCCTTTTCTCTCTTCTCCTGGCCGTTTGAAGGCCTGTATCGTCAACCATCCCCTGTGACCTGGTAACCCTTAAGTTAGGGTTCCTAGGTGGTGAGGGTGGCCTAGGATTATCTTGTTGAGGTGGTACGCCTTCATCTGCTGTGGACTTGCTGGCCGTATGACCATCTGACACCATTTTTCAAACTCTTCTGGCTGTATTCCTTCTACTGGAGATCACTAACACGTTTCCCGGCAATGGAACCAATCTGATCGCGCAGGAAAGCGTGTGGGCTCAGTTCTTTGTGTCCAGCAATGAGTGAGCTAGCTTTGGATCTGCACAGCACAAGAAACAAGGGTGAAACTGCGCCGGGGGTCTTCCGGCAAGCCCCTCCGGCGTGAGAGTAAGATGATGGACTGGAAAAGTGGTGTAGATAATGTGGTATGAATGTGGGATACGTGAATATGTAATAATGCATTACCTGTGTCCATGTTGTTACTCTCTTATTTATAGTGGAAATGGTGATATTAGGGTTTTCACCAGAGCCGTTGGATTGGATGGTCTCCAACCGTTAGATCAGCTCTGTCTTCTAGGTGTACACGTGTCACGCTGGGATTGGTCCGTCTATGTAAGGACACTGCAGCTTCTGACATTGATAAGCAGCTTGCCTTATAAGGGAAAGTCAACCTGCGTACCTTTTGTAGTTATTACTGATTGCATGATTGCACATGTAACAAGGCACTGTAGCAGGTCTGACATTATCCCAAATTAGCTAATTAACCAAGCTTGTTGAGGAAGCTTAATAGAAGAGACGACCCGGAGCTGTATGTCCAGTTGGGTCGTCTCCTTGAGGTATGCCTCGCCGAGAGAGGGTTAGTCGTTCAATGACGACGCTCACTCTTGGACGAGTGCCGGTTGGCGTCGAGGGAAGGCTCGTCGTTAGATGGGCCTAGCTCATTGTCGACGATCTCTTCTTGGCGTATCGACGGGCTAGAAGTTAACCCTTCCACTAATGGTACGATAGCTCGTCGCTTGGATGGGCTTGGTCGCTCAGTGGCGACGACTGCCAACCAATGTTGGACGGGCTATGGCCCAAGGCTTTGATCTGATTCTTTGTGGTTGGTCTTTTGATGGGCCCGTTGGGCCTCTGAGCTCGTAGAAAAGTATTGGGCTCGGCCCATCACAGAATATCCCGTTCACGGTGTTTTCAGAACGGCCATCGGCGATTCTGGTTATCTCCGCTCACTGGCACACAACTCATCCGACGGTCAACTCATCAGAATAGAATGGGTGAGATTGGTGGATAACTTGAAGGAAGCTCGATCGTAGAGGAGAGGGATGGCCGGAGAGGGTCGCCGGAATTGAGGAGGTGGACGGTCGTCGGAGCAATAGATCGCCGGAGTTGGGGGTGACGTTCGCCGGAAGTGGAGGAAGGGAGGGGTTCGCCGGAGTTGGGGAGGGACTGGAGGAGTGGCCGGAGGGAGGGGTGGCCGGAGGATAGGAGTTCGCCGGAAGTGCTGACCGGAGAGAGCTTCATAGAGAGAGAAAGTGTGTGTGAGAGAGAGAAAGTGTGTGTGTGTTTGTGACAGGGAGGGTGGGTGGGGAGGGGTGTAATTATATCATTTAAATTAGGTGGGGGATTATATGGTAGGAGAAAATATTTTTTAAGATTAGGAGGTAAATTAGAAAATAGGATGTCTTGTGAGGTAGATTAAGAATTATTGAGAGATTAGGACGTAATTTTCTCTTAAAAATTGGTCTAGTTAAAAATCAGTTTTTTCTTAACAATAGAAAAAATGAGCTGTTTTAAACTTGTGATTCGACTACAAGCGAGCGTGAGAGCGAGAACATTTATTGAGGTAACAAACAAGCTTCAAACAAGCTTCTTTCAAGCCTAACAAAGCATACTTAGATGGACGAATTGAGAATCAAAATGAGGTATAAATTTGTGCCAAAACCAATCGAAAGAAAACGAAATTGATGAAATTCGAGAGAGAAATGCAAGAATAATTTTCCTGAATATGAGAAATTGAGAAAATCAGAAGATCGGTCGTATTTATTTGTTGGTATGTGGAAGAAATTGTGTTTGTTGGTCGGCCAAATTGACTTGTACTTTTCTTTAAAAAAAAAAAAATCTCTCTTGAATATAGCCGATATCAATAACTAAAAGTGCAAGAATGAATGTATAATAAAGTGTTAGCGAGTGTGATTAAGTTATTTAGTGATCGTCGTCGGTCAATGCATGTATTATTAATTGCGAATACATATATTATTAGTGATAATGCATGTATTTTGTGAGTGTCATTGCTAGTGATAATTGAATGACAGTGCATGTGTTAAAATTTGTCGATACATGTGTTAAAATTGCCGATTCATGTGTTAAAAAGTACCATTGTGGGTGAAAAAGAGTGTTAATGCATGTGTGTTTGAGTATTAGTACATGTGTTATTGAGTGTCAGTGTATTTGTGTTCAAGTGCGAGTGAATGTGTGTTTGAGTGCTAGTACACGTGTTATTGAGTGTCAGTGCATTTGTGTGTCAAGTGCGAGTAAATATGTGTTTGAGTGCTAGTAGATGTGTTGAGTACCAATGCATGTGTAAAATCAGGGGCGGAGCCAGGAATTGCCCCGGGGGGGCAAGATTTAACGGGGGTTCGGGGGCAGCGCTCCCGAAAAAAAAAAATTCGGGTCGGACAAGTAAAAAATGGGTCGGATCCATGAAATACAATGTATTTTAGTTAAAAATGTAAAGAATTAAGAAATGGGAAAAGCCTAACTAATTAATTAAGATTGAACAAATGTGAGAAAATTAGGAGAAAGAGAAAAACAAAACTATTAAGAAAAAGAAATGGATAGAGGGAAAGAGAGAATAGCAAAGATGGAGGACAAATAAAATTAATTGAAAATGTAGGTAACAAGGCTCGAACACGGAATTGAAAGGAAACACCAAAGGCTTTAACTTCACCCCTTCTACCACTGAACCACACCACTCACTAGTGTTAATGTTGAAGTTAATTATATATATACATATATAAAAAAAATATGGGGGGGGGGCAAAAAAAAATTTTTTCCACTGCATTTCCGCCGCTGGGGGGGGCGAGTGCCCCCCCATGCCCCCCCTGGCTCCGCCCCTGTGTAAAATGGTATCAGTGTTAGTGTAAAAAAAATGTCAGAGTTAATGTAAAAGAGTATCAGTATTGGTGTAAAAGAGTGTCAGTATTGGTATAAAAGAGTAAGTATATATATGTTTGAGCAACAACGCATATATTATTAAGTGACGATGTGAATGTAAAAGAGGGTTAGTATTAGTGAAATAAGTGTCAGTGATATTGTAAATTAGTGTAAAAAAGTGGCATTATTAGTGTAAAATAGTGTCAGTGTTAGTGTAAAATAGCGTTATTGCATGTGTTTTGAGTGTAACCGGTGTTAATAAGTTTCGATTATTTACAAAAATGTCACCGCGCATTTTAAAAAAGTTTCAGTTATTTATAATAATGTCATTGCACATAGTAAAAGAAGTTTCACTTATTTTTTAAAATGCCACCACGTTTTCTAAAACATGTTTTTTCTATAGTTTAAAAAAATGGTTTTTGTAAGGTTTTGGATACAATTAATCATATTAAAATAATTATTTTATTGAAATTATTAAAGTTTCATATATTCTTGTCCAAATTCAATTAAATTAACTTTATAAAAGAAAATAAAACTAACTTTTTAAACTAACAAATAAATACTACCTATGTCCCATAAAGAATGTTACTATAATTGAATGCACGAGAATTCAGAAAAAAATAAGGTGTTTTAGGTATAAAAAATAAGGTATGAAAGAAAAATAAAAAGAAGTAGATTGTTATTATAAATGTCGCAAGTGTCTCATTAATATTTTTAAACTTAGTAAAATTTGTTTTTTTAAAGTTAGTAAAATTTGTTAAGTAAGCATATCAATATCATAAGTTTCGCTCCTTCTTCTCATAAAAAATAATCTCTTTATAATATGTTGGAAAAAAGTGTGTTATTGAAGGAAATAATGAGTTATTTTCTTAATTTGTTATTTGTTAAAATGACAAATTGATTGTTGGATTGTGTTCTACTCCATGAGTACATTGAAATTATATATTCATTTGTCAAAAATGATTGAGAAATGAATGAGATATGAATGCTCAAAGTTAATGGGTTGGAATGGGTAAAATGTGGTTATCCCACATTGGAAAAAGATAAAAAAGTGGCTAAGTTTAAATACTCCTACACTTTGATAGGGAGTAAGATTGTGGTACATAGAGGCTCTCTCTCGCGCACAGGTGCGCAGGGGGGGTGCAAATCATGGACCGAAATAGGCTTCGGACTACCGAACTCATGTGCATGCGCGTCCTGCGAACACGAATGTAGCTCCGAAATAGCCTGTCCGCGCGAGCCCACTTTTTACATTTTTTTCCCAAAACTTGACCCAATATTTCTGGAGGTGAGGCGGGCGCCTGGGGTCCAGTGGCTGAACGGGAAAAATTAATCTCTCCTTGAATTATAAAAAGGCAAGAACACAACAAGAGAGAAAGACACACAGATTTTTCCAGAATTCCTCTCCTCTTCCTCTTGTTGCATATTGAACAAATATTTTTCTTGGCCTCCTTGCATTACATTTGTGGTGATAAAGTTCAAGCATCGACTTCAGTTCGCCGGAGGTCCAATTGTGCAACCACCGTCCGGTTACTCCGTTTCAACCTGGGAGACAAGCGTTCCGTAACAACTCAAGCACAACGTGGTGAGGGGGCGTAATTTGTCTTAAGGAGAGTGTGATTTCACACGACTCGGACAGCGACAAATTCTTTCTTCTGTTCTTTATCTATTTGTTTTATAGTTTTCTGTATTTCCTTTTGAATTATTGTAATAGTTAGTCCAACATAATATTCATAAAACTTTGAGTAAAATTTTATTATTTATTTATTTAATGATGCATTTTTTATTTTATTTTTTAATCTTGGAAAGGAGTTTGAATTTGGAGAATGTGGGGACCAAAAATATCCTTTTCACTAAAAAGGCCGTTTTATGTACTACCTTTATAATAAGTCAAAACAAACAAACATGTCTTGGGTCTACCTTGCACAAGTACGTTGTATTAATAATAATAATAATAATAATAATAATAATAATAATAGTAATAATAGTAATTGATGAGCCCGGATCTAGACCTGGGGCCCGCGCTTCTGGCCCTGGCCTCCAGAGGAACGTGGCTGACGCTAGGCCTAGACTGGCAGTGGAAGACCGCGGACAGATAGGCCCTTGAGGTCAACCTCGGACCCTGAACCGTCTCCAACGTTTGAAAATTCAAAAATTAAATAAATTTTGCTTTTATTGCCCTCCTTGGATGAGCGACACGTACCCCTGTACGTACCACTAACCCGTCTTTTCATCTGCCAAGGGCCCACTGTGCCGGGAGGCACACCACGCAAGCAGACCACGTGTCACTCATCGCGGTGCCTCCCCGAACGTTCAGCATGTGCCCGTACGGGGCCAAGCAACAAACAACAAAAAACGCTAACACTGGTGCTCGCCAAAGCGGCGATCCAATCCTACCGAGCTTCTAGTACCTCCTCGCTCAGACCATAAATAATCACACTCGGAGCTAGGGGCCATTGATGAGCCCGCATCTGACGGGCCCGCGCTCGGCTATTCGATCCAAGGAACCGGTGACGTGGCAGTTCCTTGCATCACGAGGGAAGCAGCGGACAGGATAGGCCCTCGAGGTCAAGAGGCGTCCCTCCCACATTAATCCTATCAAAGACCCAGGAAGGATCCTGACCGCTATATTCGTGCCGCGCGACGACTGTGGATTGGAGTCCGTGCCGCAGAATTGTATGTCCGCGGGGATCCGTGCCCGCAGTAGGCATGGCCAAGCATCAACGGTGCTCGTCATATACCTTTGGCTGCGGCCATAATGTTGGCCGCGGCGCGCGCCTTTCCCGGTTAATATCGAGCCTTGAGCAAGTTAGCTTGCCTCTGACAGGCCACTGCAGCTCCCATCACGCATTCAATGCGGCTCGGTCGGCCTACTATTCCATTTTATGCTCCAAGCCACACGCTCATGTCCCTTCGGCCGTGCCCTCTGCGATCAATGTTCCTTCCACGGCAGGCCAATTAGTTGCGGACACGTGTAGGCCGGTCAAATACCAAAGTGCCCTCTAGGGTGATCTCATTGCTTACCTCAGCAAAGCACCGTTGCATTCTTTATAAATGAAGGCCTTTACCCCTTGGGCAAGGTAAGTTCCAAATATATTGAGTAAGTCATATTACTCTAAACCCTAAACACACACACACTCCAAGGTATTCAAAGCCTTATTATCTCAGTATTCTTACTCTCACACCCGAGGGCCTGAGTTGGAGTAACATCCAACTTTGACCTTAACGGTGCTTATTTGTGTTGTGATCTAGGTACCAACAAACCACCAAAATATCCTAGCCAGATATTCTTGAACCGCTCCTGACCCTAAACAACTTGACGTCATCAGTAATAATAATAATAATAATAATAATAATAATAATAATAATAATAATAATAATAATAATAATAATAATAATAATAATAATAATAATTGTTTACAACATTTTTGTAATAAACTAGTTTGGGGTTTGTTATTTTCATTTGTGACCTTTATTTGTGAAAGTTGGTGAATGAATATATTAATTATTCTCGACTCATTTGGTAAACAATTAATTACTCCCTCCGACCCACGTAAATGCAAACTTATTTCTATTTTGGTCCGTTCCACGTGAATGCAAACTTTTCAAAGTGGCAAAGAATATTCACTATTTCACTCACTCATTCTCTCTCCTACTTCACTTTTACACTCATAACATTCTCTCTCCTCACTATTCCTCCCACTCATTCTCTCTCTTATTTAATTTTTCATACTCACAACATTTAACTTTTTCTCTTTCTTACATCACTTTTCCTTAATTCCTACACCCAAAAAAGTTAGTTTACTATCACGTGGGACGGAGGGAGTACTTCTTTCATTACTATTATTGATTTAATTTTACTAGTAAAAGTAATGTATTGGTTGCATTTTAAAATACATTTTAAAAAGATTGGTGAATTGGAATTTTTAGCTTTTTCTTTGTTTTAAGACCAAAAAATTATACTCCATCCCTAAATAAATGTTCGAATTTAAAAAAAAAACTCAAATAAAAATTCTTTTTTTTAAGAAGTTACTAAATCCTCCCTGCGAAACATACCAACAACAAGATTTGACATGCAAGAATGCGTTCACTCGTCCAGCGAATGATCAATTTTGTTCTTGATTAAGAAGAAAAATAAATAATCAATTTGCGACGAATTAAGTACTATACTAACTTGACAAACTATTAATTACACTAAATCATATCGGAAATAACTTGAGAAATAAAATATTAATTTATAATATAAAAAAATACTTCCTCCGTCTCACCTGACTTATGATAATTTGTCATTTTGGGCGTCCCATTCGACTTATTACATCCCAAAATGACAAGTTTATATTATTTTTATATTTAATGAAACCCACTTATCATACTCACAACAACAATCCACTTATGATTTCTTGAACCACGAAACACTCAGTTTTCATTTCCCACTCATTATCTCTCTTATTTTACTTTTCATACTTACAACACCTATTGCAACCATTATCTCTCCTTTTATTATAATAATATTTCTTAATCTACGTGCCAAGATATAGAGAATTCTAATTTGGATGGGACGAAAAGAGTAAAATTTAAATGAATGCACAGTTGAATTTAGTAAACACCACATAAAGCAAGCATTATTTTTTCAATCTATAAATTAAAATCTATAAATTAAAATCAAATAAACATCACATGCATCAACTTTTTTATATAAAAAAAAAAATCTTGTAATAGAAAATTGAATAAAATTACATACCTTGAGAGTGAGACAGAGAGTCTTTGATTTTCTTGGAGTGATTTCTTTTTTTAGATTGATGAACTGATTATAATACCCAATTAAAAAGGTGTAAAAATATAAAAATGACAATTATGGTTTGGTTGGGACATAGACTGTGACGCCCAACAACTTAGTAGAGACAACTCTTACCAATTACTAATTTGTTAGAGTTTGTTGTTACTCATTATTGCTAAAATACAAAAACAAAAAGATCCTCCCTAAAAATAAACTTCCTTTTTGAAATTTAAACCATTGATAATCAAAGAATTTTGAAAAAGCAACAAGTAAATGGTCATTTGGTTTCAATTTGAATGTCAAAAATATAATTGATGAACCCTAACTTTTTAATATATTTATACATACACATATATACATACACATATATACAGTATAGTTTACACAAATATACCACATATATACTTATATCAAATACATACAGTGGGACCCCCCAAAATTGTAACAACCCTAAAAATCTATACTAATTATTTATTAAATATTGTTTCCTTTAATTAATCATTTTAGTTAATTAACTAATTAGTTGTGTTTATTCTTTTCCTAGATGGACTAGGATTAGGTAGACTTAGTTATTCAACTTGGGTTACCTAAATTGGGTTTCCTCCTTGGACTTGAGTTATTTTGGGTTAGGTTTAGAAAACCCATAAAGTAATTATACTTCATAAATCTTTGAGGCTTTTGGGTTCTTAAACTGATGGAGCCTTTTCAATTGTGTAACGGCAAGAAGGATTTAGAAAGGAGCCGCATATATTAGAAAAAGATAGAGGGACACGACTGGGAGAGAAAACGGCAAAGGAGAAAACCACATAGAGAGAGAGAGAGAGAGAGAGCCGCTGAGAGAGAGAGAGAGAGATCGGGCAAAGGGGAAGAAGGTGACGGCAAGAAGGAGAAGGAGGAACCAAGGAAGAAGGAAGAAGGAAGAAGAGAGAAGGAAGGATTCCATTGTTGTGTTCAAGCTCAACCAAGGTAAGCAATCATTCTCTTCTTTTGGATTCTAAGATAGAAAAGCTTGTAAAACCCTAGAAAGAATCCTAGATATCTAAAGTAAGATTAATTTTGAGAAATAATATCAATTGAAATCCTTATTGTTTTGATTTGGATATTGGAATTCTAGAAAACCCTAAAGAAATTGGTTGATTTTGATTAGGGTTAGCATGTAGAATTAAATGGTTTTGGACCTAAAAGATGCATGCTAGGGTTGTGAAAGGAATTAGGGGTTTGTGTGTGTGAGTGGTGTGTGTGCCGTGTATGTGCTGAGTGGCTGTGTGTTGTGTTCGTGTGTGTGTAGTGTGTGTACAGTGTGTGTGTGTGTGGGTATGTGGTCAGCCATGTGTGTGTGGTTGTGTGTGAGTGTATTAGGGTTTAGTGTGTGTTTGTGTGTGCTGGAAAAGGTGAGATTAGTGTGTGTAAAGTGAAATAGAGGGAGTATTGGTAGGAATTGAATATGGAAACCCTAGGGGAGATTGGTAAACCTAATGGGGATAATTAACCTTAGGGAGAGTGAAAGTAGATTAACTCGTAGGTTAATGAGATGAAGTAAAAGGAGTTTTGGGTACTTAGTAAATAGAAATTTTCTGTACCTAAGTACGGTTTTGCATGATTGTAGATTTGTGCAAGGACTAGCGTTGCAAAAAGTGCAAATAACCCGAGGTAAGGGATTACGTTCTTTAGTATTTGAAATATTCATCCTTTGTGTTAGGATTCCATGAATTGTAGTTACTACCAATGTGGCCGGTAGTCTTGTTTCTAAATATTCTTTGATTTGAACGTCTATTGAAATATTCCTACCCTTGATAGGTGTTGTTCAACGGGTATCAATGATATTTGGAATTGTTATGTGTTCTTGTATCTATGAACATGATATGTGGAATTTGCTATATCTATTTGAACTCAATGTAGCTAGCTTTGTCTGATTGAAAAAGACTTAGCAAGAATTAGTCTGATTAAAAAGGGACTTAGACGTCGACACTTATATACTGCTTGATGAAGTAGTTGATTATGATGATATATCTTAACAAGGGAGCGCCCTGAAAAGGCGTAAGGCCTCTTGTCTGATAAGGGAGCGGCCTGAAAAGGCGTAAGGTCTCTTATATCAGTAAGGGAGCGACCTGAAAAGGCGTAAGGTCTCTTACTTCAATAAGGGAGCGACTTGATTAGGCGTAAGGTTTCTTATCTTGATAAGGGAGCGACCTGATTAAGCGTAAGGTCTCTTATTTAAGGAACACCCTGAAAAGGTGTACCGTACTTGAAATTGACGGCTTAATTGTATACAGTCTTCATTGTTATTCTTGTGATAGTGCCACAGTTTGCTTATTGAATTTACTGGGCATTGTTCGCTCACCCTTTTCTTATTCTTTCCCTCCCAGGTAATCAGTAGGAGGAGAGGATCGGTCGCATGGATGGCGGCACGGATATTGAGGAATTAGAATTTTGTTTTATCAACTTTAAGTATTGAGCTAGTGGGATGTACTAGCCGTTGAATTTTGAATACTATTTATTATGGTGTGATGGTATTAGGGTTAGGGTTGTCGATTGAGATGCCCTCTTAATGACTATTATCTATGATTAGGAATTTATTATGAAAATTTGGGGTCGTTACAAAAATAGTACTTACATACTTACTACATCAACAAAGTAAGTGATGTCTCATGTTATGCTCTCTCTCTACAATACTCTCTGTAGAGTTTTCTGCATACATGTGTACTCCCATAAACATATATTGATTTTTACATCCGAGGGTTATAGCGGGGCAACCCCCCCGCACTCTTAACAGTGTTATTTTGCAGATCTTGGCAAAGGTTCGATGTTGTTTCTGCAACATTTGTCACCCCTCTATGGGACGATTTTCATGGCGTCATCAATAATATTGTCAATTAATCTCTTTTTACTTTTTAAGAATTATATATGCTAAGATGAATTATTTAATATTACACCCAAAATATTAATACACTCCATCTATCCCAAAAAAGATATTCTCACTTTTTCCAGTTGTTAATTTGATTGATATATTGGAATAAAAATTTAAGAAAAACTAATTATTTAAATGAAATTTTAAATGCTATTGATAGACCATTAGAAGAACTAATATATTTTAAATTTTCATTAGGATAAATAGATTAATATAATGTATTATTCATAGTTCAATTAAATTAATGAGTTTACAACTTTAAAAATTTTAATTTTTTGAAGAGCTAAATACGATGCCCACTTGAATGAATGTATATACTCCCTACGTCCAAGTTTAATGTGAATTTATTTCCCTTTTGATTCGTTCCATATTAGTGTGGACTGTCAAAAATGACAAAGAATCTTTACTACCCACTCATTCTCTCTCCTACTTTACTTTTACACTCACAACACCAATCAATTTACTATTCCTCCCACTCATTCTCTCTCATATTTAATTTTGCATACTCACAAACACCTCCTTCACCTATTTCTCTCTCCTACTTTTCCTTAATTCTTGTGCCACAATTTTTGGTCCACACTAAACTGAGGCGGAGGGAGTATTTCTCACCGAGGGACATTTGAGAAAAGGAAAAACTGCAAAAATAAAAATCTCTCAACTCTTCAGTTTCTTGAATTTGATTATCAAATTCAATTTTTTTTATTTAAAACATTCAACTCTTTTTTATTTATTTATGATCATTACCTCTAACTCATTTAGTTTTTATTAGTTAAAATGATCATTTTTCATTTCAAGTGATCAATTTAAAAATTTCACAAATACATGAACTGTGAGCACCCCGACCCGGGACCTAACGCGTGTCCCGAGCTTGAGAAGCTCAAACTAAGAAAACCCATCTTAGATTTTTAAAACATTTATTTTCCTTTACAAGAAAACCAATTCTAAATTTTCCATAAACAAAATCAAATAATAATATCTCCACTTGGAGGAATTTAAACAAATACTTTAATAACCATACTTGATTAATTACATTGAAAATTCTAGGTAACATTGTTTGACAAAAGAGTTTTCCTTACAACTTGTAAAAGAGTAAAACTTAAATGTGACTCCCGACAACCCACTCATATACCTATCCTGATAAGTCCCAAAAGCGAGAGTCCAAACTCTTTCCCCGGCCTCACCGGGTTCAGTCACTGTCTCAAGACAATCTAAAGCAGTAAAAGGGAAGGGGTGAGAATAAATCTCAATAAGCTATTATAAATGCAGCAAGATGCCAAACAAGATGCAACACATAGCATGGTAGCACATAACACATTATGAAAGCGGTAAACACCTTACGTTACCTCATTTTACCTTTCCCGTCTGAACAATAAGTCGTACAACGTGGGAGTAAAACTCCTCTCTTTGGTGAACTGACTCCAGCACATTCACCTCTTATAGGACTCATACTCCAGAGATCCATATAAGAAAAGATACCTATATCAGAGTATCCAACAATAATATCGCTACTGTAAAGCTTTAGGCTTAATACGTAGCATTCCCCCTAATCACCAATCGCAACGGTCTGCGTAAAGCTTTTTGGGTCAATACGGTCGTTAGCACACCCACTCTGTGTACGGAGAGGGAACGGTCGCAGTATAATGAACCTTCAATCACTTATAGAACAAATCGGTAATTGATTGAATTCCATTATACCAGAATATCAACACGTTCAAGCACATAATAGATACTTGAAATAAATCCACAAAAAGGGATAATAATATAACAACATGGTAAAATATACTCATGCTAATCCATACCATAGTGCAACAGTTCATTTAATACACTATGCATAATACCATTAACGAATATGAGTTCAAATAAGGTATCCACATAACCACATAATCCACACCGGGATGCAATATAATCAATATGCCAGATAATCCACAACTGGGATACAACATAACAATACCAAATAATCCACACTCGGGATACAATACAACCATATACCAAATAATCCACAATCGGGATACAATATATTGATGTAGCACATATACATTACTAACCAACACACTAGTGTGATTATAGTCTCTACACTGTTCAACTAATCACCAAGGTATGGAAGCAAGTAAGGCCAACCTAAACCGTATACCATTCTTACAAAGTTACTACTCAACCTTGAATAATATTAATAAAGGTGCAAGACCTACTTCCCACAATCCCATTTTGACCAAATAAGACATCATGGCCTAGCCAAGGCATTCTATTTTAACTTAGATTAAAAAGGATTAATTCATCTCTGAAGTAGATATTAGATTTCACTACTTTGAAAGGGTTAGAAATCATACTTAGTGGTTGTCGGAGGAATTTAACAAGAAGGGAAACTGAAGGAACATCTGCAGCTATGGGCGACCGCCCAGGATGGTATGGGCGACCGCCCAACCAAGGAATCAAAAGGGAGTGGAGCTACTGCCGAGGTGGGCGGCCGCATAGGTAAGGATGGGCGACCGCCCAAGGGTGGAAAAACAGAAGACAACTTGCTGGACAGATGGGCGGCCGCTCAGCCCCACATGGGCGACCGCCCAAGCCTCAATTTCACGAATCGCAGGTGAACCAACTCAGTTTCAATAACACTCATTTTCACTCCTAACTAGTTTATACCTCTTCAAAACAATTAAGATAACCCAACCCATTTTCACTTACTTAGTCAATTCTCACATTTCCTCCTCACCATTCAATCTTAACATTCTTTTCTAATTTAAATCTTACTCCCTTACTCTTTACCATTTCCCATGAACAACAACACTATACTTATTTCATTAACCATTAATCAACTCCAAGAAGTATCCCAACAAGAACAACATCAAATATCTTAAGTAATTGAAGGAAAATCATAATAATCACATTATTAAAAGTATACCCAATCCTTTTTCTACTCCTTTCTACCCAAATAAAATAACTCAAAATCTTTTCCAAATCAAAGTGAGGTAGTCATAACCACATGCAAGAACTCCATTAAAATCATCAACCTTTTATACTCATTGTGCCCTAATGACTTGGCCAAACCCACATTAAATACTTACTCTTAAACTATTATCATCCCCAATTACTCTATACCACTCTTCTTTCAACTTAGATCACCAATTTACAACTTAAGATCAATTTCAACTCAATTAACTTTATTCAAACTACCACAATTCATCTTCTTTAAACAAGAGATTAATTAGCATATAAAGTGAACATTATTTAGAAGGAAGTCATAATAACTTACCATAGCAAATATAATATGGAATGAGGATTTTCTTGGCTTGATCAACTCTCCTAGTTGCACCAATCACAAAAGTACTCTTGGATTGAAAAATGGAGAAGGATTGGCTTCTTTAGGGACTTGGAATGTAAAGCTTCAAGAAGGCTTCCATGAAAGCATTTGAGAGGAAGTAAGAAGTGAAGGAGGATGATGGGGAATTATTAGAGAGAAGGAGGGGAATGGAGGGAGTATGGGATGGGCGAGGTAGTCATTGACTAAAGGGAAAAGAATGAGGGAATTAAGGGGAGGAAGTATGCCCCCCCCCCCATACTTTCTAATTATTTCTTTCCTCTTTTAAAAATAATCTTTTCAACCCATTTTATTTTATTTGTTCATTTTATTATCACTCCACCCTATTACTTTATTTTACTTTCAATTATTTTAATCCAACCAAATACTTTAACTTACTTCCATTTTATCCCCAAGACTTTAAAATTATCTCTTAACCATCTCAACTTAACATAAATATTAAAGGCATAGAATAAGCACATAAGGTTAACATTAATATTAAAAGCTTATAATACGATACTCAAATTGTGCCTAGGTTTAGGGTCGTTACACTCACTCCCCCTTAAAGAAAATTCGCCCCGAATTTTAAACTGGCTTACCTTAAGGTTCAATAACAAAGGTTACCTCTCACGCATTTCAAATTACAACTTCCAAATAGTTTCCTTAACGGCATGATTCTTCTATTCATTTTCACAACCCGAATACCCTAGGATTTCAATTCCCTAAACTATAATTCTAATAACTCTCAACGGTTCTCCCGCATAAGTCCAATCCGTCTAATCATCATTAGGGGAGAACTCCATACAAACGAGGGATCATGCAAATGATTTTTCCATACTAAGCTTCACACAGTACCACTTCAATGCTAAACTAAAAACTGCTATTATCCACAACTCGCTAAGGTTAATTAAAATTCCCGAGTTTGAGAGGAGATCCATCACACACACGCAACCTATTCTTCCAAGAATCTGGATAGTCTTCTAATCTCTTCCTTTCGACTAACTAAATCCTCCAACTCTTAGAATCGGTAACAAACCCCAAAAGGAAGCTTCAAAAGATAAGGTTCCCTTTAAATAACGAAAAACAATTGCAACCACTCTCGGGTAGGGGTGTAAGAAAATTTCGCTTTATCTAAGTTAACTTCCTCGAAGCATACGCTATTACTTTTCCATTTCTCATAATATCACAACCTAATCTTCCTTTAATACACACCTAACTTTTCACAAAGTCCTCACATCCATTAGGTAAGGTAAGGATCGGATCTATAGCCAATCTATTCTCCATCTCTATCAATATGATTCATCCTTATTACATCCTACACCATTTATATATCCTTTAGAGTTAACTAAAGTAACGACTTTACAATTCTCAAGAATTCCTTAAATTTTCTTCGGTAGCACTTGCCAACTCAAAGATCACGGACTCAATCCTCACAAGATCCACGGTAACATCCGAGTTTAAGACTATAGAACCCAAAATTTTGGAAACTTCTTGAGCCAACTCACACTAGCTAAACTTTGCATACAAGGACTTCTCACCAAGGATTATTAATCCTATCCTCCAATGATTTTCATGTTCCTCTCGAAACTTTAATTAACAAAGAGACCATTAATTCTAATTACCATAAAGCCATCAAAATAAGGCTTAAAAATTCTGTTTATCATACCCATAACCAACAAATGAGATACCTCGATGGAAGCACCAATACCATCTACTCACAACAAGTATATAAAATTTTTAGAGGGACTCCTTATTCAAGTCTAGCACATATCAAATACCCTTCACACTTTTAACCAAAATTTTCTGCCTTTAACGCATATATAATAAGAGTACCATATAAAGGTTTATTTATTTTAATACCAATATAATCAATTTAGGTATAGAAAAGGAGACTCACTTCTTATGATAGTCTACCAATGCACAACAACTACTTAACTCTCCAGGTCAAGTATATCTAAAAATCATAAATTGATAATAATACCAAATCAACTGGCAATACATGCTCAGCCATAACCACATCACCATCGTGGTAAACCAAAGGAGATTCGAGGTATTCTCTCATAAGAGCAGAATCCTCTAACAATAAAACAATTTCTCAAGTAATGTATGCCACATAGAAGCAACATGCTATGCCACACATAATGATATGAAACAAGATCTATAAAATATGACCCCTAACTTCTGAGACAGGGAATTTACCTCTAGTGACCTTTGAGGAATCTATCTCTCCTGGACCCGAAACATATACTCGACCATAGGCCTTCACTTTACAACACCATTTTACCCTAGACAATATTGCTATTACTAAATCTTTCTTCAAATCCTTTCATGATCATTATAACTTAACTAAAATGGATACATAATTCCCAATAACTTTGAATATCCACCTTACCACATTCATTCCAAAACCACCCTTTCCTGTTTATTTCTAAATCTCTTTTAATTGACTAACCATTACAACCACCATGTATATCACCTAATACATCATATACCATATATGACCATAATTCAACAACAACTATACTATTGAGTCAACTTTAATTATAAGGTTCTCAAATGATACCACATACCTTCTCCAACCCATATAACCCTATTACTCTATCTTTCCACATTAAACCATATCTTATTATCACTATTCGCTATATTCATTCACCCGCTACCTAAGTTATTTTCATTATTTTACACATCACAAGCCACCCAACAATACTCTCTCCACCATATATTAACCTTTATAATACTCTTTTAATTACCAACCTATGTTTGATCAAACCATCACTCTACTCATTTCCAAACCCCTTTCTCATTATTCCAACAGCCAAAAAAATTGTCCAATTTATCACAAATCATTTATACGGTAATAATAGCATTGTACAACACATATAACAACAACTTTACAACTTAGCCAACTTCATTAAAAAGGACCCTAAATAATACCACATACTTAAATCATTTTTCTTAACATCAATACTATACTAAAACTTCACTATACCACATCTCATCTAATTTAACAAATTTCAACCCAAGTAAAATGCACCAACCCACCTGCAACATTTCCCATATTCAACCCAAGACCATTTGAATTCACTACTAAAATACCATGACTGTGAGGCTACAATTTAAACATCCTTCATTTTCTAGAACCTTTCGCTGGTCATCATTGTTTCCAGCCATTAGAACAAACTCCTGCACTAAACACTCGGCGTCAATTATCACACATTCCCCCTTAGTTTAGACATCTACCCTTGACCTCTAAACTAAGCTCTGATACCAACTGTGAGCACCCCGACCCGGGACCTAACGCGTGTCCCGAGCTTGAGAAGCTCAAATTAAGAAAACCCATCTTAGATTTTTAAAACATTTATTTTCCTTTACAAGAAAACCAATTCTAAATTTCCATAAACAAAATCAAATAATAATATCTCCACTTAGAGGAATTTAAACAAATACTTTAATAACCATACTTGATTAATTACATTGAAAATTCTAGGTAACATTGTTTGACAAAAGAGTTTTCCTTACAACTTGTAAAAGAGTAAAACTTAAATGTGACTCCCGACAACCCACTCATATACCTATCCTGATAAGTCCCAAAAGCGAGAGTCCAAACTCTTTCCCCGGCCTCACTGGTTCAGGTCACCTGTCTCAGCACAATCTAAAGCAGTAAAAGGGAAGGGGTGAGAATAAATCTCAATAAGCTATTATAAATGCAGCAAGATGCCAAACAAGATGCAACACATAGCATGGTAGCACATAACACATTATGAAAGCGGTAAACACCTTACGTTACCTCATTTTACCTTTCCCGTCTGAACAATAAGTCGTACAACGTGGGAGTAAAACTCCTCTCTTTGGTGAGCGCCTCCAAAGCACATTCACCTTTTATAGGACTCATACTCCAGAGATCCATATAAGAAAAGATACCTATATCAGAGTATCCAACAATAATATCGCTACTGTAAAGCTTTAGGCTTAATACAGAAGCATTCCCCCTAATCACCAATCGCAACGGTCTGTAAAGCTTTTTGGGTCAATACAGTCGTTAGCACACCCACTCTGTGGCCACAGAGGGGAACGGTCACATGTATAATGAACCTTCAATCACTTATAGAACAAATCAATAATTGATTGAATTCCATTATACCCCCGAATATCAACACGTTCAAGCACATAATAGATACTTGAAATAAATCCACAAAAAGGGATAATAATATAACAACATGGTAAAATATACTCATGCTAATCCATACCATAGTGCAACAGTTCATTTAATACACTATGCATAATACCATTAACGAATATGAGTTCAAATAAGGTATCCACATAACCACATAATCCACACCGGGATGCAATATAATCAATATGCCAGATAATCCACAACTGGGATACAACATAACAATACCAAATAATCCACACTCGGGATACAATACAACCATATACCAAATAATCCACAATCGGGATACAATATATTGATGTAACACATATACATTACTAACCAACACACTAGTGTGATTATAGTCTCTACACTGTTCAACTAATCACCAAGGTATGGAAGCAAGTAAGGCCAACCTAAACCGTATACCATTCTTACAAAGTTACTACTCAACCTTGAATAATATTAATAAAGGTGCAAGACCTACTTCCCACAATCCCATTTTGACCAAATAAGACATCATGGCCTAGCCAAGGCATTCTATTTTAACTTAGATTAAAAAGGATTAATTCATATCTGAAGTAGATTAGATTTCACTACTTTGAAAGGGTTAGGAATCATACTTAGTGGTTGTCGGAGGAATTTAACAAGAAGGGAAACTGAAGGAACATCTGCAGCTATGGGCGACCGCCCAGGATGGTATGGGCGATCGCCCAACCAAGGAATCAAACGGGAGTGGAGCTACTGCCGAGGTAGGCGGCCGCATAGGTAAGGATGGGCGACCGCCCAAGGGTGGAAAAACAGAAGACAACTTGCTGGACATATGGGCGGCCGCTCAGCCCCACATGGGCGACCGCCCAAGCCTCAATTTCACGAATCGCAGGTGAACCAACTCAGTTTCAATAACACTCATTTTCACTCCTAACTAGTTTATACCTCTTCAAAACAATTAAGATAACCCAACCCATTTTCACTTACTTAGTCAATTCTCACATTTCCTCCTCACCATTCAATCTTAACATTCTTTTCTAATTTAAATCTTACTCCCTTACTCTTTACCATTTCCCATGGACAACAACACTATACTTATTCCATTAACCATTAATCAACTCCAAGAAGTATCCCAACAAGAACAACATCAAATATCTTAAGTAATTGAAGGAAAATCATAATAATCACATTATTAAAAGTATACCCAATCCTTTTTCTACTCCTTTCTACCCAAATAAAATAACTCAAAATCTTTTTCAAATCAAAGTGAGGTAGTCATAACCACATGCAAGAACTCCATTAAAATCATCAACCTTTTATACTCATTGTGCCCTAATGACTTGGTCAAACCCACATTAAATACTTACTCTTAAACTATTATCATCCCCAATTACTCTATACCACTCTTCTTTCAACTTAGATCACCAATTTACAACTTAAGATCAATTTCAACTCAATTAACTTTATTCAAACTACCACAATTCATCTTCTTTAAACAAGAGATTAATTAGCATATAAAGTGAGCATTATTTAGAAGGAAGTCATAATAACTTACCTTAGCAAATATAATATGGAATGAGGATTTTCTTGGCTTGATCAACTTTCCTAGTTGCACCAATCACAAAAGTACTCTTGAATTGAAAAATGGAGAAGGATTGGCTTCTTTAGGGACTTGGAATGTAAAGCTTCAAGAAGGCTTCCATGGAAGCATTTGAGAGGAAGTAAGAAGTGAAGGAGGATGATGGGGAATGATGGGGAATTATTAGAGAGAAGGAGGGGAATGGAGGGAGTATGGAATGGGTGAGGTAGTCATTGACTAAAGGGAAAAGAATGAGGGAATTAAGGGGAGGAAGTATGCCCCCCCCCCATACTTCCTAATTATTTCTTTCCTCTTTTAAAAATAATCTTTCCAACCCATTTTATTTTATTTGTTCATTTTATTATCACTCCACCCTATTATTTTATTTTACTTTCAATTATTTTAATCCAACCAAATACTTTAACTTACTTCCATTTTATCCCAAGACTTTAAAATTATCTCCTAACCATCTCAACTTAACATAAATATTAAAGGCATAGAATAAGCACATAAGGTTAACATTAATATTAAAAGCTTATAATACGATACTCAAATTGTGCCTAGGTTTAGGGTCGTTACATGAACCAAGCTGGGATTTATTGAAATAGAGGGGCCAAATAAAAATTTCAATTTCAATTTTTACCTAAAACCCCATAAGAATCAATCAGCCCTAAATTTGAACTCATTCATCCATTTCATCTTTAATTATTCATGGCATTTAACATGTACACAATTTTTTAATATGATTTCCTTAAAATAGAATCTCAATTTAAAAAAACTAATCTTTATGTGTATGACAAGTTTCTTTATTTGTAATTTATGTGTGTTACGGTGTATTCTTGGTGTTTATTGTCGTGTCTAAGTGTGTGTTGTATGTTTATGTATATGTGTGTTTCATTATAAGTTTTTTTATGATTTTTTTTTAGATTCTATTAAGGAAATTATATAAATTTTGAAATAGATAAATGAGTTCAGATTTATGTAGAAGAATACTGAGATTTGAAATTTCTATTTGGTCCCCGTGCTTCAAGAAATCCAGTTTGATCTATATATTTGTCAAATTGATCACTTGAAATGAAAAATGGTCATTTTAGCGGATAAAAAATTAATTGGGTTAGTGATAATGATCATAGATGATAAAAAAAGAGTTGAATGCGTTAAATAAAAAAAACATTAATTTGATGATCAAATCAAATAAAACTGAAAAGTTGAATGATCTGTTTTTGCAGATTTTCTTGAGAAAGTTAAAATTTGAGCATCTTTAATATTATAAGTACATAAAAATCTTTAATGTTCTCACATATTATATCATGAGTTTAAATATGAATTATAATTTTTTGTTTGATGAAAAATATAAAGCTCATTTGAGTAACGAGAATTTCATTGAATAAACTTATTGTTTGGTCAAGCGGGGCCATATATTGTATTAATCCGGCGAAGCTGGGAAACTGAGTATCAAAAAAAAAAAAAAATCCCCAAAAAAATAGATTTTTGGGGATGGAGTGAATAGTAATTAATAGGTGTAAGGTTGACAGTTAAAATGACATTGATTTTCTTCATGTATTTTCAAAATTACTATTAAATATTTTCATTTCCTATTTCAAATGTTTTTCTATAATTTTTTTGATATTCTTTGTTTTACCCATTATATATAAAGATTTAAATTAAAAATAATATTGCTGTATCAATTTAAATTGTAAATAAAACATGCTATCACTGAGTGTACTGCTAGTTGTTTGTATGATAATAAAGTTGCATTAATTTTTTTATATATAAATGCAATATTTATTTTTAGACAGAAAAATAAAAAAATTGCTATATTTATTATAGGACAAAAACTATAGAAAGTAGTATGATATACTTGGAAGTATCAAAAATACTGAATTAATAACTTGACAACATTAAGAAATTTAAAAAAGGGTTTATTACAAAAAAAAAAAAAAAAAAAAAAAAAAAAAAAAAAAAAAAAAAAAAACCTCACTCAAAAAGATGACATTTACAAAAAAAAAAAAAAATGTAAGATGGAAAATTACAAAAAACTACTTTTTTTTTTCTTTTTTTACAAAAAACTTTTTTTTGGTTTTTTTTTATCAGTTTTGATCAAACAACTGAAAATTTCAGTTATCAGTTGTTTAAACAAGTGATAATTTCAGTTATCAGTTGTAAAAAAACCAAAACGGATAAAAAAAAATCAATTTTTTTTTGTAATTTCGAACTTATGTGTTTTTTTTTTTTTTTTGTAATTTTCATCTTTCTAAAGTAGTTTTTTGTAAATATCTCTTTAAAAAATTAGTAAAGCAAAATTTACGTTTCATTATTTCTAGAAAAAAAAAAAGCGATAATGAGTGACTGTTATTTTGGCGGGGAGCGTAACAAACATGTCGTGAACCATACTATGAGACAGCCTGAAAAACGGTTATGTTCTGAATTTTTGATATTTTATTTTTAATGCCCCTCTTCTCTGAATCGAGGGTGTTCATTTGGTTAAGAGAAATGGGGACCGTTAAATGTCAAACGGTAATGCAGTCCAAATTATAGGAAATCCTAACCCACGTTGATGAGCAGATCAAAGTCAAACTATCACCACAGTCAAGATTCGGACCACACGTGTGCCATTCGACTCTGAGTGACTGTTATTTTGGCGGGGAGCGTAACAAACATGTCGTGAACCATACTATGAGACAGCCTGGAAAACGGTTATGTTCTGAATTTTTGATATTTTATTTTTAATGCCCCTCTTCTCTGAATCGAGGGCGTTCATTTGGTTAAGAGAAATGGGGACCGTTAAATGTCAAACGGTAATGCAGTCCAAATTATAGGAAATCTTAACCCACGTTGATGAGCAGATCAAAGTCAAACTATCACCACAGTCAAGATCCGGACCACACGTGTGCCATTCGACTCTGAGTGATTACTGTGGTTCCGGGGATGTCCATAACTGGAACCGGAATCGGCCCGAAATTGTGGAACTGTCCCGAATCGAAATCGTCGGTGATGCTGCAGGAAATGTGCTTATCAATCTTCCTCCACGTGGCAGGACTGATCACCTGGCTCCTTGACCTGAAAACAGAACCCACGACTAGCCGGATGTGTCTCCGGCGAAGACGCTCGGGCGTGAGAGTAAGATTACCGTTGTTTATAGCTCAAAATGTATAGAATAATGAATTCTGATAACAAAATGGCAGTTACCTTTGCACCGTTGGTAGTGATGAAGTATTTATAGTTGGTGTAGGTAGTTTAATGACAGGGCTACATGAGCTCCGAAATTATAGCGGCGGTTATGCTCGTGGGAACGTGCCTGTAACTGTCCCTGATTTGTAGGGAGGTTGTTACGGAAAGGTTGACCCACATGCGTCTTCAAATGTCAGGTCGACACTTGGTGATCAGGTCGAGGTCGCCACTTGTGGAATGGTCGACCTGACTGGCGGGTAGAGCATGGTTCGTACCCGAATTATGATATGGATCATGAGGTCGGACTAAGTTAGGTCGGGACCTGTAGGTCGGACCATGGGCTTAGTCGACTGTCGCTTGAGATGGGCTTTGGGCCTTGCTCTGACTGGGCCAGCCCTATTGAGAATGTGATAGTCAAAGCTGGATGTAATTGGGCTTTACTTGCTTGGCCCAACTCGGCACTTTTGGTATGTTCAGTGGCCCCCAACTTTCGAGTTGACTTCGTCGACTGGGAAGTTAAGAAGATTTCCGTGATGAAAATTGCTTTACTCGCAGGTCGATGTTAGTCTTGGAAGTAGGTCGACCATGATGACGTGGCAACATCCTGTTCGTAGGTGATGAACGGTGGAGATGTAGGAGCGCCGGTTTTCGTAATGATTACACTTTTGACGTTTGAGAGTCCGCCTAGGAAACTGTTTCCACCATTAATTAGGAAAATTAATTTCGAATTTCTTTTTGCCCTTTCCAATTCAGGGAACTATAAAATCAAGAATCCTTCCCCATTTACAACTTTCGCCTTTCCTGAACTCTGTGCGTGATTCCGGCGGTGATAAAGGAAGTTGACTCCTGCTATAACTTGGTGTTTTTGCTCTCCGTTGTTCCGTTTCTCCCCGCTGCTAAAGGTATTCTCCTTATCCTTTAGAGTTAGGGTTTTAATTTCTGCAATCTCTTTGATTTCGCCATGGCTAGGACCTTTAGTTGTGAGGTCGGAGCTGGGTATGGCTACTGTGTTGTCAATCATAGAGTTTACAAACATTTGAGTGGAGAGTGGAGGGAGATAACAGTAGAGGAGTGTTCTTCAATTTTGACACATTGGGGACTGCGTTTCAATGAACTGAGTTTGCCTGTAGGGGATGAACTAGGTGTCTTAGGAACGGATGACCCAAGGGTTGTGTCTTTTCACCTTTTTCATGAGCTTCTCGACCATATAGCTGTGTTTTATGTTAAAGATGCTGTTAAGCCCTCCTTCATTAGAAATAGGATAGGATTTCCGGGGGAATCTAGGTCGCCCCTTAGTGCGTCTATTAGGGCTCCTGAGACATCATGTAGAACTGATTCCCCTGTTTCCCCTTCTTCTTGTACAGATATGGAGACTCAAGGTGGAGCCAATGCTTCGACCTCATCAAGCCCACGCATTGTGGATGCCTTTGAACCGACTGTAAATCCAGGCAGGAATGAGAGGGGATATGTACCAGAACCTCCGCTTAGGGGGAAACAGAACTTTGCCTCTAGAGTGTCCACCCTTTATGACTTCTGCGAGGTGAATAGGGATGACTTTGAGGTCACTCTTTACAGCAAGGCCGACTTCTTCAAAAAGTTTGGAAAGACTTACAAAACTGATGCCACCAGGGTGGCCTTCTACTATGGCCAGTTTACTGCCGGACTTAGATTGCCATTAGACCCCTTCATCAACGAATTTTTAGAGTGTGCCAATGCCTTACCTCTCCAACTGGGAGCCAACACATGTAGGGTCTTGGTTTGCTTTATTATGGTGTGTCGCTTCTTGGGGTATGAGCCTTATATGAGAGCTTTCAGGGAGTTTTTTGCTGTGAAGTTTGATAAACATGGTGGCATAAGCACTCCCTCCAAGGCCAATTCTCCCAAATTATTCATTAACCTGCCTAGCAAAGCTGGAGGCTGGAATTCCCATGTAGCAGTGGTGGAGAGTAGGTTAGGATGGGAGTTCCCTCTACCAAATAAGGAGACCAAGGTGGTGAAGGATGAAGATCAGTGGGAACCTCATTGGCACGGGGACTTGCGTAGAAAGTTGGTGGAGTTGGTTGCTGATAATCCCATCAGTTGGAAGGTCTTGGGAACCACTAAGAACAATTATATCAATGCTGGATTGATGGTAGGAGATGATGATGTTGTGCCCCTGGTTCCCGTAGTGAGATGCATGAGATATCCAGACTGGGTGACCCATGCTCATGCCAAGTTTGAGAGAATGTGTTCCTTTTGTCGAAAGTTGAGAATTACCGGGAATAATGGAGAACATTGTGGTGGTAAGGGTTTACTCGTCCTCGTTCATTAGCTCGTCCACTTTTATCTTGCATAAGTGATTTTTTTATAGGCATATAGGATTGCTTTGATCTCGCACACTTAAATCTCGGCTAAGTCACTTGCTTGCTCGCATGTATAATCGCCAACTCGTACGTAGAACCGCTTGTAATCGTATCTCGCATTTATCAAATTACCACTCGTATGTAGAATTAATTCGTACATAGAACTCGCTTTGAATTGTATCAATTAGCTCGATAGTTGTTTTGCTCGTACGTAGAACTATTTAGCTTCGTACATAGAACTTATACTTTTGATGACGAGCTAACACTTTACCTTTTGTCTCGGTGCGCTTTAACCCCCGCTCAGAAGCTAATATGGGGAGAGTCCTTGACATTAGGAAGGCCAAGAAGAGCTGTGGAAGAGCTAATGCCAAGGAGAACCGTGAGACCGAAGCCGCCAAAAGGAATGATATGCCAAAATGGTAGAAGAGGATACCACAAAGTTTATTCCCGCCGAGGAGAACTTGGAAGAGCAAGCCGATGCCGGTGAAAATGAGAATGCCGCCGGTGCCGAGGACCAAGGCTCAAGAGGTCCATGCCGTTGATGAGGAGGAGGCCGAGCCGAATATAGAGCCGCAGAGGGAGGTCGCTCAAACCAGACCCGAGCTCAAGCTAAGTCCAAAGCCAAGACCAAAACTAAAGCCGCTTCCAAAAGAAAATCTCATGTCATTTCTTTGGATGAGGATGAAGATGAAGATGATGGAGCTCCCATCAAGAAGGTGATTAAAATTGGCCCCTCAAGAGTGAGCTCGACGTCCGAGCGGTGCTGATGCTAGTGAGCCAAAGGAGACTGAAACCGTAAATCCACCGCTTCTCCCATTCGTGTCTCATATGACGAGCCGATTCGTAATAGAGTTGCTGAGCCGAGCAATGTGACTCCTTTGACAAGGGTAAACAAGCTTGGCCAGTGGAGTATCCTGAGCCGGAGTATGGTCAAGTGATTGTCCGTAGGGGCCGATCAGACCTGATTAGGGAGTTTACCAACAAGCCACCGACTCCGTAAGCTTGCCTAGGGTTGGACTAGCTTCTTCTGAGGTAACTCCTGTGTTTTTAATGTTCCTATTTTTCCTTTCCTTTTTTATACCGTCTCTTTCTTATGCTTGATCTAACCTCCTCCCCTTTCCCCGATAATATAGTCTCTTGCTATGATCGACTTGGCCACCACTTATTGGAAGGCCGCCGAGGAGCAGAGAAGCTAGCCAAGTCCATGCTGGCAAAAAAGAATGACGAGCTGTTGAAGCTTGAGAAGGAAGTGGCCAAGATAGGGGAATTGCAGGAGGACAAGAAGAAGTTGCAGGCAGAGCTTGAGAAGGCAAAGGAGGAGCATTCTGATTTGGATAGCTCTTATGAGGCCTTGAAGCTGGTGAAAGATAATGAGATCAAGGCCAAAGAAGAAGCCTGGGGCCTGTTGGGTGAGGCTAATAAAGAGCTCGCTGCTCTCAAAGAGGAGAAAAAAGCCATGGCTGCAGATCTTGAAGTGGCGACTCAGCAGTTGGAAGAATGGCCACCACCTTGCTAAGAAGCAGGAAGAGCTTAAAGCAGCTAGACTTAAATGGGAGGTTGAACTCGCTGATGCTATAAAGGCAGCCAAGGAAGATGCTGTTAAGGCTTACAAAGACAGCGATGAGCTCAATCAATATATCACTGAAGAAGCCAGGGGGTTCTACGAGGTGGGTCTGAGACATATGGCTCGGCGAATCATAGTGGATCCTTCTGTCGATATTTCCATCGAGCAGTTAGCCACATGGGCCTCTGAAGATCAATATAACACTGCAGCCCGACAAGGTCATTCTTTGGTGCCATTCAACGACAACGACCTGGAGCTCATAAAGAAAGATGATGAAGCTGCAGAGGCATCACCTTGGGACCCCCCTGCTATTGAAAAGGTTAATTTCAACACTATCTTGGCTGAGCTCGATGAATATGAGGATTCGGCTTTTGACGAGGAGACCCCAAAGTTCACAATCAGTGACTCACGGAAGGTGGTTTATCAGACTGAAAATGTTCTTGGTGAGCCATCTATGGGTGATCGACCGAGGTCGATCCAACGTCCGTCGCCTGGTCCAATAGAAGGCATTTCTTCTGAGTAGAATTTGATTTTAATGGTTATTGTAATCGAACAAGTTCCAAACATTTTTTGCCTTTTTTGGTCTAACATTATCTGAATGCCTTGGCCCAGTTTTTGGGAGGCATAGAAACAAGTTATCATATTTTAAGTCTTAGCCCGCTTTAGGGAGACTTGTTCATATTTAATCGTAGCCAACCTTTCTTGATTGCATGTTGTATGCTTGTTGAAGTAAGTGTCGAGCTAGATATAGATAGGGCAAACGAGTAAGCTTGAGCCTAAAGGTGACTTGATCTTTATTTACTTAGTCGACCTCAGACTTGCTTAACTTTTTTGTGAATGAGGTTGACCATGAGTCGAACCTGCTCACACTACTGAAGCTGACCTAGGGTCTAGCTAATTAGAACAAACTGATTAAGAATCGAGTTAGTTAAAATGGAGTCGACTAAGAGTCGGACCTGTTAAATGGATAAAGCTGATTAAGAATCGAGCTAATTAAAACAAACTGACTAGGATTCGAGTTTGTTAGAACGAAGTCGACTAAGAGTCGGACTTGTTAAATTAACTAAGCTGATTAAGAATCGAGCTTATTATGACAAACTGACTAAGAGTCGAGTTTGTTGGAACGAAGTCGACTAAGAGTCGGACTTGTTAAATGAACAAAGCTGATTAAGAATCGAGCTTATTATGACAAACTGACTAAGAGTCGAGTTTGTTGGAACGAAGTCGACTAAGAGTCGGACTTGTTAAATGAACAAAGCTGATTAAGAATCGAGCTTGTTAAATTCAAGCTGACTAAGAGTCGAGCTTATTGGGATTGGAGAAATACTATGTTTGATCGAATAAACTGCGCTTTTTATTGAAGTAGGAAACATGTTTACATCAACTTGAAACAAGAGCTAACACAAGTTTGAACTTTGAAACCGAAAACTAGAAGTAGTATTTGATGAGGTGAGTAGCATGCCAAGGATGTTTCAACTCGTCACCTCCGGGATGAGCTATCATGTAGGTTCCTTCTTTGACGACTCGAGTGACTACATAGGGACCTTCCCAGTTAGGAGATAGCTTGTTCTGCTGGGTCCTTCTACCCGTTGCTTCAATCTTTCTCAACACATAATCTCCAACTTGGAACGACCTTGCCTTGACCTTCTTGTCGTGGTAACTCTTAGTTCGCTGTTTGTAGTTAACCATTCGGAGGTAGGCTGTTTCTCTCTTCTCGTCGATGAGATCCAAGTCGATCAATCTGTTTGTATCATTCTGCTCTTGATTGAAGAAAGTCACTCTAGCAGTGGGAATCTCGAGCTCACAGGAGCCATAGCTTCTGATCCGTAAGTGAGAGCAAAAGGGGTTTCCCCCGTAGGCCCCGGGCGGCCGTGTACGAACTGCCCAAAGAGCAAGGGGGAGTTCGTCCAACCAATTGTTACGTCGACCTACGAGTCCTGTCTTGAGCGAAGATAGAACAAGTTTATTTGCTGCCTCAGCTTGTCCATTTCCTTGAGGATAGGCGACAGAGGATTGCCAATGCTTGATTCCTACTCGGCTCATCTCTGCTTCGAAGGCTCTAGAGAACTGCAGTCCGTTGTCAGATACTATGGCTCTTGGAAAACCAAATCGACACCAAATGAAATCATGAATGAAGTTGATGGCATTCTCTTCTGTGATGCGAGCTAGTGGTTTTGCCTCAACCCATTTGGTGAAGTAATCTATGGCGACGATCACATACTTGCAGTTACCTCGGGCGGGAGGGAAGGGTCCAATCAGGTCGACGCCCCACATATCAAATGGCCAAGCTGCGATCACAGGAGTCTCGCTCTGTTGCAGGCACGCGGGTAGGTTGGCAAACCTTTGGCATTGATCACATTGCTGAACAAAGTTGTGAGTGTCAGCTCTCATGTGTGGCCAGTAGTATCCCAATGTGATTAATTTGTCAGCAAGAGTCCTGGCCCCCGGGTGTCCACCACAAATTCCACTATGCACTTCGTGTATCAATAGGGCGACCTCTTGGGGATGGATGCACTTTAGCAATGGTCGAGTGTAGGATCTTCTGAACAGGTCACCTCCTTGAATGACATATCTTGGAGCTTTCTTTTTGATAGCTCGAGCCTTCTTCTCGTCATCTGGCAGCTCGCCACTTCCAATGTATGCCTTCATTTCCTCGATCCAACACTTCCCCTGAGTCCAATTTCTTGTGGGATCATCTATGCATTGAATTTTCACTCTTTCATAGGCTGGATTCTCGAGGAAGGAGATAGGCTCCTCATGTGGCTCATCTGAAGTAGCTAGTTTCGAGAGGAGGTCGGCCAGCTCGTTATCTTCTCTTCCAATCCTTTGAATCTCCTGCATTCTAAGTCCTTTATCAGCTCTTTCACCGTGTCGCGTATTTGATCAATGTGGCACCGAGCACCTCATACTCGCCTCGACTCGGTTGACTATCAACCGCGAATCACAAGAAGCCATGATCTTAGTCGCTCCAAAACACTTGGCATACTCGATAGCCGCAATCAAGGCTTCATATTCAGCTTGGTTGTTGGAAGCGTCAAATTTGAACCTTAGCGATTCCTCGTAAACAGCCCCTGCACTGCTCGACCAAGACAATTCCAGCTCCACCGACATTTTTGGTTGCCGACCCGTCCGAATAGACCTTCCAACAATCGACGGGTAGAGTGATGGCGGCTTGTGACTCGCTCTTTCCCTTTGCCCTTTCTTTTTGGAGCTCGCCGCTCGTCATCTTCCTTGCGAACGTAAGCTCGACTCAAGAAGTCACCAGAGCTTGAGCTTTCAACGCCTTTCGAGGTCGATACTCAATGTCAAATTCAAGTGAGGGCAATTGACCAATTGAGTAGTCGACCCGAACTCTCCTGGCCAGGCAAGATTTTCTTAAAGGAGCATTGGTAAGAACCACGATTGGATGAGCCGGAAAATAAGCTCGTAACTTTCTTGAAGCTACGACTAGAGCATAAGCGACTTTCTCCGCGTTGTAATACCCGCTTCCACATCCGATAAAGCTTTGCCGATATAGTACACAAGCTTCGAAGCCCTTCATCCTCTCTAATCAATACTGCAAAGAATCGACTTGTCTCCTACGTATAAATACACAAATAAAGTCTCACCGCCGTCGGCTACCGAGCAGCAGAGGTGGAGTAGCAAGATAATCCTTCAATTGTTGGAACGACGAATGACATTCGGTCGTCCATTCAAAGCTTTTCGTCCCCTCAACGCTTTGAAGAAGGGGAGAGATCTCTCCGCCGATTTAGATATGAAGCGACCAAGAGCCGCTACCCTTCCATTAAGTCGCCGCATTTCTTTGACACCGGTAGGAGCCTTCATGTCGACTAAAGCCTTTATCTTCTCTCGGATTAGCTTCTATGCCTCTTTCGAGATACCATGAATCCCAAGAACTTGCCAGCAGCCCACTCCAAACACACATTTGCCGGGATTGAGCTTCATGTCGTTTGCTCGTAAATTGGCGAATGTCTCCTTTAGGTCGACTACGTGACTCCCGGCCTTGGTTTTAATGACCATGTCGTCAACGTAAGCCTCCATATTTCGACCAATTTGTGAGGCAAAGACTTTATTCACCATTCTCTCGATAAGTTGCACCCGCATTCTTCAAACCAAATGGCATCATATTGTAGCAAGAGATGCCCCCAAACCGCTTGAAATGCCGTTTTGACTATATCATCCTCGTGCATCTTAATCGGTGGTAGCCTCGAGTAAGCGTCGAGGAAACCGAGGGTGGAGTGACCAAAGAATAGAATCAACTAGCTTGTCGATCCTTGGAAGGGGATAACCGTCCTTTGGGGCAAGCTAGATTAAGAGTAGTGAAGTCGACACACATCCGCCATTTGCCATTCGATTTCTTCACCATGACCACGTTGGCCAACCACGTTGTATGAGTGGCCTCTTTGATTATACCTGCACTCAAAAGTTTTTGTACCTCTGCTTTGATAGCCTCTTCCTTGTCGCGAGCAAAGCTTCTCAATTTCTGGGGTCTCGGCTTTATGGTCGGGTTGACTTCCAGTCTGTGAACAGCGACCTCCTCCTTGATTCCCCTCATGTCCTCTACTCTCCATGCGAAGACATCATTGCTTTCTTTGAGTAGCTTGATGATTTCTGCTCGCTCCTCAACTGATAACTGCTTCCCAATCTGAATTTTTTGGTCGGGGTAGGGAAGAGTTGGTAATGATCGACTCAACTCATCTACAGCCTTCTAATTCGGTCCATCTCTGAACTGTAGTGTCTCCACTATGATTTCCCTGACCTTTTGCCTTTCTTCAGCTCCCAAATGCGGAGCTTCCTCTGCTATCATATCATCGAGCTTGTCTGCAACCTCGCTGATGGTGGCCCCCGAGTTATTGTCGATCTGGAGGCATAGGTTGCCTATGTGGACTTGATCGACCATAACTACATCTGAGTCGACCTCGGTAGTGTTAGAGCGACGTGTCGACTCAAGCATGACCTCGTCATTTGAGCGATAGGTCGACTCTTCCACGACCTCGGTGATTGTTGATAGTCGAGTAGTTTTGGTTACTGATTGGGACAACTTCAAGTAACCATCAGCAGTCTCAATTTCTAGCTCCCTTTTCTTTCTTTCTCTTAGCACATGATCCAGGTAGGCTCGAGCTGCGCCTTGTACGCAACCCACTCCAGCAGGTGTGGGAAACTTTACTCACTGGTGAGGAATTGATGCTACCATTCCAAGAGCGACCTGTCCAGGAATTCCAAGGATGGCGGCATAGTCACTATTTACATCAATCACAATAAATTGTACCTTTGAGAAAACCCTGAGGGGGTGTTGTCCTAGATCGACGTCGAGCACTATCTGGCCTTTAGCCTCAACTCGATGGTTAGTGAAGCCTTCCAACCTGCCATCATATCTTTCCAACTGTTCGTCATTAAGACCCATCTCCTTGAAAGTTTTGTAAAACAAAACATCCTTGCAGGCCCCCGTGTCGACTAAGAGTCTGCTCGTCGTACATCCGTCTATGAGACCTGGGATGACGAGAACTTGCTCCCTAGCCGCCATATTAGTTGCCAATTCATGGGGATAGAAGCTGATTGCCTCATCTCTGATTTCTCTCCTTGGAGGCACATGTGGGGCCTTATTGAGCTGGAATATTTTATGCTTGATGGCTGTGTTACTTGCTTGTTCGCTGATGACCCCTGTGTCCGGCCTAGGCCGCCTAGGTCCTTGTTGCCCACTCCGCTGGCCGCTCACCTCCTCCGGCTTGAGGTCTTTTCACATAAGCGTCGAGTCTCCCCTGGTCGACCATTCTTTGTATAATGCGCTTCAAACCCAAACAATCCTCTGTGAGATGACCATTGTCTTTGTGGTAGTCACAATACTTGCTGTTGTCCCTTCTGAATTTGTTGCCTGGGTTCATTGGGACTGGTGGAGCTAGCTCGACAGCATTCATGATATCAGTTCGACTCACCGTAAGGGGAGTGAAGGCTTCGGGCACCTTCTCTGTTGCCCTAGTTCTGTTCTTTCCGTTCTTATTGTTCCCCCCATTCTTGTTGGAGTCCTTTTTATCATCAGCGACCTCCACCTTGGGGCTTTTACCATTCTTTTTCTCCTTCCTCTCCTCAGCAAGAGCGACATTGTATACCTTCTCGAACAACTCCTGTCGAGTTGTTACTGTACGAATTGTAAGTTCATAATCCATGTCTGCTGAAGTAATACCGTTTCGGAAGCAGTTGATGACTTCCCTATCAGTGATGTCCTCCTCTATCTTATCTACCATTTCTTTGAACTTGGTGAAGTAGCTCATTGAGCTTTCATTCTTCGCCTGCACCAAGTTATTCAGTGTCCGCGACGTCGTCTTCCGAGCTCCCGCAGCCGAGAAGCGATCTAAGAACTTCGTCCCGAAGCCTCGCCCAAGTGGTGATGCTATCGCCTCAAACCATTGAACCAAGTTAAGGCCGCCCAAGAAGTGTGCTTAGGAGAGCTTTGCACATGTTGTCATCTTCATTGGCGACAAAGCACATAGTGGCCTCCGGATGTTGTATGTGACTTTTTGCATTCGCGGACCCCGAATATTTCTCTAGAAGGGGCAACCCGAAAGTTGGAGGAGGTCGACCGTCCCCGATCTCCTTTGCTAGAGGTCGAAGGGTAAAATCAACTCGTTCAACCTTTCCGGTCTCCTTTTTCTTCTCCTCCTCCCATTGTTGGAACGTCTTCTTCATCAATAACCATTCCCTAGCGTCGGGTCTTCCGTCTCCCTGGAGGGGAGCAGATTCGACCTCTCGGCCTTCACTCCTGTGGGGGAGTCACCGCCTACTCCTCCCGTCTCTCGTGGGAATTGGCCCTCTCTCGATCTAACCGGGGATCTATGCCTGTTACTTCTTTGAGGCGACCGCGCCTCTCGCAATGTATGGCGACTGCGCCGTCCTCTCTTATAGGCGACTGCGCCCATTTCGTCTCTTTGAGACCCCGATCTCTCGAGTTCGCGCCGGAGAAACATGCCCGTTTCTATTGGCCGTTAAGCGTGTCCTTAAGTCGACCGAGCCTCCCGCTCTCTATTTCTCGCGAGGCCGGCCCTCAGTCGTTACTCGGCACATGCACGATGGTAGGAGCTCGCCGAACTATCCTGTTGTCACCATTCTCGTCCCACACCTTCATTTGGCCTCATACTCCTAGCCTCGTTGTCCATTAGAGACTCCGAGTACGATCCACTCTTTCGCAGCGCACGTCGGCCCGCTTTGCCTCTTCCATAGCTATTAGGTCGGCCAAAATCCGGGCCCTCTCTAACATCATCTCTTTCTTGCTCATAGGGTTGGTGGAGGGACTCCGCCCGCGTCCAACGCTCACCCGAGCAATGGACGTTTAGGAGGAGGTGGAGCTCCTTGCCCATCCATGTGCCTTTTCCTCTCCTCGTGTCGCAAACCCCGCCATCAACGATACCGGTAGAGCGTGTGGCTCTACCATGAGGACGATTTGGTGGGGGAGGAGGCAAATTCAAGTTTTCGGATTTGCATTTGCATTAGTGTTGTTGTTGTTCACTTCTTCATGCCCAAGTGAAGCCTCGTATACGTGTCCGTCCGAAGTCACCATTGTTGCAGTTGTTAAAAAAATTTTGAGGTCAAGTCGAAGCACGTTTCCGCAATGGAACCAAACCGATGCTGCAGAAATGTGCTTATCAATCTTCCTCCACGTGGCAGACCGATCACCCGGCTCGACCCGAAAACAACCCACGACTAGCCGGATGTGTCTCCTGCGAAGACGCCGGCGTGAGAGTAAGATTACCGTTGTTTATAGCTCAAAATGTATAGAATAATGAATTCGATAACAAAATGGCGATTACCTTTGCACCGTTGGTAGTGATGAAGTATTTATATTTGGTGTAGGTAGTTTAATGACAGGGCTACATGAGCTCCAAAATTATAGCGGCGGTTATGCTCGTGGGAACGTGCCTGTAACTGTCCCTGATTTGTAGGGAGGTTGTTACGGAAAGGTTGACCCACGCGTCTTCAAATGTCGTCGACACTTGGTGATCGTGTCGAGGTCGCCACTGTGGAATGGTCGACCTGACTGGCGGGTAGAGCATGGTTCGTACCCGAATTATGATATGGATCATGAGGTCGGACTAAGTTAGGTCGGGACCTGTAGGTCGGACCATGGGCTTAGTCGACTGTCGCTTGAGATGGGCTTTGGGCCTTGCTCGCGGCCACTGCGAGAATGTGATAGTCAAAGCTGGATGTAATTGGGCTTTACCTGCTTGGCCCAACTCGGCACTTTTGGTATGTTCAGTCGGTTTGACGGTCCGGTTTCTACTTTTCAAAAACCGTGTACTCCACTTGTACTCCAACGCTTCTTGCCCTTACAATCACTATCTCTTCTGATCTTTGGTAGAGATAAACTGCCAACAAGCCTGCTTGATCTTCACTTTTACACAAGGTTCTAAAAAGCGCTAGGCGGATGCTAGGCGGCGGAGCCGGGCCTAGCGCCTAGGCGGGGACTAGTCGGAATTAGTCGGGGCCTAGGCGGGTTTTAGAACTAGGCGTTGGAGAGGGGCCTAGCGCCTAGGCGGGGCCTAGGCGCCCTTAGGCGGGGTCTTTTAGAACACTGCTTTTACACGTAAATTTTTATTTATGCATAACTCTTTTATTCCTCCATATTTCACGTTTGTAGCTCCACTCCACCATTCATTTTGACATGTTAAAACATACTTCCAACAACACTAAAATACAGACATAATTATAATTAACAACAATTTATTTTTGTGATTAAAATGTAGCAACTATTACTCATTTAAACTAGCAACACAAACACAAAGGACAATGACAGTGCCAACACAACCTCTCTAACTAACAGTAGTACTAATAAATTTTTAGAAAATGATTTTTTACTATTAAAAAATATGAATTTATACATTTTCACCCTTTAATTTTGTTTTTTTTTTTTACATTAGATTAATATTTGGATCCCCTTTAATGCTAAATTCAAATATCTCAATCATAATAATTACTTATTTTATAATTAACCTTGACCTCTTTCCAAAAAAAACAAAAAAACAAAAATATGTATTGGGACCGGAGGAAGTGGATTTAATGTCTAAAATCATTACTCTTTTGGAAGTATATACATGAAGACGTGCAACCCATATGTAATGTCAAGAAAATGAATAGTAATATGAAAACAAGTGATAAGATTTTCCAAATACCATGCACCATAATAATGAATGAAAGAAATTCAAATCGACGTGCATTCAGAATTTTAAAATTGCGTGAGCTTGATATTTAAAAAATATTATAACAATAATAACAGTGAATAATAATTTCATGTACAAAAAAAAATTACATATAGTCGGTGACTTAAGTAAAAAAAAAAAATTATTTATTTTTTCAAAATTCTGAGATGAACCGAAACCCACGTCAAATACCCCTAGATAGATCCGCATCTGATTCAAACAACAATGGGCCATGCTGATGTCCTCAACATAATATCATGCAATGTTTTGTTTGTTTGTACCCCTAACACCAACCATGTAATGTTATGGTCTGCATTTCAATATCTAGACACTTTCTTCCTTGACTCGCCAAAATTCTAACATTATATTTTCAAAGTATGTTTTACTTTTGTCTGTCGTATATACTTTTGTTCTTTTATATACATCTTTATATATATTTTTTTAAATATCTTAGTTTAATCTCAAATATGTGACTAATTTGTGTTCTAATTCAAAATTTTGAGGAGTAAAATGATATATTTTTCAATGACATATACATGCATACATAGAAAACATAGACCCCAATTCTAATGACATGTAAATACATAGAAGATAGAAGAGGGGGTAAACTCAGTTTTCATTAATTATATTTTCAAGTATATTTAATTTTTATTATCATACTTTTTTCTTTCATACAAACTATTATACTTTGAAAAATATATTATTTTAGTCTCAAAATTAAAATCTATGACTAATTTGTGCTTCAATCCAAGATTTTGATGGTTAAAATGATACATTTTACAAGCAACAATGATATTTTTTAAAGAAAAAATATAATAATATAAGTAAAACACACTTAAAAATAAAATGGATGAAAACAAAGTTTTGCCTACACTAAAAACTTATGAACGGAAAATTTTATAAAAAGTAATACATGTATCCATTATAAATATTGCATTTTTTTCATTATAGAATAAATAACAAATTACTAAATAAGTAAATAGTGTTAGTGTCATTTTATTATTGTATAAGTAATATACAAATAAGTAAAGGATATTTATTAAAAACGTTGAAAAGTCAATTTTGACATTTATTATAAAATGGAGGGGGTATTCTTTCATTTCAGATAGACTCGCGATAATTGTGGTAATGTCAAACAACTTTAACTCAAGTGATATCCGATATTCATTTTTATATAAAAGGTCAGGAGTTCAATTTCCTCTAGAGACAATTTCAAGTATAACTCTTGTAATAATTTAAGCTATTCATTAATAAAAAGATTCATATAAAAAATGGCGATGAACGATCTTATCTCTAATCATTATTGATACACCTACTGCTCCTTTTATTTCAAAATGATTTTTTTCATTTTTTATCTTTGACACGAATGTATTTTGAAGTTTGAGCAATAATTTTTGAATGATTTAATTATTTTAATGAAAATTTAAAAGTTGTTATCGATACAAAAATATAAATATTACTTATTAATAATAATTTTTAGAAGTTTATTCGGTTAATTAAATAAACATAAAATTATTATTCAAAAGTATTTTCATATTAACATTAAGAAAAATAGAAAAATTATTTCGAAACAAAAGGAGTATTAATTAACAACTTTTGGTATCCCTTGTTCATAATAACCACACACACACTCGACTTGAGATGAGAAGAGTATCCGTAAAACTAAAAGTGGACATAAAAAACACCATAAAGATACAAACATATAGGTGGAGCACGTGATTGTAGAGGTGGAGCACGTGATTGTTTCATTTCTTTTTCTATGCTTCTTTTTTATGATTTTTATTGCAAGCTCAAAAGAACTTTCCATGAGAAAAAGGCAAAAAAAAAAAAAGTAGGTCAACAAGAAATCTAATCAAGATCATGAACATTATTATTACAAACACAATATTTTGGGGGAAACTAGTTTCTCCCTAAATTATAAAAAGTTCTGTTTTTTAAAACTGTTCTTATATTCGTCAAATACTTGCAAGTTGAAAAAAATTGGACTTTTTATAATTTATGAAGAAACTGATTTCTCCCAAAACTTGCTCTATTACAAATACACAACACTTTTTAACGTTAACATTGAAACTTAAAAACACTGTCACTGTCACTCAAAAAATGATGATATTAAAAATCACTAACAATGACACTCAAAAAATATTAAGACTGGCAACTCTTTAACACAATGACCGACACTTTTTAATACAAAGACTGACACTCTTTTAACACCACCATTGATATTAAAAACACTACCAGACACTCAAAATTACTATCACATGCACTTATTTATACATGCCTTTAGAGCTGTCAATTCGAAAAAAAAACAGGATGGGGCGAAACTATGAAATTTGGCAATTTTTATTACGCCTAATTATGGGTAAAAAAAAAAAATTATGGGAAAAAGGAAAGGAAATGGGCCGACACTGCATAACATTAAATTGATTTGAGTTAAAGAAGGGGAGGAAGGGAGTAGGAGTGGGGACGTTGATTTTTGAAATCAATAGAGCATGCAGAGGAAGAAGACGAAGGCATGGAAGAAGCTTAATCGGATCCCGCAATCAAAAGAATCACTCTTATTCGACCGGGTTTGAAGCCTCGTTTTTCCTATCGGTAAAAACATATTATTTTCTAAGATTTTGGCTATAATGAGACTTTATTTGTTTGTATATTATTTATATTTTTTAAAAAATTATACTAATATTCTTAAAAAAATACTGTTGGAAATGGATAACGGAAAGTTAAGTTTAACTTAACGTTGATCTAGTTTCTAACGGAAGTTCGTTATGTGTTAACGGAACTAGTTACAAATTATATTCTACATTTGTTGTAGATTATTATACTTATTTAATGTCTCTAAAACCATTTAGGGTGAATGAGAATTAATGACAAGTGTTTTTGTAACTTAACGGAAGTTAAATAAAGGGTTAAAGTTAACTTGGGTTGACTTGGACTGATCCAAATGAGTTTTGGGTCACAACTGTTCTCAAAAGGTTTTCGTGACATTTCGCTTCGGGCTTCACGGGCTGCGGTCGCGCTCCAGCCTAGAGCGGCCGCGCTGATCTTAAGTAAATCATGGCTTGGTCTCGGGATGCCAGCGCGGTCGCGCTCAAGGTAAGAGCGGCCGCGCTCGTGCTCAGATTTTGAACAGGTTTGGCACCTCTTCGAGGTGAACAGCCATGAACCCTTTAACTTCTTTTAAATAGTTTCCCTCCGAATTTCAATTATAATATACAGTCATTCTGAGCCCTTTTACCCTCTAGAGAGATAAATTAACATACCCAAATCATTGCATATTGTTGCATTCAATCTTTCAAGTCCAAAGTTCTAAAACCTTTGTTGTTCGTTAGATTAGTTATATTGGAGTGCTCCTTATAACTAATAGTAAGTCGTTTTATCTTACTAGAGTTTTGTCATACAACCGTAAGCACCGCCAAGGACAAATAACTCTTACTGAGATTGTATTAAATACAAGACTCGACTTGAATCCCTTTGTTTTTTCAATCTCCGTTACTTTTGTCCGTCGCTTTTTCGTTAAGTCTTAAAGAAGCCATAGCATTTGTCTAACAATCGTAAGAGTTATTTTACGCTTCTTCAAGATTATCAAGAGATGGCAAACGAGAAAGACACCACTTCATCTAGTCAAGGGAATGTGACGCCTCCATCACAAGGTGATACTACATTCAACAACGTTGCTCCCGCTCTTACAACTCATCACATCAGTCATGGTGAGAAACCCGCGAAATTCACCGGTGTGGATTTCAAGAGATGGCAACAGAAAATGCTCTTCTACTTGACCACCCTAAGCTTGCACCGCTTCTTAAAGGAAGATCCTCCGGCGGTAGAAAAAGGTGATCCGGACCCTCAAAGGCAAATGGCAAAGGAGGCTTGGGCTCACGGTAATTTTCTATGTAAAAACTATATCTTGAATGGACTTGACGATGCACTATACAATGTGTATAGTACAGTCGAGTTAGCCAAGGCGTTGTGGGACACCTTGGAAAGGAAGTACAAGATCGAGGATGCCGGGTCAAAGAAATTTGTCGTCGGTAAGTATCTTGACTTTATGATGGTCGATTCCAAATCAGTAACAACTCAAGTAGATGAATTCCAAATCATTCTACATGGGCTTGATGCCGAGGGGATGATCTTGAATGATCCATTTAAGGTGGCTTCTATCATTGAAAAGTTGCCTCCTTCGTGGAAGGACTTCAAGAACTATCTCAAGCATAAACGCAAGGAGATGTCCTTAGAAGACATTGTTGTTCGTCTTCAAATAGAAGAGAACAATAGAATGAATGAGGCCAAAGTTGCTAAAGGCAAGATGGAGGCAAAGGTCAATCTCGCCGAGGCTAGCACAAGTGGCACAAAGAGAAAGCATTCCGAAAATACCGGGAATACTAAGAAAGGGAAGAAGAAGACCTCTAAAAGGTTCAAGGGGTCGTGCTATAATTGTGGCAAACCGGGCCACTTGTCAAGGGATTGTCGTCTCCCGAAGAAAGAGGCGAACAATGTTGACCACATGGACCTAGATTTTGCAAGGTTGTCAGATTTGAAGCCAACGTTGCAAATTTGGAGGAGAACCCTAAAGCATGGTGGATAGCTACCGGTGCTACCCGCCATATTTGTGGTAACAAGGAAAGTTTCTCCTCCTATACTCCCATCTCCGGAAGAAAGCTTTACATGGGAAATTCTGCGACCTCCGATGTTCAAGGCATTGGAAACGTGATTTTGAAGATGACTTTCGGAAAAGAAGTAACCTTGTTGGATGTGCTGCATGTTCCAGACATCCATAAAAATTTGGTGTCCGGCGCTTTGCTTAGTAAGGCCGGTTTTAGACTAGTATTCGAATCCGACAAATTTGTACTAACCAAGAATGGTTTGTTTCTTGGAAAGGGTTACCTCGAGGAGGGCCTTTTTAAATTGAATGTAATGACTGTGATCCGCCAAAGTGCGATGAATAAAAGTTGTGTTTCTTACGTTTATTTGTCGAAAAGTTCTAATTTATGGCATGATAGATTAGGACATGTAAACCTCGACACCATTAAGAAATTAGCGAGACAAGATTTAATCCAAATGACTAAATCCGACTCGACTAATAGGTGCGAAGTTTGTGTTGAGGCAAAAATGACAAAGTCGCCATTTAATGCCATACAAAGAGACACAACACCTCTCGAGTTAATTCACACCGACATATGTGATTTAAAACTAGTGCAAACTCGAGGAGGTAAAAAGTACTTCATTACATTTATAGATGATTGCACTAAGTATTGCTATGTCTATCTCTTAAGAAGTAAGGATGAAGCCTTAGGGGCTTTTGAGACTTATAAGAAAGAAGTTGAGAATCAACTTAACTTGAAAATTAAGAAAATTAGAAGCGATAGAGGTGGAGAATATGAAGCACCGTTTGAAGGACTATGTTGGGAATCCGACATAATTCATCAAACAACGGCTCCATATACCCCTCAATCTAATGGAGTTGCTGAACGCAAAAACCGCACTCTCAAAGAGATGATTGAACGCGCTTTTGATCGGTTCAGGGCTTACCCGACAACTTGTGGGGAAGCAATACTCACTTCTAATTATGTTCTTAATAAAATACCCAAGAAAGGTATTGATAAGACGCCCATGAATTATGGCATAATCGTAGGCCATGTTTTAAATACCTTAAAGTGTGGGGGTGTTTGGCCAAGGTTGAAGTACCTAAGCCTAAACAAGTCAAGATTGGCCCAAAGACCATTGGATCGTGTTTTTATTGGATATGCCAATAATAGTAGTGCCTATCGGTTTATAGTGCATAAATCGGACATTCCGGATATGCACGTAGGAACTACTATAGAATCAAGGAATGCGGTATTCTTTGAAAACATTTTTCCGGTTAAGGACAGGAAAGATGTAGGTTCTAATAAGAGAACACATGAGTCTACATCCGGTCCTTCTCAAATAGAAGATGAAGAACCGAGATGTAGCAAAAGGGCAAGAGTGGAAAAGACTTTTGGTCCTGATTTTCTATCTTACATGTTAGAAAACGAACCATCAACTGTTAAAGAAGCTTTGTCCGGTCCGGATAGTTCGTTACGAAGGAAGCTATTAACAAAGTGAAATAGAATCCATAATGCTCAACAATACTTGGGAATTAGTTGATCTCCCTCCAGGTTGCAAACCATTAGGTTGCAAATGGATCCTTAAACGGAAGTATAAGGCGGATGGATCTATCGAAAAGTATAAAGCTAGGCTAGTTGCCAAAGGCTTTAGACAGAAAGAGGGATATGATTTCTTCGATACATACTCCCCTGTCACAAGGATCACATCTATTCGTGTTCTCATAGCTATTGCAGCAGTGCATAATCTTGAGATACACCAAATGGATGTGAAGACCGCTTTCCTTAATGGAGAACTTGATTGAAGAAATTTACATGGAACAACCCGAAGGGTTCGTGGTTCCCGGTAAAGAAAGAAAGGTGTGTAAACTTGTAAAATACTTGTATGGACTAAAACAAGCACCTAAACAATGGCATGAGAAGTTCGATAGAACCATGTTATCGAATGGATTCAAGATCAATGAATGTGACAAATGTGTCTACATTAAAGGAACATCTCGAATCATTCGTTATCGTTTGTCTTTATGTAGACGACATGCTCATAATGGGAAGTAATCATGATTTAATCATGAATACCAAAGGCATGTTAAAGAAGAACTTTGACATGAAAGACATGGGATTAGCTGATGTAATATTAGGGATAAAGATCTCTAGAACATCTGAAGGATTAGTTCTTTCACAATCCCATTACCTAGAGAATGTTCTTCGGAAATTCAATGTCTTTGATGACCCTCCAGCTAAGACACTCCGTAGACTTGGCTCTACATTTAGCCAAGAACAAAGGGGAACCAGTTTCTCAACTGGAATATGCAAGAATAATTGGCAGTTTGATGTACTTAACAAATTGTACTCGTCCAGACATTGCATATTTAGTGAGCAAACTAAATAGGTTCACAAGCAATCCTAGTACTGATCATTGGAAAGCTCTAATGAGAGTACTAAGATATTTAAAGTATACATTAAACCATGGGATACTTTACAATAAATATCCAGCAGTATTAGAAGGATACTGTGATGCCAATTGGATATCGGACACGAAAGACTCTAAATCCACAAGTGGATATGTATTCACTATAGGTGGAGGAGCAGTGTCATGGAAATCCTCCAAACAAACGTGTATAGCCAGATCCACGATGGAATCTGAGTTTATCGCGTTGGATAAAGCTGGGGAAGAAGCAGAATGGCTTAAGAACTTCCTGGAGGATGTTCCTTGTTGGAGCAAATCTGCGTACTCTTTTACTAATCCATTGTGATAGTCAATCGGCAATTGGAAGGGCACAGAATAGTATGTACAATGGTAAGTCTAGACATATTCGTCGTAGACACAATACCATTAGACAGTTGATCAAGAATGGCGTTATCACCATTGATTATGTAAAATCATGTGATAACTTAGCGGATCCATTTACCAAAGGTATAAATAGAGATCAACTGTATAAACTGTTAAGGGGAATGGGTTTAAAACCCACAACAAAAGAACTTATAGCGGACACTCAACCTTGAGAAATGGAGATCCCGGGCCCTTGGTTCAATGAGACAACCAAGTTATAAGTTCTAGTAGAGTTACTTGGAAACAACAACTCGGTTTATTAACCTGGAGATGTTGAATACTCATTCCCAGAACATCCAAGTACAAGCACATGCAGCAGTGGTAAGGGTGTAAGTGCTCCAATTTGAGCTTGTTAGTCTTTTCGTTAGAAAATTAACGAAAGTCATAACAATTACTAACATTCCTAACAATCCTAACTTTTCTAACAAAGTAAGGGTAAAATGAGCATTGCTATTTAGAGTTAAACCTTCCAAGGAATCTCAAAAAGCAAAAGAATTAAGAAAATCCCGAAACAGCAAGTTGAAAAATATTTTCTGCTGAGATTTTTGAATTTTATTCCTTGTGTCCAAAGCTGGAGCTGCATTTAATGAACAGTGCACGCCAAGCAGACCAATCCGCGCGGATGACTTTGTAAAGTCAGGAGGGCTATAAATTGAGCCCTCCAGTCACAAAAATAAAAGAAAAAAACACATTTTGCACCGAACCTCTGGCGAAATATAGAGAGAAAACAGTGAGAATTCACTTGAATTGTCACCATTTTCTCTCCAATCTTTCCCGACTCATACTCATCCACTCACTCTCATATTAAAGCCCTAAACACTCATACACTCAAGCCAAACACTCAAGAACACAAGGAAGATTGGTAAACCCTCCTCTTCCTAACCCTAAATCTCATCCATGCATGCATCTTCAAACTACAAAATGTAGTTCTTTCATCTTCTTGCTCTAGATCTAAGAAGATCACCATGGAAGACCATCTCCATGGATGATCTTCTACAAAGATCAAAATTATTTCCAAGTTTTCTTACTTTCTTACCAAGAAAACTCATTTTCAAAACCCTAAAAACCATTTTCAAGCATAAAATCTCATTTTCAAAGGATAAAAATCCCCTTCCCAAGCAAATGAAATGCTTAGTCCTAATGTACCCCAAGGATGGTTTGGTATAGTTGATTCACCACTAAAATGTCTAGTGATCACTAACCAAAACCTAGGGAAATGGGGACAAGCATGGATGCAAAACCCCCCTTAAAATCATATTTTCTTTCTTGAGAAGTTGCTGTCCAGTAGCAATTTTCTCAGACCTCAGTCCATGGTCTTAATTTTTGGACACAGATGAACTTGGAATTTGGTGTTGACTACAAAATACTTTTTGTAGCCAACATCCAGATATTTCTAAAACTATTTTTACTTTATTTTTTGGGTGAGTAAAACTCCTCTTTTCAAATTTTCTTTCAGAGGCTAGTTCATCAGCTTCTGGGAATCCAGATCTCATATTTGAGGTTTCCAGAAGGTTTTGACCCCTCAAATCTTCTCCAAAATGGAAAATTCCTTCGCACAAACCTTATTTAAGGTGTCTAGAACAACTTTCATTCTCTGAGTTTATCCATATTATGAAGTTTTAAGACCCTTGAATACATTTCAAAATCAAAGGTCCACTGCCTTTTTCATTCTGGCAGAAATGGCTCTCAACTTCAAAAGGTCTTTTGAGTACCAAATCTCAATCCAAAAATCTTCCAAAAAATCATGGGATCAGTTTAAAGTCTTAAAAAGATATCCCAATTTTTACTTTTCTGAATTTCAACTTATTTTGGCCAAAACACACACACACACACACACACAAATGATTTTCAGCTTGGAAGACTCGTTTTACGAGGCGCGTCGGGTGCACACTAACGTCCTTCCCGACGCGTAACATGACCTCCGAACCTAAATCTCTGATCTCGGGCTTTTTTCAAAGTTTTGGCCCTTCAAAATTAAAATGGCGTGGCGACTCCGTTTTCGTTGATTTTCTTTCAAACATAAAAATGGGAAAATTTTCGATACAATCACACATCATCACAAAGGGTAAGTTGAGAAAACTTTTAATGATTTCTATACCTACGGGTGGAGTAGTGCATGATACTCCTTATAGTGAGAATCACCTATATAAGCGAGAGGTAATTAGGTCGCCTTTAAATGAACGCTTATGAATGAGATACGGTCCAGGGCCAAAATGGACAAAACGTGAGAACAACAATTGTTAGAGCTGTTATTATGTGAGTATTATTGTCTTGGTATACACCCGACAGTCACTGGTTCAAAGCGACTCGCTACCAAATGGCTAGTATATCCGATAATATTTCACTAGGGAAGATTCAAGGCCACAAGCTATCTATCCCGATGTAATAATAGTTCGCCGGAACTTTGGACGAAATTGCATTCATGCATTAATTGTCATTCATGTGGGGGATTGTTGGAAATGGATAACGGAAAGTTAAGTTTAACTTAACGTTGATCTAGTTTCTAACGGAAGTTCGTTATGTGTTAACGGAACTAGTTACAAATTATATTCTACATTTGTTGTAGATTATTATACTTATTTAATGTCTCTAAAACCATTTAGGGTGAATGAGAATTAATGACAAGTGTTTTTGTAACTTAACGGAAGTTAAATAAAGGGTTAAAGTTAACTTGGGTTGACTTGGACTGATCCAAATGAGTTTTGGGTCACAACTGTTCTCAAAAGGTTTTCGTGACCTTTCGGATTACGGGCTTCGGCGCGGTCGCGCTCCAGCCTAGAGCGGCCGCGCTGATCTTAAGTAAATCATGGCTTGGTCTCGGGATGCCAGCGCGGTCGCGCTCAAGGTAAGAGCGGCCGCGCTCGTGCTCAGATTTTGAACAGGTTTGGCACCTCTTCGAGGTGAACAGCCATAAACCCTTTGACTTCTTTTAAATAGTTTCCCTCCGAATTTCAATTATAATATACAGTCATTCTGAGCCCTTTTACCCTCTAGAGAGATAAATTAACATACCCAAATCATTGCATATTGTTGCATTCAATCTTTCAAGTCCAAAGTTCTAAAACCTTTGTTGTTCGTTAGATTAGTTATATTGGAGTGCTCCTTATAATTAATAGTAAGTCGTTTTATCTTACTAGAGTTTTGTCATACAACCGTAAGCACCAGTGCGGGACAAATAACTCTTACGGAGATTGTATTAAATACAAGACTCGACTTGAATCCCTTTGTTTTTTCAATCTCCATTACTTTTGCTGTCAGTTTTTCTGTTAAGTCTTAAAGAAGCCATACACAAGTTTCAACATGCTGCAGCTTTATCTTGGGATACATCAATATCCAATCAACGACCCAAGTCACCAATCGTCCTCTCCCTAATCGTCTTCCTCACCAATCCATTCGCCGGCAACTCAACACTAAACCAGAATCGCCTTCCCCACCGTTCCCCTTCTCGGCGGACGACCTTACTCCTCAACAACTGCAGCTGCATCACGGTCTCTCTCTCTTCAACCGCGTCGACAATTTCTCCTCATTCCCGGTCCAATCCGTTAAACACACCTACACACACTTGGAATTTTTTTGTTGGGTAGTTTTGATAAGCTGGGAATGCGTAGTTTGTTCTTGGGAATACATTGGATGCTTGGTATTTGATGTCTTGGAATTAAGTGTAAAGTAATGCCGCTTGTTTGTTTTTGACTACAGTTATGTGTTTTGAGTGCCTAGGTTTGAGAATTTGATGAATTGGTGGGAACTGGGTAATTAGATGCCATGTACCCGAAGCTTGGATTCCATCCCGTATTGCCAAATCAAGCAATGATAATAGAATGTGAGGAATAGTGTGCAACTCGAGTGTCACAATGTAATTTTTGAATGCCGATTCTTGTAATTTTGAATGCCGACCCATGTTTTTTGAATGCCACCATGTTTTTTTGAATATCGGCAAAAATAATTATCAAGTGTTTTTACCAGTTATATGCATTTTTGAGTGCCAGTAAATGTGTTTTCAAATGCCATCTGTATTTTTGAATGCCGGTGCTTGTATTTTTTTAGAGCCCGGCAGAAATATTAGTGTAACAAAGTGCCAGTGTTAGTGTAACAGAGTGCCGCAAGTGTGAAAGTGCCAGTTCATGTATTTAAAAGTCCGTGCAAAAAGTGTCATTCATGTTTATAAAATGCCAGTATGAAATCACTGGTCATTTGTAATATTAACACTGGCATTTATCATTGTTGTCAGTAATTACAAAAATGCCACCGTTTATTTTGAACATGGTTGCCAGTAATTATAAAATTGCCACCGTTTATTTTGAAAACACGTTTTTCCTTATCTTAAGAAAAAACTAGTTTTTTATAAGACCAGCTCATAATAAAATAATAATAATAATAATAATAATAATAATAATAATAATAATAATAATAATAAATTAATAATAATAATAATAATAATAATAAAATAATAATAATAATAATAATAATAATAATATTAATAAAATAATAATAATAATAATAAAATAATAAAATAATAATAATAATAAAATAATAATAAAATAATAATAATAATAATAATAATAAAATAATAATAAAATAATAGTAATAATAATAATAATAATTTTTCGAAAAACATCTTCATTTTCCGGAATTTCTCATTTTCCCCATTTTTCTAAGAAAGTTGTTTTCCAGAAAAACATCTTCCTCATTTTCCGGAAAACGTTTTTCACATTTTCGGAAAACATTTTCCTTTTCCGAAAAATATTTTCTAGGAAATCATTTTTCGGAAATTATTTTTCCCGAAACAAACGGAGCCTTAAAGTAAAGTGAATTATTGATTGAAAAATGGAAAGCAACGGCTTACCCAAATATCAGGGTCTGTCTGACTTTGTATCAAAACTGTCGGGATGGGTGTAAATAAATCCAATCTATCTTGGGCCGTTTATTGAAACAACACTTTCAGAAGCAAGCAGATTGATAAGTTGAAGTTTATGATAAGTTGAAGTTTATTGACAAATTGCCATCCGTATTTAATTTAATGAGGATAGTCTATGTTATATACGTACTTTCGAAACATAAAATGTTTTTTGTATAATTTATTTTTAATTTAAATTGGATCACATTTTCTAATACCCGTTAAAAAACTAATGACCTCATAATAAAATTGTGTCAAATTGGTACCTCATGTTAAAATTATTCCATTTTGCACCCTTAATTATAAGAAGTCTAGAAATTTAGCAAAATTGGTTATGTTTATGTCACATGATGGGTGTTTTGGTCATTCTCTATTTTTTTTAAAGTTTTATTTGAAAGAAATTAGAACACTAATTATTATTCAAAAATCATATCAAAACAAATAAAAAACAATTAAAGTTTTCTTTTTTAGCAAAAAAAGTTCTTTATTTATTTTGAGCCAAATACTTATTATATTTAAATGTGAAATTATGTTTTCATTGGATGACTATATGTATATATTATACATATTTAATTTTATTTCTTTATATTATGTTTTTTATTCACTTTATAATGGTTATGATTATATTTTAAAAGTAAAATTATATTTTTCGTGAAAGTTCTCTAATAATTAATGTCAATATACCCCCCAGTAGGATCACCACCACCACCAAACAAGATGCTCCACCACCACCATCCAGATGCTTCATCACCACCATCCATCCATAACCACAATGCCAAAATTTAAATAAAATCAATACCCAACACAAATTTCTTAGCATTACTAAAGTTCTGCCCAAATCTCCAAACAAATTAAAATCTAAATTCAATACTCCACCACCATGCCTTCCACATTGTTGAAACCAAACCAAATTATATAAAAAAGACATAGTGACGCTCATATAGATCTGTACATGTCGTTAAGGAGGGAGGAAAGAGAGAGAGAGAGTTTGTTTCGGGGGGGGGGGAGCGTTGGAATCCTCCATAGGTGTTTCAAATCTAAGGAAGAAAATGATTGCCGAAGTGAGAGGGGTGGGGCGGACTGGACAGAGGGGGAGACGAGGTTGATAGAAAGGGCTTAGGGTGAGGCGGTGAGATAGGATATGGGTGGTCACGATCTGGGCAGGGATGGGAGGTGGGGAAGGATCACTAGCACAGATTGGCTCTTAGGAAACGCAATTTAAATAGCGCTTTTATAAAACGCTTCTAAGGTGTGCACTTACATAGCGCATCCATATCTTCAAATATAATAACCAAGGCAAAAAAAAAAAAATTAACTTAGATAGCGCATATATGATAGACGCTGTCTTTGTATACGCTTATACAACGCTTTATAGAAGCGCTATACAAGTTAACGTTTCCCAAGAGGTTTTTTTTTTTCTGGTTTTTAGGCATATATAAATCGTTATTTCTTCTTCTTCTTCAGCACCATTAAACCGACGAGAACCAAAACCGACGAGGAGCACAAGACGACGACAGAGCACACTACCGATCGCCACCAGCCATCGCCACCACCGCCGCTTTTCCTTGATTAACAGGTTCTCGTTCTAGCTCAAATTTCTAATCTCTTACAATTTTAGGGTTTAGAATTGGAAACCCTTTTCATCTTCTCAGTGATCTGTTCTCTCCTGTCTCCTCCAGGTAACGCGTCTTTCTTTGCTTCTACTCCATTCTCTTCCCCTTTTTGGATGATTTTCTTCAAATTTGTTTGGGTTTGATTTAAGTCTATTTTTTTTTCAATTTTAGGGGTTTTGATCTCTCTCTCATCTTGCAATTTTCTGGGGTTTTATGGATCTTTATTGAGAGCAATCAATTCTTAAGCAGCATGAACTACAGAGGTAAAAATATATTTTCGATTTTACTACTTTTCTTTTACTCTTTGTTGCAATTTTATGGGTTTTGGTTCAATTTGGTCATTAGTTGTAGTTCAACTGTTTGTTAAAATGTCTGAATGGGTAAATTCATGTCTACTTGTAATCTGCAGCTTTAGTATGGGTAGTCTATAGAATCTAAAGTAAGAAATCCATTTTTTGTTGTACTATTTAGCATTGTGGTTACTTGGTTACTCAGTTCTGTTTTAATTTATTGGTCTAAAACTTTCAATATATATACAACAGCCTTGAAGAACTTCGAATGAAATCTTCCTGTAAATAGTCTACTGTGTTTCTCCTTACTCTAGATGGCTTCCGTGATTGTGCTCCAATTTTCTCCTTTGTTGTACTATTTAGCATTGTGGTTACTTGGTTACTCTGTTTTGTTTTAAATTATCAATAGAAGTTGACACTTTGGCTGTTTTAAATTATCAGACAAGAACCTAATGTATTTCAAATGATAATTTGGGATTCACATGCCGTGTATAGTTTGTCGCACTATAGATTTTTTAAAGTCTCTAATACATTAAAAGTTGCAAAAAAAAGAAGAAGAAAGAATCTAGTTTTCAATTCTTGATTGAAGCAGGCATTTGTCAGGTGCATCTGCTTCGATCTATGATAGTTCTATGGTTATCCTACTCTAACCAGCCGCTTTATATTGGACGGATGTGTTAGATTTGCAACTGAGGTAGATGGAGTTCAAGATCTTGGCATGTTGCGGCGCGGCAGTGGAGAAGAAATGTGAACTTATGTTGAAAAGCTTATGACAAGTGAACTATTTGGGAATGTAATTGATATATGCCCCGTAGAGCACTCACCTCAAAGCCATTTGCCTTTTAAACGCCGAAATTAGGAGTTGAAGGGCACATAGAGTATCGATGTTACTGATGCAGTTGGTTCAAACATTCGTATTGTTGCCTACATTATGCACAGGTTTCTCCTTTTACGTTTATGATATATAGATCATATCTACGTTTATGATATATAGATCATAAATCAATTGTATATTAAACTTGCTACTGAAAACCAATTCAAATGTGTAATTATGTTCTGTCCTGTGCTGGTAAAGATTTGATGACATAACTAGGAAAATATCTTGTTTGGTAGACTCATAAGTATTCCACATCAGTTTGGCAGCTTATTTCTGGCATAACTCCTTTTTGAGCTGATCATTTATCAATTTTGTTGCTAAGTTTTTTCCCTCCTGTCCATTACATCCTTTCATTTTTAGTTTAGAGCATGTTTGTGTTTTCTCATTCCCTAAAAGACAAGAAAAAATACATTTTTGTTTGTCTTAAATTTGGATGCAACTTTCACTTGACTATTTTCCATTTAGTTGTATTTTTCCACTATAGATATATTTACGTACTCTGAATGGTTGTAGGCAAAGAGACAGAGAGCAGAATTTTTGATGCAACGAGCGAGGGTGTATAATGATATTGGTGCTAATTGGAATAAGATGATGCAGAGATGCAAAGAAGTCATCTTCTGTACGTCTACAAAGAGTTGCAAAGAAGTCAACTTCTGTACGTGAAGCAACCAACACTGTTGTTAAGATGTCAAGGTATCAAGTGAGAGTTGTGCTCTGTGCCTACATGATATTGGTTCATCCTGATGCAGTCTTTAGTGGTCGAGTGGAGCGTGAGAGTGCTATGGCCAAGTCTGCGGAGAAATTTATCAAAGAATTTGAGTTGTTGGTCAAATTAATACTAGATGGACTGTGTAGCCAGAAATGATAGATTCTTTTAAAACTATAGTAATTAGATTAAACCGAACTTCCCCGCCCTCCCCTTTTGTCTATAGCGGCCTTAGGATTTTGGATCTTCAAAATCATTTGGAATGATTGTTAGTTCCTATTAACTCTTTTGGATGATTGTAAAAATTATTGTTGTGTAATAAATGAAAGGTTGATTATTATTGTTAAATGGAATGATTGTTAGTTTCTATTAATTTTTATTTTTATATAATTTAAAATAGGTGCAGTAGGAAAAAAAATGAAAATTAGCCCTCACATAGCGCTTACTTGCATAGCGCTTTAGAAAAACGCTATACAAGTTGATTTGCAGAAAAATAAAAAAAGTGCTTAGATAGCGCTTTTTAAAAGCGCTATCTAAGTTCGTGAGCTTATGTAGCGCATAATAAGCGCTATGCTAACTTGCATAGCGGTAGCTTAGATAGCGCTTACAAGCGCTATCTAAGCTCTAAAAAAGCATTATCTAAGCGAAAATCTGTACTAGTGGATGGGAGAAGAGGAAGGGGAAGAAGCAGGGGGAGGGGGAAGGGGAATGAAAAGACTGAGGGAGTACATTTTAAGGGTCAAAAGTTAAACGTTAAAATAATAATAAGTGTTCTAATTTTCTTTCAAATAAAACTTTTTAAAAAATAAAATAAAATTGAGAATGACGAAAATACCATCATGTGACATGCACATTCAATTTTGTTAAATTTCTAACAATATTAGAATTTATGGTGCAAAATGGAATAATTTTAACATGAGGTATCAATTTTGTTAAATTTCTAACATTATTAGAATTTATGGTGCAAAATGGGATAATTTTAACATGAGTTACCACTTCAACACAATTTTTTAATGAGGTAGTTAGTTTTTTAATGAGTGTTAGAAAAAGTGATCCAATTTAAATAAAAATAAGTACGCAAATGACATTTTATATTTCAAAAATACGTATGTAATATTGATTATACTCTCAATTAGTACGAATAACAATTTGGCAATAAACTCAATAAGTTGTGACTTTTATGTTGAAGGCCACTTTCAAATTTTTATACTGTCCAGCCTTCTTTATAAAAAAGATTGTTTACAGTATTTTTAATGGTGAGACTCTTTTCTATTATGGAGGGAGTATTATTTGTATGAGTAATAATTATAATGCAATCTCAAGAGTGTGACCTTTTAATTTAGCCTTTAACAACTGTTCTTTTTCTTAAAAAAAAAAATTGTTCACACATGAAACATTAATTTCTAACATTTACTACATCTCTTCCAATAAATATGATAATATATATTTACAATATTATAGATCTGTGAAATAGATAAAATGGTAACTATATGTATTTACTAATTATTAGTTTACTTGAAATTTATTATTGAAATAATTTTTATAGTAAAAATTATTTAATCATTAAGGGATTGAGAAAAAAAAGTAGTATTCCTTTCACTTCATAATAAATGTCTTATTTTGGTTTTTGGTATGTCCTAAAATAAATATCGCATTTCTAAAAAATGAAATTATTTTTGGCGCAATTTAACTATTGTACGAGTAACGTGTAACGTATAAACAAGTTAAACAAATTTTCAAAAAGATATTGACAAGTGAAATACGATATTTAGTAAATGATGGAGGGAGTATAGATTCTATAAAGATATTAATATACATTTTATAATGAGATTTTCACCGATAAGTCACTGAGATATAGTGAAATTTACCAATAAAAATATTACATTTTGAATTATACCTTAGAATTCATGAGCTGAAATTAAAACGATCGTAGAGTATTTGACCCTGTTTATAATAATTTTAAATGGTCAAAATGTCCCTACCATCAAATCCCTTCTTTCTCTCTCTATTCGTCAATTTCTCTCTCTATTGTCAATCGGCAAACCACCCCCTCCCCTCCTATCTACGGCTACCCCTTCTCTCGCTTTCTTCTCTGATCACCCTCATTTCCAACAAAATTTACACTTCTCCCTTTATTACTATGATTCCAAATGTGTTCAATTGTAAAAAGTTGAACACAATTATTTCAAGTGGGCAAAGATTCATCACTTTGTTGCATAGATTCAAAAAGCTTCTGATTCTTAATGATCGATCTTTGTCTTGGCTATCCCGAAATCCTATATTGTTCAAGTTTAGAAGTTGAAGTATGTATCATAGAAAGTTTTTTTATGGATGCAGAAGAGATGATCACCCTAAGACGGGTAGCATATATTCGGGAGCCAATATGCACACCAGTAAGTTTCCGAGGTTATTGAAGTTCCATCCAACTTCATAGGCACGCCAGGTGTTTGAATATTTTTCTGTGTAGGTACCTTTACTAGTGGTTTTCGATTGATGTGTTTTTATCCATCTAAATGATATAATTTTAGGCATATTTAATGTTCTATTTTGGATATTTTAATGGCTTTTTGAAGTATTTATTAGTACATGTAATCGAAGGAAAATGTCGTGGGTTATAATCTTTAAGAGTACAAAAAGAAATGATCAAAAGCGAAGCGGCAAAAAAGGAAAGAATTAAAATAACAAAATAACAAGAAGGATGTGACCTTGTGCAATCACTACCAATGGATAGTATACGTCGAGAGCTTCCCAACGATATGTGCTACGTCCCAATCGAAGTTCGTATGAAGAAGTTATGGCCCACGAAAATTTGTCGAGAAAAGTACAAGTCAACGAATCATGAGAAGCGCATGCACCCCAAGAGAAGGGGGCACACGCCTCATATTACATAAAGTGTGTTTTCTCACTTCCAATAGGGGTGTTGGAACATTGCTATCCCAAAAATCCCAAAGCACTCAAGACCGGATTAAGTAAGAGAAGAAGATGAAGGCGGAAGCGTGATACCTGTTGAGTCCATCTTGATACTTGATGACGTTCTTCAAGGAAGGAAGAGAAGAAGAAGAAAATGAAGGAGGGAGATGTAGATCTTCTTGATGATAAATGACTTCCTTAGAACTCAGATTATGGAGAGAGTATATAAGAATGATGTAGTAGTTTTCTAGGCTGATGGTAAGCCTCTATATATAAGAAAACAATGGCACCTCATCAAGGGACTACACCCTTTCAATTAAGCGATGTGAAATTACCATTCTGCCCATCATAAATAGGTAATTTCCACCTCGAAAATTTTACACATTTAATTAATACGGAGTATTCTATACTTTACAATAACATTATTTTAATGATTTATACATGTATGTCTATATGTCACTTATATTTATTAAGTATACACATTTTGCAATCCATGTTCTTACAACGATCGCACCCCCTATAGGGGGAGGCCGCTCCCTCCTGTCTCCAACAGTTTCTCAATTTCCTTTTCGGCTAAGGATTCCTTGATAGTTTCCTTATCTCGATCCTTCTTCATCCAAGAATAAATAAAACAACTTCAGCCATGTTTTAGGTTTATGTTTTTTTTTTTAATTAGAGACAAGGGATTCAAGCATTGTTAATCAATTAATTCATATTTTTATGTTTTATTATTTATCTCTTGTATTCTTCCTTATAAATATGAGTAGCTAAATACCTAGGTTTACGGATTGGATGTAATACATATTTGATCTTTATGCTATGATATTTTAATTTTTCCATTCAATTGTGATTTTTGTTTGAGACAATATTTTTAATGTCAGGGTTTCAATTTTATGATAAGATATTATTGGCCCTTTGATTACTTGGGTATAAATTTTTGTACTTTCGTGTAGAGTTATACAGAGGCTATTATTGTGTTGAATAGATTAAATTGAGGGGATTGCAGAAGTCAAGAGAATCTAAGTTCTAATATTCTTGTGTGCTTAATAAACTCTTGAATGTGAATCTGACCTTGTGGAAAGAAGAACATAAAGAGAGTAAAAGAATTGCAATCCGGCCACTTAATCGTCTCAATTATTAAATTAGTGAATGAACAATAAAACCATATTGATCATTTAGTTATCTAAGTTGAATAAAGTGATATTATTTGTGAACCCCAATCCATGAACTACTTTTTATTATATGAATTTAATCTTTTTCTTTGAATTGTTTGTTTAGTTTAGTATTTAATTTTTGAATAAGTGATAATCAAACAAACAAATAAAAATCCATTTGGTTACTTAACAACCTAAATCAATTTTTTGACACCCAACTACTTGTGGTTCAACTCATGCATTTGTACGTTGTTACAACGGTAACTATTACACTTGGTAAATTTTTATTACAAAAGGGAGATTTCCTCCATCAGTTTCAAATGGATTTAATGTGTTCACACACCTTGTGATATGCAGGTATACTTATGTCCGCCTTTAGTTCACGTGTGTGTCTCTATGTGATGAATGTAGTACTCCCTCTGTTCCAAAATCAATGTCCAAAAAATTCTCATATTTTCTCTTTATAAAGAGCAAATTTGAAAAAGTTTTGAACATTCATTTTGGGATGGAGGAAGTAGCGCAAAAGACATGCATACAGATACAACGATTCACGTAAGCAACTCCGCAATATAGTCGACGCTAAACACTATGAACTTCTAATAACCAAGTGATTGATCTACAATCATTAGTACCGCCTAAAGTGCACCAAAAAATCAAAGTGGAACTATCTTTGACACGGATAGAGTATCAACTTAACGTTAATAAAACCTAAGTTGAATTACTGCCTAATTCAAATCACTAACTAAATTCATCTTCTTCATTTAAATTACATAGAAACGAGATTAAATGACTAACATAATTTACAAAGTAGAGATTTTCCACATCAAAACTCCAGAGTAAAAGAAGAGAAAAGGAGCATTCTCTGCAAACCTTCACCGAAAACTAAACAAAGTACAACCTTATTTCTCTGAGGCCGCCAACAACTCAGTTGAATTAGACAGTTTACATATCCCTCTATTCCGCGATCTCCTCTTTGTAAACAATGACAGAGAAACTAATACTCCTATATTAGTATTAGCATGAGAGAGAGAAAGAGAGGTAAATTTATCTCATAAACGCCTTAGATGTTGTTGAATTTATGCATTAATGAAAATCACTTTACTTGTGAACCAAAAAGAGGAACAATTTTCTATCTTCTTTTTGATCAAAGACAACAAATGTAAGTAATCTTTTTGATTTTCTCTTCTGAATTTATGCATTAATCGAAGATTTGATTTCTCATTTATTTAAAGGGTACGTGAACATACTCACCTTTATATTAAATATATGACAAATTGATTTCTCATACATTTAAAGGTCAACAGATTCATCTTTAAATTTATACATTTGAGAAATTGAGTATCAATTGAAAAATTAAGAGATGCATTTATCAGTTTTATACTCAATTATGAACAAAAGGAAAATAAATATCTCAGTTTTCTATTTAAATATATGAGAAATTGAGTATCAATTGTGAAAAACTAAGAGATAAATTTATCAGTTTTTATATTCAATTATGAACAAACGAGAAAGGAATGTCTCATTTTAAAATTTAAACATGTGAGAAATTGACTATCAATTGTGAAAACTGAGAGATTAATTTATCAATTTTTATATTCAATTATGAACAAATGAGGAATAAATATCTCAGTTTTATACTCAATTATGAAGAAATGAGAAATGAATGTCTAGTTTTAAGCTTAAACATTTGATAAATTGAGTATCAATTGATTTTTCAACTGTTTAAAGGGTAATAACACACAACTGTGAAATCAAACAATCGTGAAATCAATTTATCTATGTTATTCCTAAGGTTTGTGAATGAATGTCTTAGTTTTTTTTTTTAATTTAAACATTTAAGAAATTGAGTAACAATTATAATAAATTGATTTCTCAATTGTTTAAAGGGCATATAGCATCACACATTTGTGAAATCATACAACTGTGAAATCGAGAAATAATTTTACAAGTGAAAAATAAAAGATGACACAGATGTGTAATCATATAATTGTAAAATCAAACAACTGTGAAATGACACAACTGTGTAATCATGCAACTATGAAATCAATTGAGAGATGAAAAATGATTTTTTTTCAATTTTTTTACAAGTGAAAAATGAAATTTTATTTTTAAAATTTGAATCATATCTTGAATGTAATTGTTTGATTCATTTTGACGATATGATTAATACAATGGTTTTAGATTTTTTTTTTTTGATTTTTAGATTTTGAGATATTGCATTTTAAATTTTTGAGGGAAAATCAATTAATCATAATTGTGAAATAACATAAATAAATGTCAAATCAAATAACTGTGAAATCATACAACTGTGAAAAATAGAGTGACATGGACAAAATAATCCAGAAATATATTGACGAGATTTAAAAATGTCAGTTTTTAAATGTAGTATTTATTTGGCTAAAAAACTTATTGGTTAGAGCCTATTTTATAAAGATATTAACATAGACAACAATACTAAAATGGTAAGAAGTGGGAAAATAAAATTCATAGTAATTAAGACAGTCTAATAATCACGAATGTAACATGTGTTGAAGTAAGTATATACTCCCTCCCTCCGTATCGGGTCAATGGACACCAAAAAATTGGGCATAATAACTAAAAAAAAGGAAATAATCTTCACTTTTCCCTCCACTCATTCTCTCTTCTACATTATTTTAATACTCACAACACCATTATAATTTACTATTCCCTCCACTCATTCTCTCTCCTATTTTATTATTACACTCACAATATTCTTTTCATTTTGGGCAGTCTCCAATCACGTGAGACGATCCAAAAAAGAAAATAAGTCTCCATTCACTCGATACGAACGAAGGGAGTATTAGTATTTCATGTATTTAATTCCTCAGTGTCAGTGCACTAAAATCGAACAAAGACCACAACCCTAGGATTAAAACTTGAATAATCCGAAAATCCTATGAGGCCAATTGGATTTTATCTAGGATGCCAGCCCACAATGCACAATAAACTAAAGTAATCTAATTTTAAACGGGCCTCACAACCCAATACGGTCGGTTGTCGTTGAAGCAGAGCTACTTGTTCCCCAAGAACTCCTTCCTTCATTCGTAGTCATACTAATATTTTTCTACTAATTTACTCACTCTGTATTGTTTATCATCACCTCAACTATCTCAAAATGGAATTCAACATTGAACAAGCCAAGCACCTCCACAGCGAATGCTCAACTCTAATCCTGGTTTGTTCATTTTCATTTTTTTATTTTCTAGGGTTTAATTGAATAGTTTGTTTGATTTTTGGTTAAATTTTCACTTACACCAGCTTGATCAATCAGTTAGGGTTTGTTGATTTGTTTTTATTTTGTTTGTTGTTGAATTAGCCGGCGCTGTCGATTGGAAATGTGGGGCAGCTGGCGGTGGATCTGTTGGTATCGTCTTCGAGAGCCGATAGAATCGGTTACCTTGATGATCCGAATGTTCTTCCTTGCGTTGGAAATGATGCTTATAGGCCCACTCCTCAGGGAGACCTTGCTCTCCCTCTTGAAGGTCTGTTGCAATATGCATTTGATTCTATGTTTGACTTTGTTTAGCTCAATGAGTCCTAATTTTATGACCTCTGTAGAGCTCAATGAGTCCTAATTTTATGACCTCTGTCTGTAGTAATCATTAAATTAAGGATACATATTGAAAGTTTTCTCTCAATCCTTAGAATCTGGCTTTCAAATGTGGAGTTGCGCATTTTTGCATTTTCCTTGTGTGATATTGGTGGACTAAGCTGGTTTGTCTTTTCTATATGCTGATGCTCGTTACTCTGTTGATGTGGATTTCTATTGGGTTTAAGTAGCTGAAACTTTGTGTAATCCGAACTAAGTATATGATTTTGCTATAGTATTTACTGACACCCTCTTACATTTATGACTTGAATGGTTAAGACCGAGTATAAGAAGCTGCATTGATTGGTCTAAAATGAATTTTAAAAAAAATTGATTCCATTGGTATTTGAGCACAAGAGACTTGAATTCCACTTGTTGTGAGGCTTCTCTAACCACATTCATGGTATATTTATGTTTTGCAGCTTATGATTCACCATCTAGTGCATTAAGTTTTGTCCAACAAAGATCTCCAGTAGTCAAGGTAAGCTTGACATCTTGGTCTCTTTGCACTGCTGACAGGTTTATTGAAACTTCATATGTGATCTTGTGAAAATTTAGTTCCATAGCAACTAATGCTTTGTCGTGGGAGACTACTTTGTTTTCACGACATACAAATATAGCACTATTTCCTACTCACTTTACCCCACTAGGGGTTGACTTTCTTGGTTAACTTGATTGAACTTTGACCAATAATATACTAAAAATTAACCACATGAAATTTGTAAAAAAATGTTATTGATGCACCATTGAGAACAATACCATTAACAAGTTTTTTTTTAAATTCGAGTTAAGCTCGAGCTCGGCTCGTTAAAGCTCGAGTTCGAGAAGCTCGCAAAAAAGCTCGCGAACAGCTCGCGAACAGCTCGAAACTCGTTTCGAGCCGAGCTCGAACGAATTTTTCAGGCTCGAGCTCGAGCTCGAAAAAAGCTCGGCTCGTTAATTTTTAGTCGAGCTCGGCTCGGCTCGGCTCGTTTACAGCCCTATTTATGGCACTTCTTATCCATTATCCATCTTTGAAATTCACAATTCTTACAAGTGCATGCCTATAATCATGAATCTGATAATATAGAAAAAGACTATCTCTTTTGACTTGACTAGTGAATGATGAGTTGCTGTGATTCAGAAGTGCCTTACTAGAAAAGATAATTCAGAAGACGTTATATGACAAATTATTTTTGGGTTTGGTTTCTTCAATAAACCTTTCATTGGAGGATTTTCTTGTTTCCTAACTTGCCAAAAAGAGACAGACCTTGTTGTTAGGAGTGTCAAATTGTGTCCTCTAGGGCTTCAGAATTGAGTCAAGATAACTCAAAACTCGATGGTATTGAGTTGTATTACTATCGATAACTTTGAATAGTTGTGCCATTTATTAGTGGCATGGAAAAAGTTGATAGAGTTATTTCAATCTATTGGCCAAGGCTTAGTTGCCCGCATGATTGCCTATGTTTGATTATTAATCTACGAGACTACTTTAGCACTTCTCAAGGTTGTAGAGAAATATTCGAGTGGTTTCTCATGGCTTAATGTTTATGGTTGGATGTGTGATAACTCTTTATGTTTCTTGTTAGTTGCTTCACATCATTTCATTGAACAATATGCTAAAATATGTTAAACTGACTTTGATGATCCTGAATGGTTTCTCAATCAGGGGATGATGATTGAGTTTGCTAAAAATCTGGCTTGACTTTTGCTGCTGCTTGTGGGAAGAAGCATATCGTGATTCTTTCTAGCTTAGACTTTGGCCGATGGCAAACAATTGATATGTCAAGGTATTGAAAATCTCAGCCTTTTCTTTTGGCTGTTTGTTCTGCCATTGATTTTGTCTTTTTAGCATGGCCTTACTGGCTCTTTTATGGTTACACTGATAATAAGACATGGCCTTAGATAAAATGGAGGATTTTTCTTACTGAACACGATTTTCTTGCGGCTCTTCATCTTGTTGTTTGGATAGCTTGAAATTTTAAAATGTCATCCCTCTTAATTATATATAATGGGACTTCAGCTGGACAGTGTAAAGATAAATAGCCTGGAGCATTTTTAATAGCTCTCTATCCCAAAAAGTTTCCCATCTTAACCGACATGAAAATTTAATAACTAGCCATTTTTCATCAATGTGAAAATGTTTCCTTGCATTTTGTAGTTTAAAGTGGTCACAGCCATTGCAGTCAGTTGCCATTCGCAGCGGTGTTGGAAATTCGGGGTAAAAAATATACCTGTGGAAAGTGGTCACCTGTTTTAGAAACAGGGAGTGGTAAATGTAAATGTTAAACAAAAATGCTAACATGAAAAGAACCTTGTAGTACATAAAAACATTCCCAAAACTGTTCATAAGCCTTGATATAATTAATGTACACACCGTGCCTTGATATGCTCTTTTGCTTGAATCTTTTACCGAGCCCATCGATGACATTGGTTGAATATGAGGTGATTTGTCTCAGTGGCTTGCAGATATATTACCTATCGAGTACCAATATTGATGGAGTAGATGATGACTGTGAAAGACTTGGATGGAAAAGGCTGCAGGACTATGATCCTACACAGAGACTATGGAAACATCTTAGTGCCTTGGCTGAAGGTAAAAATGTAGAAGAAGACAGTGTGCCTCTTGAAGACGAACTGGGAGAAGAAGATTATTACCCAAGTTTGCCTTTTGCTGCAATGTTTTCTTGTTTTAAGGTAATGCACTTGAAGGCACTTGGTCGAATGATTAGTCATATCTGATGCAAACTTTTCCCTCACCTCATGTACTAAGAAGGCACTAAGTCCTGCATGGCTGTAATATACAACTATTGCCATAATACTCTGTCAGTCTCTTTGAGCATAAAATCAATGTGAAACAATTTAATAACAATATACTTGAATATCTAATTTTGAACCCGAAGATTCTTTCATGTTGTTTGCTTGCATTTTCCTTTTTATGAGAAATCTATGGAATGTTCATGATAGATTTTTTTTTTTTGAACAGGCCAAAGGTTTGAAAGTTACTTGCTTATTATGCTATTGCTCTGAAGGAGACAACATTCCTGAAGCTTTTCGTTTGGCAGAGGCAGCACGTAATCTCGTAGGGTTGAGCCCTGATAAGTTTCCAAGGTGAGTGTGATGATTGTTGGACATGGCTGCTTCCTTCTCCGCCCTCCTAATTTCATTTGGTTATACTGTCTCAGTTCTGGACATTAGTGATCACACTGTTGCTTAAGTTTCTGTTAATTCTCAATCTTGCTTGAAACACTACTCCCTCATTTCCTTAAATGAATGTCCATTTTCAAGAAAATTTTGTCCCAAAAGAATGTCCTTTTTGGAAATAACTTTCTCCTAAATGTTTTTTTTTTTTTCACTAGTCACTTTATATTTGCAAAACTAAACGTTTGAAAAGTGGTAAACAAGAATATTTATGCATCTTTGGCATTTAGTTGTACAAAAAGTAAACATATCCAGAATGTCCCCTAAATGAAGTTTGGACATTCATTTAGGGACGAAGGGAGTAGATATTAGGGAATTCTTCTTCGTAGGCCATTTATGGCAGGCGGGAAGGACCCGTGCCACTGCAGGGGGGGGGGGTTATAAACTTGAACACAAAAGTGATGTCCATCAAGGGACAATGTGAAAACATAACATTTATTTATGAATGAAGGTAGCATGTTATATTGTACTCCCTCCGTCCCTTAATGACTGTCCAAGTTTCATTTTGAGGGACATTTGCGAAAAGGTTAAACTTAAGCCCCCTTTTAATTTTGATCGGACCATATTTCATCATGAGTCTAAGTGTGAATTAGATCTTGTTGTATTATGAAGGAGGCTATAGTAACTTCCTCAAAATTTGGACATTTCATGTTAGGGACAAAAAATTTCAAAATTCGAACCTTCATTTACGGATGGAGGGAGTAGTATCTGTTTTCCGTATTAATTGTAAGGGGGAAAATTGCTTCATTACAAATTTGGAAAATATGGTACCTATGGTAATTATTCATCTAAAACACCATGTCAGTCGAACACATGTTTTAGGCATAATGTAATATGTAAGTTTGATGGTCGGATAGAACAGACAGATGGGGGACTAATTTGCTTCACATGTAACTTGTGCAGCAGGCAATGAAGGTGGTGAATGGGTTGTTCCGTTTTCATGGCAGAGTGTTTATGGACCACCTCCAGATATGTCTCTCTTTTAGTGTCGTTGCATCGTTGAAGTTACTTCCAGATATGTCTCTCTTTTAGTGTCGTTGCATCGTTGAAGTTAGGTCCAACATATTTACAACTTGTTTTGCAATCTGTGTCCTTTGCCGCATCACTTCCTGCACTACAAGGTGAGATCAAATTTAGAAGCAGAGAACATGTATATTTATAAATAGATTGTTAACGTTTTCCAGACATTTGATTGCTTGCATTTAGTTAATTACCTATGTTTCATTGCTACTTTTGGTTCGGTTTTTGAATGTAGGGACAGTGAGATCAAAATTTTTTAAAATTTGCTTTCTTGATAAAAAACAAATTTCAAAAAAAAAAAAAAATCGTGATTCATTTGGGACGGAAGGATTATATAATTCATCCAAGTGTAAGGATTCTATAATACTCTCTCCTTTCCATTTATTTTGATTTTGATTTTTTTATTGAAATAATAGGAAAACAAATTATCATTGATTTTTTTTAAATAAAATAATTAAAAATGGAAGTATAACCAGTAAGATATGAATGAGAGGACTAACAGACTTTCTAGAAATGGGAGACAATTCTTCGCAAGAAAAATGACAAATTGGTTTAATATATTTGGAGATTAATTGTTAATTAATTTTGTGATTTAATTAATTAAGAGTTTTTATTATTTTTAAGGACTTTTATCATTTCCAAAAACTATTTTTCTGTTAATTCACATTTTCAGTGTAAATATTTTTCATAAAAGAACTTTTTATCCTAATAAAAACATGAAATCTTTTTAATTTTACACAAGTCCAAATATTATTTGCAATCCATAAAATATTATACTCCCTCCTACCCATATCAAATCAACTTTTTGAATTAACAAAAAGTAAAATAAAATATAGGTATCGTGAATATAAAAATTAAATAAAAGAGATAATAAATAGAAGGAATAGTATGTTAATTGGTGTCAGAAGTATAAAAATAAAGTAAAATAGAATGGGTGAGAGAAATACTAAATATTCTTACCATTTTGTAAAGTCTGATTTGAAATGGGACAAACAAAAATGATAAAAAGTCTGGTTACGGTGAGACGGAAGGAGTATACTTTTATTTAAACACAGTGATTATAAAAAAGTGTAAATAGTACAAGTGGTTTAAGTGTGAAAAATAAGATAGAAGAGACTATAATATAATAAGTAAATAATTATTGTTAGTATGAAAGTGTGTTTTATTATATTAATAAAAAAAATTGAAAATAATTTTTAGTTGAACTAACTTTTTAGAAAAAAATGTAGAAAGCTTTTAGACCGTCTGCCGTGCCGTGGTGATCGGGTCATGGTTACTCTCTCTCCTCCACATCAGCTTCACATCATTGATCATCAATAATCATAACTCCATTTTATTTTATCAATAATGATAACAAAAGTCATCAGTTTCTCTTTCATACTTTTTACTATACCCACTATATTTTATTTTTCCTACTCATTTTTATATAAACTAGTTATACACCCGTGCGATGCACGAAAATAAATAATTTATCTTAAATCAAAATTAGTACAACAATATATATAATCAAATATTAATTAAAATTAAAAAATATAATATAAAATGGTGATATTTAACGTAAATATAGGAAAGTAAATAACAAAGAAAACAACAGCAAATACGATTACGTAAACAATTTTCCTAACAAAATTAGTACAACAATATATCTAATTAAATACCGATTAAAGTTAAATAATGTAATATGAGATAGTGATATTTAACGTAAATAGAGGAGAAATAACACGGAGATCAACAAATAATACAATTATGTAAAAAATTCCTTAACCAAATAACATCTTGAATCGAAAATACTTAAAAGATATTAAATACATATATATTAAGTCAATCCGTATTAGTTTAGAAATAATAAACGGAAAAGGAAACCCAATTTTTTTAGACAATCCAAAACCCCAATTTTCCCATCCCCAGTAAACACCAAATTTTATTTCGTAAATTAAAAGTTTTAATTTCTTTGTAACTGATGCAGCAGGAATCTTGCCGTTATCAATCTTCGTCCACTTGGCAAGACCAATCACCTGGCTCGACTCCGAAATCGTAACTCCACGACTAGCCTGATGGTTCCTGATTAGACCCTCTACGAGAGTAAGTATGGTATTTCGGAGAGAAAATATTGTATTGAACAAAGAGATTCAAATGACAAAATTGCAGTTACCTCAAAATCGTTGTAGTGGTTATGTATTTATAGCTGTTTGATGAGGGTGGTATTTTTGGTAGGACTGCATGAATCCCGTAATTTGTGGGACAGTTACGTGTCTGTAGATCGTGTACGTGAGTGGCTCCTGATTTGTAGGGAGCCAGTTATGGAAAGAGTTGTGCGCACGTCTTACTTCAATAGGTCGACGCTTGCTTGGTAGATCGAGGTCGAGGTCGCCTGTTGAGATTAAGTCGATCTGACTGATGGGTAGGGTTGGACCGTACCCGAAATAGAACTTGGATCGTAAAGTCGGACCAAGCTAGGTCGGGACCTCGTAGGTCGGACAATGAGCTTAGGTCGACTGATCCTATTGATGGGACTTGGGCCTTGTAATAGTTGGGCCAAACCCACTGAGAATGTGGTGGCAATAGTAGATAAATGATTGGCTTTTACTCGCTGGGCCTAGCTCGTCACTTTTAGTCTGTTCAGTGACCCCCAACTTTCTGAGTTGACTTTGTCGAACAGGAAGTTAAAGAAATTCTGATGAGGCTTACAGTAACTCGCAGGTCGATGCTTGAGTTGATGTTTACTCGATGGATGGTGACGTGGCTCAATCCTGATCGTTGACTGTTGAACAGTTGGATCGCTGGGAGCGCCGTATTTTGCAATCATTACTGTTTTGACGTTTGGGAACCGCCTTGGGAACTGTTTTCCACATTTAATTAGTTTTGACTGGGGCGAAGCCGGGCCTAGCACATAGGCGGGGACTAGTCGGAATTAGTTGGGATTAGTCGGGACCTAGGCGGGGATTAGAACTAGGCGTTGGAGAGGGGCCTAGCGCCTAGGCGGGGCCTAGGCGCCCTTAGGCGGGGTCTTTTAGAACACTGCTATTTATACTACATTTATTTTTTAGAATATTGACATGCAATTCAAAGAAGAAGATTTTTTTTTTGTGTCCGAATCAAATGAAAGTAGTATGTATTTTTGGAGGAAATTTTTAATGATTTTAGGTGGGAAAAAAAATAAAAAAATAATTTATTATAAAATATTTGATTTATATTCAAGAAAGAGGATTTTTTTTCTGTGTCCGAATCAAATGAAATCAGTCTCTATTTGTAGAGGAAAAGAAATTATGAATTTTGGTGTAATTTTTTTTAATTAATTTATTATAAAATAATTGAGGTCAAAGAATTTGGGGGAAAAAATTCGTAAATCAAGACATCTAATCAAAAGCACTTGATGTTGATTTCAATGTCTAATATCTACATTTATGTCACGAACGTAAATGACTAAAATATCCTTGACAAATTTTCAAATTTAACCACTTGATGTTGATTTTTTTGAGCGTCAAATTTTCTTTTTGGCCACTTTCTAGCTTTTAATATAGTATAGATTATTAACATTTTTCATATTATTTTAATATTATTAATTATATATGATAAAATAATTTATATATTTTAATTATTAATTAAATAATTTTATTAATATTAATATTATTTAAATATTTTTGAAGAAAATTTTAGGAGAAAAGCTAATATTGAAAGAAACTAAGAATAACTAATATTGAAAGAAATTGAAAATTTTGAAGTAGGAGTGCAAATCATATAAAATTGTTGATGTATTTATAAATAAAAAAATATATCCGTTGGTTATTTTTTTTTTTAATTTTTACATTTTTTTTTAATAATAATTGGAATTGGAATGATATTCAACGGACATACTGAGTATTCCATTTTCAAAAGTTTTTTTTTTTTCTTTTTTTTTTCCAGATAACATTTGTGATCCCATGTGAGTTAAGGACCCACCTAAGTTTGATGATCAAAAGTCATCTGTTAGGCCAACATCCTTGCTGGTCCTTCCAAGCCCATTTTTTGGTTATCATTGTGGCCGATCGATCTTTCCAAGTCAGCAAGGCCAGGCAATTTTGGTCACCATGCTGCTGTCTTAGAGCATCTTTACTTATAACACTTCATTTCCGTCCCTCTCTCCTTCACCTTAGCTTCACGTCATCAATTATTAAAAACACAACTCCAAACAATTTTATCCCCATTCATGACAAAAGTCATCCCACCATATTTTCTCTTTCCTACTCATTTATATTACATTTATTACTACTATATATAATTATTTCAATATTTTTGTATTTTTATTATTTTTTATATGTTAATTGCAATTTTTGTAACAAAAAAAAAATTAATTTCAAAAATTCCAAGCCGTGAAGCTTGGCATCTGTCAAAACAGTTTTTGTAAAAGTCATTGATGACTTTTAACAAAGTCATGGTTGGAGGAGATTTTCATTGCCACCTCAGCTATGCCATTTGTTAACTTCATGGTTGCAGATGGTCTCAGGGATTACAAAACTGGTGCATTTTGGGAAAGTGAAATTGTCAGGCATAGCATAGCATGGACGCCTACCTAGTTATCACCTTGAAACTTGGAATGTATGTTCTCAATGTGCACTGACTTTTATCAGAAAATAACATTGTTTTAATCAAAACAGATAATTGTAATAACACTACGTAGTTGAGTAAGTAAAAATGGTAATCTTCTTGACCAAATGTTAAGTTTGTTTATTCTTCTAATCATCGATACTACCGCCAGCCACCGGAGGAACTTTTTGTCAATTCAATAAAAGGGTAACCTTAATTTTCTCTAATAATACTGCTCCGAATTATTTTCTCCGTCCCAAAATGTTTATCTCATTTAATTTTTTTTGTCAAATTTTGACCACAAATATATGATAATTTAATTATGTTCCTAAAATTTTAAAAATTTCTATTGATTCACCATTAATAATATTATCAACAACAACTTTTAGAATTTCATGAACATGATTAATCTCTCATAAATTTATGATCAAAGTTCAACAAAAAAAATCAAATGGGACAAACTTTTAGGAATGGAGGAAGTATATTTTTTCTAAAAACAATTAGCATAACGAGGCTGCAAGTAAGGCTCTTAGGGTTGGAGCTTAGAAGTATAATTACTTCTTTAATTATTATTTTCATAATTTACTAATTAAGATTTGACCCAAATCAAATGCGGTTAGCCAGCCAATACATTTACAGAAAATTTTGGGGGAAACCTGTTTCTCCATAAATTATAAAAAGTCTTGTTTTTAAATATTTCAACTTGGTGTTTTAAAGTTTAAACTCACTGTTTTAAAAGCCGAACTTTATAACTTACTATAAATGCGTTTCCCTAAAACTTATTCATACATTTAGACTACTACACCTCCACGTGCTCTGCCAATAAGCTAATTGATTGCCATGTGATCTATACTGATTTTATTTAATACTCCTTCCTTCTCAAAATTCAAAATGTTTGTGCTATTTGACTTTTTTTGTTGAACTTTGATTATAAATATATGATAATTTAATTGTGTTCATGAAATTTTAAAAATTTCTATTGATTCACCATTAATAATATTATCAACAACAACTTTTAAAATTTCATGAACATGATTAATCTCTCATAAATTTGTGGTCAAAATTCAGCAAAAAAATCAAATGGGACAAACATTTTAAGACAGAGGTAGTATTTTTTTTCATTTACTTATCTTCAACTTTAAATATTCAAAATACCAGTCTAAGGCTGCAATCATCTATATTAATGCGAATTAATACCATTGTCAAATTTTAGTATTTACCCTTCTCAAATTTATTTTTTTCAATTGAATATAATTATAAATGGTGGGTAATAAAAAAAAATAAATAAAAAAAAATGGTGGGTAATAATATTTTTAAAAATATAATTAAATTAAATTAAAAAATAAATTAATTATTGTATATTGCTTATTTTCCTTTGACAAGGTTATTGTTTAATCTTTATCTGATCGCTTAATATTCTTTGGATATGGAGAGGGCAATTCAAATGTGTATCGCATTCGTGTGTAAAATTGACGCTGCGGAATATTCAACAAAAGAAAATCTATCGAATCAAAATCTCTAACGAAGAATCCTATCGAAGAGGATCTTTTTGCGAGTGTTAAATGGCCCAAACTTCACGCCTATCTAGGTAGAATGATAAATAAACCAAAATGTTTAATTTTATTGAAATAAGCCAAAATCTTGAAAAAAATTAGTTTTTTCGTAACATAAGAAAAAAAAAAACTAGTTTTAAAGCACAAAGTCTAACTAATAAGAGTGATGAATTGTTCTGAAAACTAATTTTTTATAACACTTGAAAAAACTAATTTTTCACAAGAGTTACTCTTGAAATAAAAATCTAATTTTCATATTACAATTTTAGGGCTATTTTATATAACCCATAAATCTTGAAAAACAAGAAATAAAGTTCTAAAATAATACTTAACTTATACTGTAATCACCTATTATGTATCTGAAATTAATAAATCTACTCTAAAATCTCATATAATCATCCTGCTAAAATTAATTTCGAAAATTACTTAGAAAAATAAATAATTAAAATACTTATGTTCTACATCATACTTGAACATACCAAAAGTAGCGAGTTGGTCCAAGCGAGTAAGGCCCAATCTTCAAGGATTTATTACCTTGGCATGTCATGTGGGCTAGGCCCAATCAATACATGGCCCAAGACCCATCTCATGTATCAGTCGACTAAGTTCATTGTCCGACCTATCAAGTCCCGACCTAACTTAGTCCGACCTGAAGATTCGGGTTCTAATACGGGTACGATCCACGCTCTACCCGTCGGCCGTGTCGACCATTCCTCAAATGGCGACCTCGACCTAATCAACTAGTGTCGACCTAACTAATGCGGGCGCACGTGGGTTCAATCTTTCCATAACCGCATTCCTACAAATCGTGGACCGTTATAGGCACGTTCCCATTACTCATAACCTGCCGCTAAAAACTCGAGCTCATGTAGCACCACCAAAAATACAACGGTCAACACCTATAAATACATCATCACTACCAACGGTGCAAAGGTAATCGCCATTTTGTTATCTCGAATTCATTATTCAATACATTTTGAGCTATATTCAATCTGTAATCTTACTCACGCCCGAGGGTCTAAGCCGAGACACATCCGGCTAGTCGTGGGTTCTTTGTTTTCAGTCGTGAGTCGTGTGATTAGTCCCGCCACGTGGAGGATTACCGATAAGCACAATTCCCGCAAAGATCAGCTTGGTTCCATTGTCGGAATCGTGCTTTAGCTTGACCTCGAAAATTTCATCAACCTACAACAATGGTAACCCTGCACGGGCATGTGACAGAGGCTTCGATGAACTCAATGAGATGAATGCCAACACCAACGCAGATCTCAACACCAATGCCGAAAACGCAAATCTGCCTCCTCCCCCACCAAATCGCCTCTCACGGTAGAGCAACTCGCTCTACCAGCTGTTGTTGATGGCGGGAGGATTGCCCGATACCGTAAGAGGAAAAAGACACATGGAGGACAAGGAGCTCCACCTCCCCCTAAGCGTCCAACCGCTTACGTGAATGTCGGGAAATGTAAGGTGTCCCTCATCCAACCCATTGAGTAGAAAGGAAATGTTATTGGAGCGAGCCTGCATTCTCGCCGAGTTACTGCTATAGAGGAGGCCGAGAAGGCGGATATAAGATCGTAGAGGGCGGCTCCCTCTCAAGTCTCCAGACGTGCAAGCAAAGCCGAAGTGCTAGGCCTAATGAAGGTAATGGGATGTAACGGCGAAGACAGATAGTTCAACCCACTTCCAACCCTTATTCATGTGCCGAGTAATGACTTAAGTGGCTAGCCTCACCAGAATAGGGAGCAGTGAGGCTCAATCGGATTTGAGGACCCACTTAGAGGCCAATAGAAGCCGACGTGGTTCACCACCAGACACAAAGATCTCAACCCCATAGGGAGTGAATGGGCGCGTGTCGCCCATAAGAGAAGAAAGGCGCAGTCGCCACTAGGAGATAATAGGCGCAGTCGCCATCCCAGGGATGAGAGGCGCAGTCGCCCCCAAAGGAATGACAGCATAGGTCTCCGCTTCGATCATAAAGGGCTCATTCTCATCGAGACAGAGGAGTAGGCAGTAACTCCCCCTGTGAGCGAAGGTCGAGGCTCGAATGCCGTTCCCCTCGCAGGAGATGACAGCACCCGACGCTAGGGAATGGCCGCTGGATGAAAAAGAGGTTCGAACAATGGGAGGAGGAGAAGAAAAAAGACATTGGAAAGGTCAACGAATCAACTTTGCTCTTCAACCTTTGTCCAAGGAATTGAGAGACAAACCTCCTGCCGGATTTAGGTTGCCCCTTCTAGAGAAGTATTCACGGTCAACCAATGCAAAAGTCATATAGCACATCCGGGAGGCCACAATGTGCGTTGTCGCCAATGAGGACGCACAATATGTGTAAAGCTCTCATAAGCACACTCATCGGGCAGCCCTAACCTCGGTTCAATGGTTTGGCAACTGCAGCATCTCCACCTGGATGTGTTTCAGGACAAAGTTCCTAGATTGCTTCTCAACTGCTGGAGCTCGAAAGGTGACAGTTACCGATCTAAGTAACTTGGTGCAAGCTAAAAAATGAAAGCTCAATGAGCTACTTCACCAAGTTCAAGGAGATGGTAGATAAGATCGAGGAAGATCTCACTGACAGGGAAGTTATCAACTGCTTCAGGAATGGTATTTCCTCGGCAGACATGGATTATGAACTCACAGCCAGATACACAACTCGACAAGAGTTGTTCGAAAAGGTTTATAACGTCGCACTGGCCGAGGAAAGGAAAGAAAAGAAAAATGGGAAAAGCCCCAAGGTGGAGGTCGCCGATAACAAGAAGGACTCCAACAAAAATAGAGGAAACAATAAAAATGGAAAGAACAGGACAAGGGCGACAGAAAAGGTGCCCGAGGCTTTCACACCCCTAACTGTGAGCCGAATTGAAATCATAAATGCGGTCGAGCTAGCCCCACCTGCCCCAATGAACCCCGGCAACAAGTTCAGAAGGGACAACAGCAAGTACTGTGATTACCACAAAGACACATGTTCGATTCTTAGTCGACTCTTGGTCAGCTTCGTTTTAACAGGCTCGATTCTTAATCAGCTTCGTTCATTTAAACAAGTCCGACTCTTAGTCGACTTCGTTCTAACAAACTCGACTCTTAGTCAGTCTGTTCCATTTAGCTCGATTCTTAATCAGCTTCGTTCATTTAAACAAGTCCGACTCTTAGTCGACTTCATTCTAACAAACTCGACTCTTAGTCAGTCTGTTCCATTTAGCTCGATTCTTAATCAGCTTCGTTCATTTAAACAAGTCCGACTCTTAGTCGACTTCGTTCTAACAAACTTGACTCTTAGTCAGTCTGTTCCAGTTAGCTCGATTATTAATCAGCTTTACTCCTTAAAACAAGTCTGACCTAGGGTCGACTTTGTTCTCATGAGCTCGACCCTTGGTCAGCTTTGATGAAGCAAATAGGATCGGCTCTTAGCCAATCTTGTTTCCAGAAGCCATTTAAGTCTGAGGTCTACTGAACCATCACAGGACAGGTCGACCTTAGTCTTAGGGTGACTCATTTGCCCTACTATATCTAACTCGACACTTACATCAAAAGCATACAACATGCAATAAAAGGAAGTCAGCTACGATTAAACATAAGTAAGTCTCCCAAAATGGGCCAAGACTTATTCGAATAAAGTTACAAAAGTACTATGCCTCCCAAAAAATAGGGCCAAGGTATCTAAGTATTCAAAAAACCAAAAAGCAAAAAATGTTTGGAGCTTGTTCGATTACACTAACCATCAAAATCAAAGTTTATTCAAGGGGAGGCTTCCATTCGGCCAAACGACGTGTGCCGGGATCGCTCTCAATTTGGTCACCCACAGTAGATGGCTCACCAAGAACATCTTCTGGATGATAAACCACCTTCCGTGAGTCGCTGATGGTATACTTTTGAGTCTCCTCGTCAAAGGCTGAATCCTCGTAATCTTCAAGTTCTGCAAGAATTGAGTCAAAGTTGACAGACGCAACAGTAGGAGGTTCCCAAGGCGCGGCATCCGCTTCCTGATCATCCTTGGCAATAAGATCCAAGTCATTTGCATTAAAAGGCACCAAGTGATGGCCTTGCCTAGCTGCTGTGTTGTACGGCTCCTCAGAAGACCATTGAGCTAGCTGTTCGACTGATATATTGACAGAGGGATCTACTATTATACGTCGAGCCATATTAGCCCGACCTACATGGAAGAACCCCCTAGCTTCTTTGGTAATATGGGCGTGCAGCTCATCACTATCTTTATAAGCCTTGACAAAGATCCTCTTTGCAGCCTTCACAGCCAAGCCTTAGATCCACCCCCATTGAGCTCCAAAGATCCAATTCCTCTTGCTTGGCCAAAGTGACGGGCACTTCCTCCAACCGTTGAGTCGCCAATTCAAGGTCGCCAGCCTAGCTTCTTCTTTTCCTCCTTAAGGGCAGCAAGCTCCTTGTTAGCTTCTCCCACCGGCTCCGTGCTTCTTCTTCGCCTTTATCTCATTGTCTTCGAGAAGCTTCAGTGGCATCATATGAGTTGTCTAAGCCGAATGAGCTTCCTTCACCGCTCAAACTCCGCCTTCAACTTAACATTTGCCTCCTTCAGCCTCCCCCACCTTGGTGTTATCCACCTCCAAGCCTTCTTCAACTCTTCATTCTTCCCGGCCAACATCGACTTGGCTAGCTTCTCCTCGCTCCTCTCGCAGCCTTCCAAGAGGTGGTGGCTAGATCTATCATAGCAAGAGACCGAAATAGCGACAAGAGGAAGGGGTTAGATCCGACGTACACAAATGGAGACTTGGGATGAACGAGCAAAAATAAAAGTAGCAACATAGGAAATTGCAAGGGTTACCTCTGAGGAAGCTAGCCCGACCCTAGCTCGCAGGCTTCCTGAGTCAAAGGGTTTTTGGTAAACTCCATAATCAAATCTTGGTCGGCCCTACGGACCACCGCCCGTCCATACTCCAACTCGTGGTACTCCCTAGCCAAGCAATTGATCCCGGTTAAAGGAACCACATCACTTAGCTCGTCAACCCGAGTCCGGATCAACTCAAGATAAGAAACCCGGACAGAGAGGATTGGGGGCCCCTAATCTCTGCCTCCACCGGCTCACCAAAGATCGACTTGATTAGATGTCGAGCTCACCGTTGAACGACCAATCTTAATTTTCTTGCTCGTGAGGAACATCATCATCTTCATCCTCTTCTTCATCCAAAGAAATAACATGGGACTTTTTCTTGAAGCAGCCTTTGGTTTTTGCTTTCGCCACTGTCCCGGCCCTGCAACCTCTTTCTCTCGGCTCCTCATCGCAATGTTGACCTCTTCGTAACCTTGGGCCTCACCTCCCTCGACATTTTCTCCCACCGGGGCCTCATTCAACTCTTCCAAGTTCTCCTCACAGAATGAACTTGGTAGTATCCCGATCAACAAGCTTCAGCAAATCATTTCTCTTGGCACCCTCTGTCTCGCGGTTCTCCTTGGCATTAGCTGCTCCATAGCTCTTCTTGGCCTTTCTGATATTAATGGCTCTCCCCATATTAGCTTCCTGAGCAGGGGTTAAAACTGCACAAGACAAAAAAGGAAGAGTATTAGCTCGACATCATAATTATAAGTTCTATGTACGAGCTACAAGTTCTACATACGAGCAAAATTAGTTGCGAGCTAAAAAATTTAATACAAAGACTATACATATACAGGGCACGAGTTCTACACTGGGATCAGTAAGTGACGACTAAGTAATCAAATGCAGATGCTAAGATGGAGCTCGCTCATAGAAATTTTCATATAAAGAGAAAGAAGAGGCGAGTAAATCCTTACCACCAACATGCTCCCCATTATCCTTGCAATAATTCTCAGTCTTCTGGCAAAGAGAGCACGTTTTCTCGAACTTAGCATGAGCGTGGGTTACCCAATTCGGATACCTCAAACACCTGACTATGGGAACCAAGGGAACTACATCATCATCCCCTAGCATCATACCAGCTTGGATGTAATTGTTTTTTGTGGTCCCTAGAATCTCCCAACTTATGGGCCTATGAGCGACCAACTCTGCCAACTTCCTACGCAGTCACCATGCCAATGGGGTTCCCACCGATCTTCATCCCTCACCACCTCGTATCCTCACTGCAGAAAGGGAACTCCCATCCTAACCTACTCTCCACTACTGCTACATGAGAATTCCAGCCACTAACTTTGCTGGGCAAGTTAATAAATAATTTGGGGGAATTTGCTTTGGAAGGAGTGCTTATGCCGCCACCTAAGAAAAGGCAAACCATCGCGAAACAGACCAAAACTCTACACGTATTGGCACCCAGCTGGAGAGGTAGGGCATTGGCACACTCTAGGAACTCATTAACGAAGGGGTCCAAGGGCGCTCTGGGTAGGGCGATAAAGCAGCCATAATAAAAGGCAACTGCGTGGCATCAGCTTGTAAGACTTCCCAAACCGTTTGAAGAAATCACTTTGCCAGAAGGGTAACCTCAAACTCCTTCCCCGTCCACCTCGCAAGTCATGGATTGTAGACATTCTAGAGGGAAAATTTTGTTTTCCTCTAAGTGGCCCTTGGGGCACATACCCCCTTTCATTTCTTCCCGGTACCACAGATATCTCAAAAGCATCCACAATACGCGGGCTTGAAGAAGTGGAGACATCAGCTTCTCCTTGAGTCGCCATATCTGTATAAGAAGAGGGGGAAACAGGGGAATAAGTTCTACATGAAGTCTCAGGAGTCCTAGTAGACACACTAAGGGGCGACCTAGATTCCCCCGGAAATCCAATCCTATTTCTAAGGAAAGAAGGTTTATCGGCGTCCTGGACATAAAACACAGATATATGATCGAGAAGCTCATGGAAGAGGTGAAAGGATACAATTCTTGGGTCATCCGTTCCTAGAGCACCTAGGTCATCTCCCACAGGCAAAGTTAGCTCCGTGAAACGCAAACCCCAACGGGTCAAAATTAAAGAGCATTCCTCTACAGTTATCTCTCTCCACTCTCCATTCAAATGTTTATAGACTCTACGATTGACACTACAGTAGCCATACCCAGCTTCGGCCTCGCAACTAAAGGTCCTAGCCATGGCGAAATCAAAGAAATTGCGAAAATTAAAGCCCTAATTCTAAAGGATAAGGAAAATACCTTTAGCAGTTGAGAGAGGAGCGGAACAATGGAGGACGAAAACAACAATTTATAGCAAGAATCAATTTCCTTTGTCGTCCCAGGAATTACGCACAGAGTTCAGAGACAGCAAAAGTTGTAAATGGGGAAGGATTCTTCTATTTATATTTTCCAAAATTGGGTAGGAAGAGGAAAAATTCAAAATTAACTTCCCAATTAATGGCGGAAACAGTTCCCAAGACGGATTATCAAACGTCTAATTGTAATCATTACAAAATACGGCGCTCCTTCATCTCTGGCCGTGCATCGCCGACGTCCAGGATTGTGCCACGTCACCTTGGGTCGACTAACCCTCAGAACGAGACGAGACTTTCGAGTAATAGCAATTGCCATCAAAAAATTTCCTTAACTTCCTAGTCGACAAAGTCAACTCGAAAGTTGGGGGCCACTGAACATACCAAAAGTAGCGAGTTGGTCCAAGCGAGTAAGGCCCAATCTTCAAGGATTTATTACCTTGGCATGTCCTGTGGGCTAGGCCCAATCAATACATGGCCCAAGACCCATCTCATGTATCAGTCGACTAAGTTCATTGTCCGACCTATCAAGTCCCGACCTAACTTAGTCCGACATGAAGATCCGGGTTCTAATACGGGTACGATCCATGCTCTACCCGTCAGTCAGGTCGACCATTCCTCAAATGGCGACCTCGACCTAATCAACTAGTGTCGACCTAACTAATGTGGGCGCACGTGGGTTCAATCTTTCCATAACTGCATTCCTACAAATCAGGGACTGTTATAGGCACGTTCCCATTACTCATAATCAAGCCGCTAAAAACACGGAGCTCATGTAGCACCACCAAAAATACAACGATCAACACCTATAAATACATCATCACTACCAACGGTGCAAAGGTAACTGCAATTTTGTCATTTGAATTCAACTGTTCATTTACAATATTTGCTCTCCAAAACATATACTTACTCTCACGCCCGAGGGTCTAAGCCGGAGACACATCCGGCTAGTCGTGGGTTCTGATTTCAGGTCAAGATGCCAGGTGATCAGTCCTGCCACGTGGAGGAAGATTGATAAGCACTTTTCTTGCGGCATCAATACTTATCTTCTTGAAAATAACTCGTCCCCGAGTTCATATTCGAGATTGAAACGAGCATGCCAAATAAAAATGTAATTCAAATATACTTGGTTATTCAACCAAGTAAGATTTAGAATTACTTATTCGAAAATCTTCCACGAACCAATCTTTGTTCGATGTTACTTACCCAAAATCTCAAAGTTCGGTCTCTAGGTTTCAAATTGCGTTTTGCTAATATTTGAAACCGATCCAAACCATTCATACTTGAAAATAAAACCAAATCACATGCCTTAATTTAATTCGATCTCAAATCGCAGTTTAAATCGAACCACTTGCACCCTTAAATAAATAGAATATTTGTTTTGTTTTTGTGGAGGGACGTTTTCTTAGCGCTCCCTAAATCCTTGTTAAAACTTTAAAAATAATTAATTCAAATAGTTTTAAAAAAAATGGAGCATAGTATCTAAATAAATAAGTAAATAAAACACTTACTCCCTCCGTCTCAATTTAATGTTTTTACTTTTTCTTAGTATGTTTCAATTTTAAGTTTATTAATTTTTTTTATACTTATAATTTTTATTTTTAGTATGTTCATGTAACAACCCGAATTTCCACATCTATAATAATAATAATTCTCCAATATAAATAATAATTCAAAATCAAATAACGGTAACTAAAATTCAACAAAATCTTTTAAGTCTTACAAACTCTCAAATAACTGAAATAACCGACTAAAGTGTCTAAACTAAAATGATCATTGAACTCCTTATGAAATGCTCCCGAACCGAATCTCGTTCTTCTTATTTGAAAACTGGAAGAAAAGAAGATGAAAGGGTTAGCGAACAATGCCCAGTAAGTTCATATACAACTCCTCCGGTTACTAAGGAGGAGTTGATCAGAAGGAATATCAAAGAATACAAAGTCCAAGAACAATCGAAGACATAACATAGCACAATTTCGAATATAGTTATTTACCAAATTCTCAAACCACATGTCTTTCAAAATCTCAACTGTTTCACAAACTGAGTTGACAAAAATTCAGGAGTTTCAAATGATGACAAAATCGATTCAAGCTGACTCGAATGATTTACTTAATTAAAAATGTCCCATACCAGTTTTAACTAACTAAACCACTCACAGATTTCTAGGAAATTCAAAGAACTGATAAGCTGAACAAAACTAACTCGAATGCTCTAATTATCTACAACCGTCTCATTCCAGCCGTAGATAATCAAATCATTCACAAACATCATGATCACATAAGTGGTCCATTGACCTCAACAAACAAAATCCCATAAAGGGAACAAAATGACTCCGCAGAGTCCTAAACAGTGTATCCGAAACACCCCACCACTAATTTGAAGTGGTGAACTAAGTTTATCCAAATGCCAAATTTCAAATATACCCCGCCGAAGCAGGTTGTCTAACTTAGCGATCATTGATGGAACACAAAATTATATCATATCAAAACTCATTTTTATACAGAATACGAACTTTCACAATGACAATAAAATTCCGTATTTACGAAACCAAAAGGACGATATATATAGCAAACGAACAGCAAAAAGGGTAAACGAGGGAGTCAAAATAAATACTGACGCGAGGTCAGCTTTTACGTATCAAAGGAACGTATATCGCCAAGAAATATGTGGAAGCCTAATAATTGGAACAGAGCGAAAATAAATTAACTTAAATGATGTATAATCCCTTACCTCGATTTCTTGCACTATCCTTGCAACGAGCCCTCGCACGAATCTACAACCATACAAAAAAATTCTCTTTTAATTCCTCTAAAGATTAACCCTAAACCCCTTTCGATTTACCAAAATATCCCTAGGGTTTCTATAATCAATTCCCAATAATACTCTCTAATTCACAATCACACACACTAATTACACATTTTTCCAGCACACACAAACGCCCACTAACCCTAACTCACACACACACGCAACACATACAGCCACACGGCTGTACACACACACACGCACACACACACTCACACACACTACCGCCCTTACAGCAGCACACACACACACAGACTCCCGGTAAACACATTCTGCACATACGCAACACACACAAACGCACATAACAGTAACACACACACACACACATGCACAACATACTCACACACACAGCACACATCAGGAACACCTTCTGCACACACCAAAACACACATTGTACATGCACACAACTCTCTGTAAACACACACAGACACACGCACACACAATCATACACATACTAACCCTAGTTTCCATTATACCTAGCATGCATTAAACCCATAACAACAAGCCCAAACCCTAGCTATCAATTACCAATAGTTTTAGGGTTTCTTTTTCAAGGGTTTTAGAACTACAAAAGGAGATTAGGTTTATCTTGAATTGGATCTTCAAACACCAAAGGAGAATTTCTTCTTCTCCTTCTTGGATTTTCGACCGCCCCTCTTCTTCCTTCTCAGACTCACAGCTGCTCCCTTTCACTTTCACGATTTCTCTCCCTATTCCTCTATCTTTGCCTCCTCTCTCTCTCTCTCTCTCTCTATTCTTATTAACGTAAATAAATTTAGGCTGCTAGGGTTTTCTAAAAAGGAGGTATTTATAACTGGGTTCTAATTCCAAGCCCAAGCCCAAAATCAAGCCCAACTCATCTAAATAATTTAAACCCACATAATATAACCCTAAGACTTCAATATAAATATTAGTCCCTCTAAAAGCCTAAGTGAAAATTTAATAATTTACCAAATAATCCTCGAAATTTTTTGGGTTATTACATTCTTACCCCCTTAAAAAAATTTAGTCCTCTAAACTTTAACGTACATGCCGCTGTCCACTTTGCATCCTCATCATCTCTAGCTTTCATAGTATAGACTCTTCCTGTTCGCTTCGAATTTGAGTCGTGCTTGTTGTCCTTACCCTTGTCCTTTCACGATCCTTTGTGAACCTCTCTTTAAATGGTTCAGGGCAATCCTTAATCATATGCCTTATCTTCCCACAGTTGAAACACGCCTTTAAGATTCTATAACAACATTGGGTTTCATGATTACCCCCACACTCACGACACTTGGCACCATCAGCACGTTGTGTCACCTGTTTCTTTGCCCGACTTCCTAAATCTTTATTATCCTGAAAACCTGTTTGTCTGTCTCTCTTTTTATGCTTGTCATCCCAATCTGCCTGCACTTCGATAAGACCTCTTTCCACTAGCAACGCCTTGTTTACCACGTCCTTATATGTCTTAAGCTCAAATGGTACCACTCCCCTCTTGATCGTAGGCCTTAACCCCTCTTCAAACCTATGCACACAATTTTCTTCAGTTGCCAAGTAGGGGCAAACTTGGCAAGATGTGCAAACTCAGCCTCATACTCAGACTGTCATGACCCTATTTCTCGATTTTATTTCGAGTCATATTAATCATATATAGAAGTGCATTTCATATTATTAGGTTGCATTTTAATTGTAGAAATTATGTGTTAATTAGTAGTTTATGAGTTATATGATATTTTAAAAACATGAATAAAATGAAAATCATTATTTAATATCTTAATGAAAATATTAGGAGTAGGTAGTTAAAATAGTAACTTTTTAAAATAAATAGTAAATTATATTAATGTTCAAGGTGCTTGAGTGTAATTAGTGTATTTTAAGGGTTTTAGTTGTTGAGAGGGTTGATAGTTGAAGGGGGTGAGGTGAAAATAGATTAATATTCATGGAAGAAGGTAAGGGTCTTTTTCATTTTAACAAGGAAGACTTTCAGCTCATCCAACTCATCCATGGTACTCTTTTCCCAAACCCTAACCTTCTTAACCTAAAAATCCCTAACTAATTCTAGAAAAAATCCCTTCTTAGATCCATTTGCTTTGGGGTGTTCGTGAGAAGAAGGAGCTCATTTCCATCCGATCAAAGTTCCTAATTTTTCATATTATTTTTCAAGTAAGTTATTATATTTTCTTGAAATTATGTTCATTTAGCGTTATAAAAATGTAGTTATGTTGTTGAAGGTTGTATGAGAATTTGGAAATTTATTTTCTGAGTTTTGAAATGGAAAAATGGGTTTTGGTTAACTTGGAAATGAAGTTGGTGTTGAAAGGGTCAAAAATTTGTTTTGAGTGAGTTGAAATGTTTTGGGTGTGTTGTAAAGAAAGAAAAAGATAGCTTTGGTTTAGGTTGGAACTATGTTTACTTTCCTTTTAGGTTGCATGGGACTAAAAAGTGGTTTAGGACTGTTGTTAAATTGGTCAAAAGAGGAATTGAATTGATTTTGGTTCAAATGCTGATGTTCAGCTCTGTTTCTGCAAATCTGTAGAGGGCACGAGTCGTGCCCATTAGTCGTGACCAGTCGTACCCTTGCTTGGACGACTGTATCTGAGGGGGTATCAAAGGGGCACGAGTCGTGCCCTGGGGCACGAGTCGTGCCCTGACCAGTTTTGGGAAATGAATTTCAAAGCTATGTAGGTTCAATATTACCACTTATATTTCAACCAATGGAACACTACAATCAAAGTACAAGGTATGAACAACAAAATGAGGTATTGACGTTTCCATGGTGATCATTTGAAGATGTTTCAATGATTGATTAAAGTAGGATTGGAATTATTGAGCCTAACTTGGTTATTATCGTTATACTATTGTTGATACATCTTTGAATGAAAATAATAAGTGTTTAGTCCTTATGTATTACACCTTATACATTGTTTCATACCTTTGTGAAGTGTTTGATTAGGGTTTCCTACTTTGAAATCTTAAGTTTATTGAATTGGTTCAAGGATGAAATAGCCTTAGTGCTATTATGGATTGATATTTGTTATCATATGCTATCAATTTGATATGTTTTACTTGTATGGTTCCCTACTTTGGAATCATATATTGATCGTTTAAGCAAGTAGTTAATTACTGTGCTTATACTTGAAAGTCCAGCTGGTACTTGTTCGTTGGACAGTGTTATGGGATTATAATGGCACACGAGCAGAGTTCATTATAATCCATACACTGGTTCCCATTTTTCCCTGCCATTGGCCATGGTTTAGGAGTAGTGAACTAGCTCAATGGAGGTCTAGTTGCACTATTGGATATGACTTTGTGTCATAGTCCCGCTTGTTGTTACTGTGTTTGGTTTCGGAACCATTTCTTCAACAACTGTTGCTGCTTGGATCGAGATATCCTTTTGAGGATGAAACATTGGCTTATTATCCTTCTAAGTGTTATAGTATTGCACTTAATTGCTATATGTATGTATGTATGTATGTATGTATGTATGTATGTATGTATGTATGTATGTATGTATGTATGTATGTATGTATGTATGTATGTATGTATGTATGTATGTATGTATGTATATATCTTTCTTGGTGTGAGACAAGGTGATATACATGACTTGTGGTTATATGCTTTATAATGTGGTTGCATATCGTCTTGTTACATATATAATAACTTGCTGAGATTTTTCTCTCCCCGTCCTTTTATTGTTTTCTTAGATAGAGCTGAGCCAGGGGCTAGGGCACGTTGATCACTGAGAGGACGCCAAGTTGATTTTGTTGAGGAAAGTTGGTAAGGATACATTATGTAAATGTATGACCTTGGGGTAGTATTCCTAGACTTAATGTTATTCTTATTTTGTAACTTCTAAAAGGTTTTGTAAATATTTTTCATTTGGGGAACTAGGTTCCTTGGTTTGTAAATAAGTGTGTGTGTGTGTGTGTGTGTGATTTGTAAATGGTTTGAATGTGTAGTGAGTTAAGTTTGAAGTTGAAAGGTTTGGTTTTAATAGTAAGTTAGAAAAGTTTCTAAATGTTAAACAGACTTGTAAAGTGATGACTTTTAGTAGTACATTTCGAAAAAATTTCTTTAAATGGCGTCTTCAGAACGTGTCTTGACGTGAGGCCAAGTAGGTCCACGGTTTGGGGCGCGTCACAGACACTGTCTTGTCCTTTTGTACTAACTTGATAAAGTCATTTTCTCTCTGAATTTGCTCACTCCTAGGAAAATACTTTTCATAAAAGGCCACTTTGAAATCTTCCCAAGTAAACAAAAACTCGTCATTCTGATGTTTGCGCTTCTCCATAAGCCACCAATCATAGGCCCCCTCCTTTAACATGAAGGTGGCATACGACACTTTGATACTCTCACGACAGCGCATCCCCTCAAATGTCTTTTCCATTTCTTGCACCCAATCCTCCGCTGCTATCGATCCCCCAATTCCACTAAATGTTGCGCTAGTATGCTTTTTAAACTCTGCTAGATCACTAGTCTGCCTAGGTGGGACACCACCACTAGGTTGTTGCTGTAGAACCTGCTGTTGCTGGATTAATCTTGTAAGTGCTTGCAACAAGGGAACTAATTCTGCCACCGGCGCTATCGATTGCTGCACCCCCTGACCATTGGTTCCATTAGTTTGATTACCATCCTGAACATTTTAGATATTTTCAACCCTATGATTAGAACTATTCTCAGCTGAACCCTCATGGTTATCATTCTCAACATGATCCTCTTCTCTCACATCATTAGTCTGATTCTGTTGTCGACCTCTCCGGTTTTGGATTCTTGCAATCACTCTTCTTTTCACCATTAACCTAAAATGAGAAAAGGGAAAAATAGTCATAAATTCAAATAGATAAGCTTTTGACATGCTAGGAAATAAAACATTATCAACTTTCATAATTCGATAAAGCAACTAATCTTATCATATCAATCTATATTAAACACTCCAAGAATGACACTTAGGTCAAACCTAAAGCTCAAATCAAACTTATCCTCATATATTCTAAACTCCCAAAGATCTAAAGCCAAAGCTTTGATATCAACTGTAACGACCCGAATTTTCACATCAATAATAATAATAATTCTCCAATATAAATAATAATTCAAAACCAAATAACGGTAACTAAAATTCAACAAAATCTTTAAAGTCTTACAAACTCTCAAATAACTGAAATAACCGACTAAAGTGTCTAAACTGAAATAAACTAAAATGATCCTTGAACTCCTTATGAAATGCTCCCGAACCGAATCTCGTTCTTCCTATTTGAAATCTGGAAGAAAAGAAGATGAAAGGGTAAGCGAACAATACCCAGTAAGTTCATATACAAATCCTCCGGTTACTAAGGAGGAGTTGACCAGAAGGAATATCAAAAAATACAAAGTCCAAGAACAATAGAAGCCATAACAAAGCACAATTTCGAATATAGTTATTTACCAAATTCTCAAACCACATGTCTTTCAAAATCTCAACAGTTTCACAAACTGAGTTGACAAATATTTAGGAGTTTCAAATGATGACGAAATCGATTCAAGCTGACTCGAATGATTTACTTAATTAAAACCGTCTCATACTAGTTTTATCTAACTAAACCACTCACAGATTTCTAGAAAATTCAAAGGACTGATAAGTGAACAAAACTAATTCGAATGCTCTAATTATCTACAACCGTCTCATTCCAGCCGTAGATAATCAAATCATTCACAGATATCATGATCACATAAGTGGTCCACTGACCTCATCAAATAAAATCCCATAAAGGGAACAAAATGACTCTGCAGAGTCCTAAACAGTGTATCCGGAATACCCCACCACTAATTTGAAGCGGTGAACTAAGTTTGCCCGAAGGTCAAATTTCAAATATACCACGCCGATGCAGGTTGTCTAACTTATCGATCATTGATGGAACACAAAATCATATCATATCAAAACTCATTTTTATACAGAATACGAACTTTCACAATGACAATAAAATTTCGTATTTACGAAACCAAAAGGACGATATAACAAACGAACAACAAAAGATTAGCAAATAATGGTAAACGGGGGAGTCAAAAAAAATACTGACGCGAGGTCAGCTTTTACGTACCAAAGGAACGTATATCGCCAAGAAATATGCGAAAGCCTAATAATTGGAACGGAGCGAAAATCAAGTAACTTAAATGATGTATAATCTCTTACCTCGATTTCTTGCACTATCCTTGCAACGAGCACTCGCACGAATCTACAACCATACAAAAAGATTCTCTTTTAATTTCTCTAAAGATTAACCCTAAACCCATTTCGATTTACCAAAATATCCCTAGGATTTCTATAATCAATTCCCAATAATACTCTCTAATTCACAATCACACACACACTAATTACACCTTTTCCAGCACACACACAAACACCCACTAACCCTAACTCACACACACACGCAACACATACGGCCACACGGTTGTACACACACACACACACTGTCGCCCTTACAGCAGCACACACACAAACACAGACTCCCTGTAAACACATTCTGCACACATGCAATACACACATATGCACACAACAGTAACACACACACATGCACAACATACTCACATACACATCACACATCAAGAACACCCTCTGCACACACCAAAATACACATTGTACACGCACACAACTCTCTGTAGACACACGCACACACAATCATACACATACTAACCCTAGTTTCCATTATACCTTGCATACATTAAACCCATAATAACAATCCCAAACCCTAGCTATCAATTACCAATAGTTTTAGGGTTTCTTTTTCTAGGGTTTTAGAACCTCAAAAGGAGATTATGTTTACCTTGAATTGGATCTTCAAACACCAAAGGAGAATTTCTTCTTTTCCTTCTTGGATTTTCGGCCGCCCCTCTTCTTCTTTCTCAGACTCACGGCTGCTCCCTTTCTCTTTCACGGTTTTTCTCCCTATTCCTCTATGCTGCCTCCCTCTCTCTCTATTCTTATTAATGTAAATAAATTTAGGCTACTAGGATTTTCTAAAAATGAGGTATTTATAAATGGGTTCTAATCCCAAGCCCAAAATCAAGTTTAACTCATCTAAGTAATTTAAATCCACATAAGATAATTCTAAGATTTCAATATAAATATTAATCTCTCTAAAAATTTAAGTGAAAATTTAACAATTTATCAAATAATTCTTGAAAATTTTTGGATTATTACAGTTCCAATTAAAAGTTTTTAGTTTATTTTATATATTTTATTTTTTTAATAATCGTATATAATCAAATTAAAATAAAAAGTTTAATTTGGACGGAGGGAGGAAGTATAAAAGACTTACAAGTCGACACCAGAAAGAGGCTTGATGTATGAGCGTGTTAATTGAAGGGGACATAAAAGCTCCTCCACTATTTCTAGTTGACAAGGACCAGAGCTTTATGTGTGTGTACTTGCGTTGGTTGTTCCCATGCATCTAATGTAAACACACAACATACATGTTGTAACCATTAACTAAAATGTAGAGCCGAGCATTAGGTACTTTTGCACAGAAATTCAAATTTTGAAGGGCTTCAATTTTATTTATGTCTATTAAATACTCTCTACGTCCTGATAGAAAGAGGAAATTTACTGTTTATGCGGAGATTAGGAAAAAAAATAATGATATAAATGTTGTGAGTGTAAAAGTAAAATAGGAGAGAGAATGAGTGGAGGGAATAGTAAATTATAATAGTGTTGTGACTTGTGAGTATTAAAATAATGATAGGAGAGAGAATGAGTGGAGGAAATAGTGAATTTATGGTTTGTAATGGGACGGAAAAAAAGAAATATTTGTGGTTTGTAATGGGACGAGGGGAGTATATATATATTTATATATAAAACAGATTGTTATGTTAATTTTTTAAAGGGCAAATTGTAATTTAGGACCTGAAGTCGAGGGGGTGTTTTTCAAATGGGGCTCCGTATTTTCATTTCGCACATAGCCTCTGTACTTATTGAGACGGGTCTACTAAAATGCATTAATCATGCAAAACAGTACTAGTAACCAATTGAGCACCATTTCTTTCTTTTTTTATATTTTTTGATTATCCAGGTTCCCAGCTTCGCCGGTTAATCCTGGATCATCAGGTACCGGCCCCTCAGTATGCTGACGGAGGTAAATCGCGGTTAGAAGAAAGATCGTCGGCAACGGAGAAGAAAGGTCACAGGCAATTTGATATTACACTTGCATAAAATCTGTAATTGAGGCAGTTGAATCTGGCTCATATCTGTCTAGATCTACACACATGGCATGGAGAAGAATGATTTGCCGGAAAAGAAAGTTGTTGCCGGAAATTGAAATAAAATACTCAAATGATAGTGAGGAACCTAGGAATTAAGTTGAAATATTGATCTAAATGAATCCTTTATATTGGATATGGATTATTTTGTGATATTATTGATTTGGTAGGAGAAGCCTTTAAAAATTAATCCATAATCTTAATAGCTGCTTTGTTTTAGTGGCTAGTTATATACTCCCTCCGTCTCAAGTCTCAAATTAGTGTGGATTTATTTTTCTTTTGGTCCGTTTCACGTGAATGTGGACTATCAAAAAAATGGTAAAGAGTCTTTACTATTCCACCCACTCATTCTCTCTCCTACTTTACTTTTACACTCACAACACCAATCAACTTAGGGGTTTTTTTTTTTTAAGTGTTAAGTGCTGAAATCTGATTTCATTTATGAAATTGACTGAATCATTAAGAGCAAACGTGCGAGGCGGGTGCAATTAGGCAAGCTGTTTGATTTTCACCTCTGAATTCGTTTTCTGAATGTGCGTTTTTACCATTTTACCCTTCTGAATAATATATACTCCCTCCGTCCCATGTGAATGGGCATCAACTTTTTGGGTGTGGGAATTAAGGAAAAGTAGGAGAGAGAAATAGGTGGAGGAGGTGTTTGTGAGTATGAAAAATTAAATAGGAGAGAGAATGAGTGGGAGGAATAGTTAGGAGAGAGAATGTTGTGAGTGTAAAAGTGAAGTAGGAGAGAGAATGAGTGGAGGGAATAGTGAATATTCTTTTCCATTTTGGGCAGTGTCTATTCACGTGGGACGTCCCAAAAAGGAAATAAGTGTCCATTCACGTGGGACGGAGGGAGTAATTTTCTACCATGTTAATATTAATAATAAGCAAAGGTAATACGGGAATTATGAAAAATTGTTGAGGATATTTTTGTCTAAAATTGTGAATAAGAGGAAATAAGAGGACACTCAACACTTCTTTAGGCGCTTAAAAATAAGAGAATTTTAAGAGCCTACCAAGTCTGATTTCAAAAAAAAAACACACACACACTTATTTCTCTAATCCTTTGAACTAATAAGTGTTAAGAGGCAATTAAAGCTGAAAATGGAAAAACAAACGCACCCTTACTATTCCTCCCACTTATTCTCTCTCATATTTAATTTTTCATACTCAAAAACGCCTCCATCCACTATTTATCTCTATTACTTTTCCTTAATTTGTGTGTCAAAAATTTTTGTCCACACTAATATGAGACGGAGGGAGTATTGTAAATGATTGGTATAATTTTAATTAATCTGATTGCTATACAGTTAAAATGTTAAAATGTCAAAATGTCCAAATTCTAATTTCCTAAGCATAGTTTTTTGGACTTGTTTTGCATTGCGTGCAAAATTAGTCAATAACTAATTTTGATCTTGATTGATATAAATTGTTAATGTATTTCTAAAAGTAGCATGATTGCTTAGCGGAGTGTTTTCGGATAATTAATACTTAGCCAACCAAATTAGTACTTGTTCGAAAATGTCAATATTAATTTTGTCAAACTCAATAAAAAATGGTCTTGTGAAAATGCATACTCCCTCCGTCCCATTATTTGGTTCACCATTTTGGCTCCGACACGCAAATTAAGGGTGTAGAAAATGTTGTGAATGTAATAGTAAAATAGGAGAGAGAATGAGTGGAGGAAATAGTAAATTATAATGGTGTTGTGAGTATTAAAATAATGTAGGAGAGAGAATGAGTGGAGGGAATAGTAAAGATTCTTTGCCAAAAAAGGAAAAGTGAAGCTTTCAATGGGACACCCAAAATGGCAAAAAGTGAAGTTATTAATGGGACGGAGGGAGTATTGTATTGAGTATAAAAACTACAAATTAGATTGATTAATCTCACCTCTAATTAATTAAATGTCTCCTTTAATTGCGTGTGATTATTATTCAAATTACCAATCAAAATGTCTTTTTCCATTATGGTCTTCCTAGGAATACTTTGTATACTCTCTTTTGATTTTGCATAATTCTCCCTCCATCTTATAAAAATTTGACCATAAAAATATAAAAATTTATTTTCATAAATTTTTGTTATTCGTATGCAAATCCAAAGATTATTATCGAGTCACCTTATATATGCATACCTGAAATAACGATATTTAAAATTGTAAAAATATTTTTTTATACATAAAATCATGGTTAATGTTTAAATTATTTGATTATAAAATTTAGAGACTATCTCTCTTGGAATAATGGAATACTTACATCATTTAAAATTCAACAGTTTTGAAATGTTATTGATGTCATATTGAGGCTAAAAATAAATATAGAGAATGTTTTACACAAAATTATATACATAAAATATCTGAATTCCATCTCTATCCAAATGTTTAGTCTACCAAAAATCGATTTGTCTGTAATACAAAATACAAATTCCTGACCCAAATAAATACAAATGCTTCACATTTCTGTTATGATTCACATGTCATCTTTTTTATAAATATGTACACCACTCATTTTATTTAACTTGTTTACTATTTTTTTAGGCCAGTCGACTCAGGCTAGCTAGTTAGTGTTAGATAAGGAAAGAGAAAGTGGATGGAAAATTTTTTTTGTAATAATGACAAGGGGGTCTCATTGTCTATTTTAAATAATAAAGCAACTAAAGAAGAATCTTAATATAAGATAGAATAAAAAGAAAATTAAGAAACTTAAATTGAGACGAAGGAAAGTAGTATATATTTCCTTATCATATTCTTTGTTCTAGAGTTCACGACTTTTTTTTTTTTAATATTTATTTTTCATTTTATGCGTAATTGATTAACTAACCCATTACTTGTAACAACTCCCACCGTCGACACGGATTACGATTAATAATTAATTTATCGTCAACTTGTTAAAGTAAAAATTAATCATAGTTACTTGAAGAATTAGTACTCCATTAAACAAAGCATGTACTAATTCAGGTGATCCATTTGCATACTATCTCTGTTTCCTGTTTCCTAACGATCTTTCCTATTTTTTCTTTTTTAATACAATGATAATTTAAGCAATAAATTTAAATTAATTTAATTATCACAATGAATATTTAAAGCTTATTATTGATATACATTATAAAAATACTATCAATAATAATTTTTAAATATTTATTTGGATAATTAATTTAATTTAAAATTATTTCTTTAAATGTCTTTGAAATAACAAAAAAAAATATAGAAAGATTATTTTGAGACGGAGAAAGTATTAATTTGTAGTCCACTATTATTACTCCATCTTGTAATAAATGTAAAAAAAAAAAAAAAACAATTCAAATTCTGCTTACAATCTTCGGATCCATAGGAGTATTTTCTAGGGGTGTAAGTGGTTCGGTTCAAATTGTGATTCAAAATTGAACCAAATCAAATCATGCGGTTTAGTTCGGTTTTCAAGTAATCGTGGTTTGGTTCGGTTTCAAAAAATGTCAAGCCGTATGGTTCGGTTTGGTCTGCGGTTTGGACCCCCAAACTACGGTTCGAGATCGCGAGACCGAACCACCAAACAGAACCAATAAATCAAACCACCAAACCGTTCAATATTAACCGTAGATATGTATATCTTTCATTTTCACCTTACATTTAGATTTGAAAACCCCTAATTCTATTAATAGGTTTTAGCCCATAACCCTTTTATCTTTTGGTTAATCATCTTGTAATAATGTTCATTCACTCTTTAACACATACCATTACAAGCACTCAAATGACATGTTGTTATCATAAACATTGAAGCACAATTTCAAGTTGTGTTTAAATATTAAATCTCTAATGTATGTTATGTTAATGTAGTTATGTTTGGAAAATCTAAACAAATATGACAATGAATTGTGTAGTTTGAAACCATGTTCTAATTAATGGTTTAAGCAATGTTCAATTTTATGATTTGAACCGTGGTTTGAATTGTGATTTAAACCGCTGTTCGAACCAAACCGAACTAAACTATGACGGTTTGGTTCGGTTTGAATTTTTTCATGGTTTGATTCGGTTTGAGATTTTTTCAAACCGTTAACTAATAGTTCGATCCATAAATTGACCCAAACCAAACCATTTACACCCCTAGTATTTACAGTAGAGTAGCTGAAGAAAGGTGGAAAATGGAATTGGATAGCTTTTAAGGCTCGTTTGTCGCATGTACGGATGGATAACTTATATAGCTGGTAGTTGATGGCCGGTGACTTATTGCTTGCTGATATCTGATGACTTGTTGACTGATAGTTGATTAATTTAATACTCTCTCCGTCCCAGTCTAGTGTATACTTATTTTCCTTTTGGTTCGTCTCAGTCGAGTGTGAACTACCATAAATGGCAAAAGTTTTAATATTTTATATTCTCCCTACCCCACCCACTCATTCTCTCTCTTCATTTTTCACCATACAATTTATTCAACCAACATACTATTAACTCCACTCATTCTCTCTCTTCATTTCCTACCACACATTTTCCTTATTTTATTATTATTCCTTAATCGATGTGCCAGAAACTTTGGTACACACTTGGGTGGGACGCAGGGAGTATATAATAAATGTTTTGATTTTTTTCAAGAAAAAGTATTATTTTCAAATAAATAAATATGAATAGTTGCTATAAGATTAAAAGAAATAATTCAAAATCTTAATAATTATAAATTTACATTTATATGTTGAAAGTAAATATTAAGCAAATGAGAAAAATTTAATTTAATGAAATATAATAAAGGATAAAGTTTGAATTCAGAAATTAATTTTTATTTATACATTGTATATAGTTTCTTTTTTGTTAATTTATTTATGTTTGTATAATAATTATATAAAAGGTAGAAAATATATAATAAAAATGAGCCCAAAAATAAATACTCCCTCCGTCCCACCTCAATTGGTCCACTTTCCTTTTTGGGACGTCCCACCTCAATTGGTCCATTCCTTAAATGGAAAGTTTTTCCTATATTAATACCCTTATCATCTCCATATATTTACAAAAAAACCATTCATTATACCCACTTTAACTTACTATTATACACATTCTCTCTCCTATTAAATATTTTTAACTTTTACATTCTCTCTCCTATTCCCTACCACACATTTAACTTTTACATTCTCTCTCCTCTAATTTTTTCCCACTTTAATAATTTTTCTTAAAAACCGTGTCCCACCTCAATGGACCAATTGAGGTGGGACGGAGGGAGTAATTTTTTTTTTGCAATATTAAATGAGAAGAAAATAAAAATAAGTCAAAGAATTGAACTGATTGACGAATATGTAAGGAAGAAAGAAATAAACAAAGGTGTAATTAATGATATTTGACCTCGGGACGTATTGATAACATAAGCTATGAAAAGCAGAATTTTAATAGCTTTTAAGTGGGAAAAAAAAACACTTTTTTAATTTAATTAAAGTGAAAAATTATAAGTCATTCAAAATAAATAGAAACAAATGGGCACTTAGCCTCAGATAAAAATGGTATATGTTGAGTCATGATTAATCGTACGGGCTCAAATTTTGGGCTTAAAAAGGCAATAACTAAGATTTGACACTCAGGATTAAGATCTTGACCTTAGTCAGTCATCCCTCCGCCTTACATCCCTCCGTCTTACATTACATCAAGAGTTCTAATTTTTCTATTGATCTGTTTTGTTTCGGATTAAAAGAATCTTTCTTAAATGATAAGTTTTTGGATATATTTATACTCTTATAATTTAATATATTTATAAAAAAATTATTTATTATATTTTTAAAAAGTTAACATATTTACAAAAAAAATCAATCATTAACTTACTATTCCTCCCATTCATTCTCTATTTTATTAGAAAATCAATCATTAATTACAATTTCCTACCCCATATTAAAAAAAAATCATTCATTATGCCCTTATAAAATTAACATATTTACAAAAAAATCAATCATTAACTATTATTCCCTATACTCCCTCTGTCCCGATCGACTTAGGATTTTTTGAAATGGCACGGGGATTAAGGAAAAGGTAAATGTTGTGAGTGTAATTTAAAAATAGGAGAGAGAATGAGTGGAGGGAATAGTAAATTATAATGGTGTTGTGAGTATTAAAATAATGTAGGAAAGAGAATGAGTGGAGAGAATAGTGATTTAAGGTTTCCATTTTGGGCAGTCCTAAGTCGGGTGGGACGCCCAAAATGGCAAAAAGTCCTAAGTCGACCGGGACGGAGGGAGTATACATTTAACTTTTATTCATTTTTAAAAAAATTTCTTAAGAAGCGTGAAATCCCCCTCAATAACCCTTGGTCTGGGGAGGGAGTATCTAATTTGAGGCTGCTAATATGGATAAATAATACCCCCTCTGTCACACTTTAAGAATTATAGGGTATTATTTCACTATTTTTTAAAAAAAAAATTAAAAATAATTAAGAATTACAAGTGAGTAGAAAATTAGAAGAAAGAGAATGTAAAAGTTAAAACTTTATGATAAAAGCTCTTTTTAATTGATTTTTTTTTTTTTTTGTAAATATGTCAACATTATAAGGTCTAATGAATGTTTTTTTTTTTTTGTAAATATATTTATATTATAAGAGTATAAATGTTCAAAACACTGTTTAAAATTTATCATTTATGAAATGAGACTCTTAATCTAGAACGAATCAAAAGAAAAAAAATAGGATTCTTGAATTGAAGTGGATCTAAGAGAGTAAATTGTTCAAACGATTACGATTTAAACACATTCATCGTTGGTGGGGGATGGTTATAACTACATGATCTTTTTTTAAACTGAGCGAGTGAGCATTAATGTTCTCTCCTTTTTAATCTGTCTCATATATAAAATTTTTAATTATTTTATTATTTAAAATAGATAATAAAAAATTAAGAAAATTAAATCGACAGAGGAGGAGAGAGTAATTTTTTAACCTAACAAATCAAGATTGAATACAATGACCTACAATCTTAGACCATTTGCTTTTCTCTTCATTTAATATTCATAACATTATTATTCAATTACACATAAGGTTAAATGGATTGAATAAACGGTGTGAATCAAATTTGCCAAAAACACCCTCCCAATATTCAAAATAAAACCATTCATTATATAAACGACTAGCCGCTACACAAACCTATTCTATCTTCGCTAAACTAAGCCAAATATGTCTTCAACTTCCAACGACTCCAAGCCACTACTGGCCGGCGAATTTCCACTCCGGCAAATCCCCGGCCAATATGGCCTTCCCTACATCGGAGCAATCAAAGACCGTTACGATTACTTCTACAACCAAGGCCAAGTCGAGTTCTTCAAATCCCGCATTCAAAAATACAACTCCACCGTCTTCCGCGCCAACATGCCTCCCGGTCCGTTCATCTCTTCTGACCCAAGAGTCGTCGTTCTTCTCGACACTGTCAGCTTCCCTATCCTTTTCGACACTAATAAGGTTGAGAAAAAAGACATTCTTGACGGAACTTACATGCCCTCTCTCTCCTTCTTTGGCGGCTACCGTGTGTGTGCTTTCCTCGATCCCTCCGAGGCTAAACACCACAGTCTCAAGTCCTATTATCTCTCCATTCTCGCAGAATCACACAAATTTTTTATCCCGAATTTCCGGTCTAACTTGTCGGAGCTTTTCATAAGTATGGAAGACCATGTTTCCGATAAGAAAAAGGCCAATTTCAATTCCCTCGCCGATAACACTGCTTTCGATTTCGTATTTAGTTTATTCTCCGACCGGGATCGCCCGTCAGACACCCATCTCGGGTCTTCCGGCGCGGGTCGGTTTACTCGATGGGTGGCTCTTCAGTTAGCTCCATTAGGATCCGCCGGGTCAAAGTTCATACCCGGGTTCCTTGAAGACATCATTCACACGGTTCGGATACCCGCTTTTCTCGTGAAACCCGATTACAACAAGCTTTACGACGCTTTTTACGCTTCTGCCGGCAAGTTTCTCGACGGGGCGGAAAAACTCGGGATCTCACGAGAAGAAGCTTGCCATAACTTGGTTTTTCTCGCCGGATTCAACGCATTCGGAGGCATGAAGGTCCTTTTCCCTACACTTATCAAGTGGGTCGCACTCGGAGGAACAACTTTACACCAGCGGCTATCCGAGGAAATCAGAGCCGTTGTTAAATCAGAAGGTGGGGTCACATTTTCATCAATTGAAAAACTAGCGTTGACCAAGTCAGTTGTGTACGAAGCTCTTCGAATCGAGCCGCCGGTTCCGTTCCAGTACGCTAAGGCCAAAGAAGATATTGTAATCAACAGTCACGATTCGTCCTTTCTGATCAAGAAAGGGGAGACGATTTTTGGATATCAGCCGTTGGTGACTAAGGATCCTAAGGTTTTTGAGAATCCTGATGAGTTTGTGGCCGATAGATTTGTGGGAGATGGAGAGAAGTTGATCCAGTACGTTTATTGGTCAAATGGGAGGGAAACTGAAGATCCAACGGCTGATAATAAACAATGTCCAGCTAAAGATCTGATCGTGCTCTTGTGCAGGTTGTTATTGGTGGAGTTCTTTCTTCGGTATGATACGTTCACAGCGAAAACGGGTCCTAATAACGGGTTTGGGCCGTCGGTGGAAATCAAGTCGTTGACCAAAGCGACATAATTTTAGTGATTTCAATATGGTTTTGAATTATTTTTTAGTTGGAAACTGAATAGTTGATGTTTTAATAAATGTTGAATTTACCGTTTATTTTTTGTGAAGTTGTTTTAATTGAATTCTATTAATTATGTACTCCATTTTCTTTCAACTTTAAATCCAAATTTAACCTCAAAAGAAAAGTTTCATTTTACCGGTATGTCAAAAACTTGTAAAAAACGCGTTTTTTCTAAGCTTACGAAAAAACGTGTTTTCCCTTCAACGGACTCAACGGACGGAGGCACGACCCATTCTCTCTCTCTCACTATACGCACTCTCTCTCTCTAGCCGCAATAACCGGCGACCTCACCCAAGCCTAACCTCTCCCTCTCCGGCCAATCAATCCTCCTTCACATCCAAATTTAACAGGCGATCTCCCTCTTCTCTGATGACTACGTACAGATCCGACGACTTCTCCGCAAGCGCTCTACTAGGGCTTCAAGCCCAATCGGATTAAGCTTCAAGGCAATTCCACCTTCAATCAAAGATCCAGCTTGCTTCTCAACAAAATTTACCAGAAATTCGAGATACCGATCTCCGGTCACAATTGCCATCTCGTACGCCTTGATTCAACTTGTACAAATTCAACAATCATAGATTTGCGAGATGAATAAACGTTGAATATGCATAAAAATCAGAAAATTTGGGTATCTTTGGAGGCTAGAGAGAGAGGGAGGAGGAAAGGGGGTTTGGGGGGAATTGAAGGGAGAGAAACGGCCATGGCCGTGGCTGTGGCTGTATGGAGAAATTTGTAAATTGAGGACCAGTTAACATATGATCAAGTGCCAGTTGGTGTATAATAGAGTGCCAGTTATGTTGGGTTAGAGGATCAATTGGGCTAGACATCAAGGCAAAGGGGAAGATTTTTCGTAGCGTTTTGGGGTCGGCGCCGCTGCCGCTTGTGCGCGACCGCGCTCTTGTGACGAGAATGGTGCTCGGGAGGGACATCTTCGAGGCGACCGCGCTGAGAGGAAGAGGCGACCGCGCTCGAGGCCCGAGGTCAAGGCGTTTGGTATTGCTCGTCGATAGCGCGGCCACGCAGCGAGTGACGGCCGCGCTCCGCCCGATTCAAAGAATCGTAGTTTCCTTGTTTGTTTAGGATTTGGACTCTACCTAGGTCATATATAAACAATGTTCCGCCCCCAACTCGGTTGTAATACATATTTTACATACATAGTGCAAGATCACTGGCTTGGTAGTGCCACCGAGACGTAGCCAATCAATTTGGTGAACTGGGTTAACAATTTCTTGTGTTCTTTTACATTTCGTTGATTTCTTGTGCTTGGTTTGTGTGCACTAATTATTCTTGTAGGTTTGCTTGGGTGTGGAGGGCCATATTCACAACAACCCCAGTATCGGAGCCTTGGTTTAGGATCAAGGGAGTTGTTTCAAGCAATCAAGAATGGGCAAGGACAAACAAGCGGTGGAGAAATTCGATGGGTCTGATTTCGGATATTGGAGGATGCAGATTGAAGATCTCTTGTACAACAAAGATCTCTACAAGCCTCTGAAGGGAATCAAACCGGAAGACGAAGATCGGGAAGAATGGGAACTCATGGATCGGAAGGCTTTAGGGGTGGTGAGATCTACTTTGTCAAAGTGGATCGCGAAGACTACCAAGAAGGCGACAACCACCAAGGAGCTATTGGATTATCTTACTGAGAGATTTGAAACTCCGTCTGCTGCAAATAAGGTTGATTTGATACGCAGATGGGTAGTCTCAAGATGCAAGGGAGGATCCTTGGCTAAACACATTGATGAGTTTATGGATGTCATAGATTCATTGGCTGCGGTGGCGATCAAGTTCGATGACGAGGTTCATGCATGTCCTGTTGCTAGCTTCTTTACCGGCAAGTTGGAGCGGAACGGTGGCTGCAATCAACGCTTCGGCAGTAAGAATAAATTGAAGTATGATGATGTTAAAGACTTTCTTTTAGGTGAAGAAAATCGCATGAAGAAGTTGGGGACATCAAGTGCTTCGGGATCGGCTTTGGCTACTACTAGTAGGGGAAAGCCGGTACTAGCAAACAGGAAGGACCGAATCAAGGGAGAACGTTGTGAGTGGTAAGGTCAAAGTCTGGAGAACAAACCAAAGGTTGCGAAGGGTTCCGTTCGGTGCTACTATTGTAAGGAGTTGGGACATTTCAAAGGGATTGTCCTAATCGTAAGGGCAATCAGGTGAATGTAACAGTCGAAGGTGATGATGTACTTGTTCTTAGTGTCAGTAGTGCACTAGAATCATGGGTGCTGGATTCAGGGGCATCATTCCACTCTTGCGGGCATAAGGAAGAGATGGATAATTACACTTCCGGTGATTTCGGGAAGGTCTATCTAGCTGATGGCGAGCCTTTGGAAATCAAGGGAAGGGGATGTCGAGAATAGGAGCATCGGACGGGAAGGTTCTACATCGAACGGGGTTCGACACATTCCGGGTTTGAAGAAGAACTTACTTTCGGTTGGGCGGTTGGATGATGAGGGTTACAAGGTGACTTTCGGTAGCGAACCTGGGTTATTACCAAGGAGGATTGTGAGATCGCTCGGGGTAATAAGGAGGGTACTTTGTATTTGGCGAACAACACCAAGGATAGTATTGCGGTGGCAGCGGCCAAGGGTGATGCGATTTGTGGCACTTGTCGATTGGGTCACATGAGTGAGACAGGGATGAAGGTACTTTGTTCCAAGGGTCTACTACCGGGTTTGAAGACAGCGATCGCGTGGGGATCTGCGAAGATTGTATGTTTGGCAAACAAGGGAGAAGTAATTTCTCAAGGACAGGTAGGGATTGAGGGAAGCAAAGTTGGAATTGGTTCACACGGATTTGTGGGGGCCATCTCTGGTTACATCTCTGGGTGGTGCGTCATATTACATGACTTTCATTGATGATTCTACAAGGAAGGTCTGGGTTTATTTCTTGAAGGGGAAAGATGAGGCTTTCGAGGTGTTCAAGAAGTGGAGGGCTTTGGTGGAGAATCAAACGGGACTTAAGCTTAAGTGCTTAAGATCGAGACAATGGTGGGAGTATGAGCTTGCGAGTTTAGGGAATATTGTGCTGCGAATGGTATTCGTATGGAGAAGACTCCAAAGAAGACTCCACAACTCAACGGGGTAGCGAGAGAGGATGAACAGGACTTTGAACGAGCGGGCTAGAAGTATGAGATTGAAGTGTGGACTTAGAAGACGTTACGGGCATATGCTGACACGGCGGCTTTCTTGATCAATAGGGGACCGTCGGTTGCCCATTGGGAATGGAATTCCAGAGGAAGCGTGGAGTGGCACGCAGGTAAATCTGTCCTTTCTTCGCATATTTGCCTGCGTTTCTTATGTTCATATTGACTCTGCTGAAAGAACTAAATTAGATGCTAAATCTGTTAAGCTGTACGTTTATTGGGTATGGCGGGATGACTTCGGGTATAAATTTTGGGATGATAAAAACCATAAGGTTATTCGTAGTCGAGATGTGGTATTCAATGAACAGGTTTTGTACAAGGATAGAAAGGGGGCATCGATGACACTAGTTCGGAGCCGGAGGTTGTAGAGGTTGATATTCCGGACTCGGGTGGGAGCGGGACGGTTCATGTTGACCATGGTCGGGAGGTCATCAAGATGAACCACATACTCGAACCGTATATTCCATTGCGTAGATCCAATAGTGCGTGGATCACAGCTGTATACTCCTTCGAATTATTATTTGTTGTTACGAGATAATGGGGAACCGGAATGTTATGCGGAGGCGATTCGTAGTGTGCTTTGTGACAAGTGGAAAGCTGCGATGGATGATGAGATGGTCTCATTGAAAGCCAACAAAACTTGGGAGTTGACTAAACTACCTAAGGGGAAGAAGGCGCGCGCATAACAAATGGGTTTACGGGATCAAGGAGGAAGCGAGCGGTAGCAAGCGTTACAAGGCAAGACTGGTTGTTAAAGGGTTTCAGCAGAAGTATGGTATTGACTACACCGAAGTATTCACTCCGGTTGTGAAGATGACCACTATCAGAATGGTTCTGGGGATAGTAGTGGCGGACAACTTGCTGCTTGAACAGATGGATGTGAAGACGGCCTTTCTTCATGGGGACTTGGAGGAAGAGATTTACATGGTACAGCCGAGAGGGTTACTTGTCTAAGGGTGGCGGGGAGCTAGTTTGCGAGATTGACTAAGAGCTTGTATGGCCTTAAACAAGCTCCTGGCGTGGTACAGGAAATTTGATGGATTCATGCACGACATTGATTTTATCAGATGTGAGGCGGATCATTGTTGCTACTTCAAGAACACGGACAATGGGTATATTATCTTGCTGTTATATGTGGACGACATGTTGATAGCGGGCTCTAGCAGTAGAGAGGTAAACAGGTTGAAGACTCAGTTGTCAGAACGGTTCGAGATGAAGGATTTGGGAGAGGCAAGGAAAATCTTGGGCATGCGGATTGACCGGAATAGGGAGTCGGGTAGATTGGTTCTTTCGCAAGCAGAATATGTTGAGAAAGTCTTGGCAAGATTTTGTATGGAAGGGGCAAAACCAACGGGGACACCATTGGGTTTGCATTTCAAGTTATCCGAGAAAGACTCGCCTAGGAACAAGGAAGAGCGTGACAAGATGGAGAGAACTCCATATGCTTCAGCTGTGGGGAGTCTCATGTATGCAATGGTGTGTACAAGGCCGGACATTGCACATGCGGTGGGAGTAGTCAGCCGGTTCATGGGCAATCCAGGAAAGCAACATTGGGAAGCGGTTAAGTGGATCCTACGTTACTTGAAGGGTACTGCTGGTAAGGCTCTATGTTTTTCGAGCAAGGAAGTGGTGTTAGCGGGTTATGTTGATGCGGACTTGGCATCAAGTGATCTTGATAAGAGGAGAAGTACTACGGGTTACGTGTTTACATTGGGTGGTACAGCAATCTCCTGGGCTTCTAAGTTGCAAAAGATCGTGGCTCAGTCGACTGCAGAAGCAGAATATGTGGCAGTGACGGAAGCAAGTAAAGAGATGGTTTGGCTGCAGAACTTCTTGGGTGAACTTGGGAAGACGCGAAGTGGTAATATTCTCTACAGTGACAGTCAGAGTGCAATTCACTTGGCAAAGAATCCGGCGTTTCATTCGAGGACAAAGCATATTGAACTAAGGTTTCACTACATCAGACATCTCTTGGAGAAGAAGACTTTGTGGCTTGAGAAGATATTGGGATCGGAAAATCCGGCTGACATGTTGACAAAGGTTGTGAACCTTGAGAAATTGAAGCTGTGCAAGGCTTCAATTGGGCTTGAAGAATGAGAGAGGAGGAAGGCACTACCATGATCGAGGTGAGCACTAGGAGGACACCAAGGGTGAGTTGAAGACGGATACGGGGCTTATATGTGTGGTTGATCTCTAGGTGGGAGATTGTTGGGTTAGAGGATCAATTGGGCTAGACATCAAGCAAGGGAAGATTTTTCGTAAAGGTTTTCGGGGTCAAGAGCGGCCACGCTGCCTGTGCGCGACCGCGCTCTTGCGACGAGAATGGTGCTCTGGGAGGGACATCTTCGAGGGCGACCGCGCCGAGAGGAAGGGCGACCGCGCTCAAGGCCCGAGGCCGGGCGTTTGGTATTGCTCGGCCAGCGCGACCGCGCCGGGTGATGCGCCGCGCTCCGCCCGATTCAGCAACAGTCGTAGTTTCCTTGTTTGTTTAGGATTTGGACTCTACCCTAGGTCATATATAAACAATGTTCCGCCCCCAACTCAGTTGTAACACATATTTTACATACATAGTGCAAGATCCTGGCTTGGTAGTGCCCCCAGACGTAGCCAATCAATTTGGTGAACTGGGTTAACAATTTCTTGTGTTCTTTTCTGTTTCGTTGATTTCTTGTGCTTGGTTTGTGTGCACTAATTATTCTTGTAGGTTTGCTTGGGTGTGGAGGGCCATATTCACAACAAGTTAGTGTATTGTGGAATGCCAGTACAATTTGTTTGGTTTTTGTTTGGGAATTTGAATCAGACAGTTCATGTATTTTTCAATGCCAGTTCATGTAATTTTGAATGCCAGTTTATGTAATTTTGAATGTCAGTTCATGTATTTTTGAATGCCAGTTCATGTAATTTTGAATGCCATGTATTTTTGAATGCCAGTTCATGTAATTTTGAATGCCAGTCCATGTTTTTTTGAATGCCAGTTCATGTTTTTTTGAATATCAGCAAAAATAATTATCAGTGTTTTTGAGTGCCAGTATATGCATTATTGAGTGCCAGTAAATGTGTTTTCAAATGCCAGTCCATGTATTTTTGAATATCAGTGCTTGTATTTTTGAGAGCCAGCAAAAATATTAGTGTAACAAAGTGCCAGTGTTAGTGTAACAGAGTGCCAGTGTGAAGAGTGTCAGTTCATGTATTAAAAAGTGCTCGTGTAAAAAGTGTCAGTTTCATGTTTATAAAATGCCAGTATGAAATCACTGGTCATTTGTAATATTAACACTGGCATTTATCATGGTTACCAGTAATTACAAAAATGTCACCGTTTATTTTGAACATGGTTGCCAGTAATTACAAAATTGCCACCGTTTATTTTGAACAGCGCTTTGAAAAACACGTTTTTCCTTATCTTAAGAAAAAACTAGTTTTTTATAAGACCAACTCTACCGGTATTTTATTTCAAAAAACAAAAAAAAGAAAACTCAATTTTTTTATTTTTTATTCCGCTACATTCTTGGTTATATTTTATTTTTTAAGAAATTATCGGTTCTATAGAAAATAATAAAGGAGTAATCAGCTAACCCATAATATTAGTTTTTAATTATATTGCGATAACAACTCTCAACAACTACACGAATTAATTAAGAGTTACTAATGTAGTTTATCGTCAATTAAGTTGAGTTGTGAAAGTAGAAATGGTGATTAATTAAAGATGGCTCTTGGTATTTAACAAATCATAATATTGAAATATCGTTTTTTAGGCCAAATTAGCATACATCACCTATGGCTATGGCTATGGATATGGAGTGGGTATCTTAATTTTGTGAAGAAAATATTTAAGTGGAACCTGGGATCGTGCCACGACCTTTCTTTATGCAATATTTTATAATTTTATCATTTCACCAACCCAATTAATTAATATCATGTGATTATTATTTTTTATCAATTTCGTTAACACGGAAGCATAGTTTGTTAGATACGTCACGCTTATAAAACGATTAAAATAACGTATGAGATTAATACAAAATACTCCCTCCGTCCCTAAATGTTTGTCCCATTTGACTTTTCAAACATTTTAATTTAGTGATTTTGAAGCTTTAATTTTGATTATTTTTACGAACGCTTTGAAAATTATTGATAATATACACCACCGTTATGTAATACTCCGTCCCTAAATATTACAAGTTTTGAAAATTTAGTGATTTTGAAGCTTTAATTTTGGAAATGAGACTAACTTTTTGGGACAAATGAAAAGGGGAAATGGGACAAACATTTAGGGACGGAGGAAGTATTTTTTAAAGTTACGTGAAAAAATAAAAATACTTGTAAATATAAATACGGGTATAGTACAAATATTAATAAAATATGCGAACTAAATACGTTCTATTTTATATTTTATGTAGATAAATTAACATTTTTATTAAGTCACATGGTTAAATATATTCACATGTATATACAAAATATTTATAAATTTTATTTTGTAACACATATTTCTTAAATATTAATATTATAAATTATCTATTATTATATTTAATTAATTAATTCAGAAAAATATTAATATTATAAATTAAAATTTTGTATAAGGTGGAGTTTAATACGTTTTATGTTTTTATGTGTAAAATACGGTTTGACTCAAAAGTACGAGTAGTTTTAATTTAGTTTGGTTAATGTACGAAAGCGAAAAAAGAGAAGATTTTTCAATTGATCGTACATACATACGTGTATTATATGCGTATTAAACGAAAAAAACTAACTATGAAGGGAAGTACATGGATGGTGTTTTTAGTTATGTTTTCGGTTCCGTGAAGGTACTCTCTCAAAAAAAAAAAAAAATTGCAATAATAGAGTATAATCCAATAACGAGATTACCAAAAATAGTATGGACATTTCTCAAGAGTTCTAAACTTCTGTACATCAGATTGGACGCAAATGCCAAATAAGATTTTTCATCATTTTTAGGGTTTGCTGATCAGTAAGCTTTCTATGTTCCAGAATTTAAACAAACGCGTTACTTCCTTCGTCCCAAACTAAATGTCCAAAAAACTTTCAAATTTGCTCTCGATCAAAAGCTATTTTTTTAAAAAAAAAATCGGACATTCAGACTTCAGGCGGTTTTTTTAATAGTTAATGGATCTATTCATATATTGACTCGGCAGCTGCCTTAATTGGCTGGTCTGCAACAAATTATGTGCCTTGTGATGCCAAAGTCTGCAGAGACTTTTCAACTGAAGCAACCACAGCATCCACCCTGGCTCGCCGGAGAATATCCACAAGTGTTACCACTCAATCGGAATAAGTACCTGTGAAAATTACGTTGTATTGATAAATATCAGGGTGTCATTCAACCAAAAGAAGAGAAAGACTGTTAACTCACAATGATTACCCGTAAGAAAGGAAAGAGGGTGTACATAAAAATACATGCAATTTTAACAAGGAAGTTCGAAACAAGTGGTTTATGCTCACCAGTATTTGCCTGATTTTCTTTGCAGCAGACACGACACCCCAAACAGTTTGCTCCACTAAATATATAGAAAACTGGCCGTAAGTAGTACCAGGCAACAGCTTGTTATCAGCTCTCCAGAAACTTGATACCGTCTTTAAAGTGATGGAAGCTTGCCCATGAATACGGGGGGAATATAATCTGTACATATTCACCAAAAATCGCCACAAGAACAGATACCGTCCTTAAAGTGATGGAACCTGTTAGAATCCCTAACAATAATCTCCCTCTCGGTAACCTTAGATATAAACTTAGTTGCATTGTGTCAATCCCCACATACCCGCAAGTTCTTGAAGATCCTAATAGGAGTCTTAGGAGAAGTGCTAATGATTCCATAAGCAATAGCCAATCTTTCACTATGACTTGTTGGTATGTGCTGCTTCACATCCTCCTCAACATCCTGCAATACGAAGCTAAAGTCTGGAACATAGCCAAAGGATCTTAATATTAGCAGTTAAAACTTCCAACTCCGTGTAGATTTTTCCACATTGAGGATGAGATTTATTCCTTGTATAGAACACTTCAATCTTGTTGTTTAGTTCAATTGAGCTCCACCCAGGAGTCTTCCTTAGTCCCTTCTCTCTAGCCAATGATCTCACTCGGTTCACCCCCTCCCATTTCCCAACATTTGCATAAATATTCGAAATCAACACGTAATATCCAACATTTTCTGGATCAACTTCCAACAACTGATCTGAAGCTAGTTTACCCATCTCAACATTTCCATGAATCCTACAAGAACCAAGAAGAGCACCCCACACTGAAGCATCAGGTTTTAAAGGCATGTTCTGTATAAACTCATATGCCATATCTAATTTTCCAGCCCTACCAAGCAAGTCCACCATGCTTCCATAGTGCTTCAGACTAGGATTCATCAAGGACTCTTGCTGCATCACATCAAGACACCATTGACCCTGATCAACTAAACCTGAATGGCTACAGGCTGCCAACAGAGACAAAAAGGTCACATGATCTGCTAAAGAGTTCCAAACATTTCCCGCCATACACATGGATTCCAAGAGATGATATAATGACATTCCAGGAAACTGAACTTACTCTTGGCACTTCATAGAATAACGACATTGCATCATCAAGTTCACCACATTTTCCATAAAGGTCAATTAGGCATGCCCCAACAAAGACATCCGCGCAAGGCCTAATTTTAATACCCTCCCATGAGTTCTCATCCCTTCTTTCAAAGCTCCTACATGAGCATAAGCTGGTATAATGCTAACCCATGTTCCTTTGTCGGGTTTTATGTCCTTACACTCTCATTTTGTTGTATGCTTCAATAGCCTCACTGGCATGACCGTCTTGAATATAGCCTGTGATCATTGTGCTCCATGAGACCGTATCTTTTACTGGAATTCTTTCAAAAAATTTACTAGCAGAATCATTCATACCCAGTTTTGCATACATGATACATGTCCACCACTGCATTCCCAACAATGACATCATTCATAACCCAACACCTCCTCAAAATAAACCCGTGAATACATCGACTACTTCGGGAATTCCATGATTGAGCAATACTGGAAGTGAGGCTAACTATTGTCAATAAATCGGGTTGAATTCCGTCTAGTTGCATCCGGCGAAAGAAATGAAGTGCAACATCTGGTTTGCCATTCTGCTCATATGCAGCAGTTATCGAATTCCATGACACCAAGTCTCTTGCTGGCATTTGATCAAACACCGCCTGAGCATCCCCTAGTTCACCAAATTTCGCGTACATATTAACCAAGGCATTCCCAAGAAACAGATCCCACTTCAATCCATGCTTTATGACGTATAAATGAATCAACATCCCTCGCACAATATCATTAAAATGTGCACAAAGAGGAAGAATAGTTGATATCGTAACAGGATCCATCTTAACTCCCTCCAATCTCATCTCATCCAAGACATCAAGTGCCTCTTCAGCTTTCCCATTCTGACAAAACCCAGAAACTATAGCATTCCAACAACCCATATCTCGAAATGGCATATCATTGAAAATCTCATGAGCAGCATGAAAACATCCAAACTTGCAGTACATATGCACCAGAGAAGCAATCACAAAAACATCCCACTGAAAACCCATTTTAAATACCAAAGAATGTATCCTCTTCCCATCAATTAAATCGCGACAAGCTTTTAACACAGTTGGAAAGTATAAAAATCAGCCCGAACCCCAGACTTCTGTAACATATCGTACAAACAATTCACTGTTAGAACATGGATTAATTAATATGTGTTATTTAATTCTATGTGTTATAATCATTTAATAAAGTTAAAATATAGATTAAATATGTAGAATTCCATTAGGTGTAAGTACCATTAAACGATGGGCATAATGATAACTTCACACCACCAACTTTATGAAAGGGTGTAGTCCCTAAATGAAGTGTCCCTTCTCTTATTATATACTCCCTCCGTCCCAGTCTACTTAAGAAAAGTTTCTATTTTGGGCGTCCCACTTATCTTAAAAAAGCCCAAAATAGAAACTTTTTATCATTATTATATTGGGCCTACCCCACCCAATTATCACTAATAAAACTCAATTAAAACCCAACCCAATTAATCTCTCCCTAATTAAATCAAAAGCAACACTGGCTCAATTAAGACCCAACCCAAACCCATTTCCGGATAACAAACCCTAACCCTATTTTCGAGCAGTCTCTCTCTCTCCCTCTCTCCATTCTCATATTCTCTCTTTGTAAATCCTTTCCTTTCTCTCACAGCGCCGCCCTCACAAACCCTAAATTCATGCCATGGATTCGTCGGATTTAAATGATTCCGACAGGGATCTAGGCTTTCCCCTCGATTTCGATTCATTAACACCGCTGTGTTCTACCCAAGACTTTGTTCCTCTGTGTTCTAACCTCGAATCCCTATTTTCCATACCCAATTCTTCTATCGCCAACGATGAAACTGTGAATGAGTCGCCAAAGAAAGTTTGTGACTCGGTTGCGCCAAAGAAACGGTTTGGGGAAGAATTTCCTGGCCTTAGTCCGGATTCTTCAGATCCGGCCATACGGGAGGCCTATTGGAAGGCTTTGGGACACCGTAACTGTCTCGAAATGTTGGGGATAATGTTCCCTTGGTCGAAAGGCCCTAACCCGGATGTTAGTCCATATTTTCCGGATACGTAAGCTATTCAACTCATGCTTCGTATCCGAGGAAAAGAAATCCAAGAAGGAAAACAGGTGTAATCTCTCTATTTCTGCTATTATTTGAAAACCTAGGAATTTACTCGTGTGTAAGAGCATGTTGTTGACTGTGATTATGGGGAATTTTATGTGAAATGATGATGCTCTTTGTTTACTTGAGACACATGTGTTTATGATTGGTGTTTTTATTTGATACGAACAGATTACTATGCTTCGATTATTGCCTAGAAAGGTTACTCAGTGATGATTTTTATCTGAGAGTACATTTTTATGAAAGGTTACTCAGTGATGATTGATTGTGTTTGGCTGGGACTTTGATTGTGGTTATGTTGCCATTTGATTGTTTTTGGATGAAATGTGCATTTGATGTGCTTGGAACTGGTGAAATGTCCCTCTGTTTTACACTTGGTAATGGTTTTTATGAGAGTGTTCATGTACTCAGTGATGATTTTTATCTGAGAGTCAAATTTTTACAAAAGCAAAAACATTTCTTACACTTAATTTTGGTCACAAACCTAGAAAGGTTACTCAGTGATGATTTTTATCTGAGAGTACATTTTTCAAAAAACAAAAGCTCTCTTCTTTCTTTGAGTTTGACCAAATTGCTTCAAAGAAATACCTCTCCAAGTGCTAATTCGACATTATGCCTTCTAGCCATCATCTTGCCCCTTCTCTTGAAGATATTTGATGCAATCAACTACCATACCCAATTCAACTTGTCGCGTCGGTTTCTAGTTCACCGGCTCTCAACAATCTATCTTTTCCACATGGGAACATCAAAGTTGTTTTCACCTTTTAACTTCATGATTTCGAGCAGAAAGTTGCAAGCTAACAAAAATTTTGTTGAGAGTAATCGGTGAAAGATTTTCAAAAGCAACTTTTACTTTGCAGTAACTAAGTCATCAACCTGTCTTGGCTTGAACATCTGTTTTGAGTGTGTCAATCGACTGAACCATCCAAGATCATTTATGTTCGTATCGGGAGTTTGGTGGTTGAAATTGTAGTTGAATGTTCCATCCATCTTCGTCTTGCCTCTCTAAAATCTTGATCGAGTTCTTGATATGTGGTGGGGCATTGTCCCATTGTATGATGATATTCTTTGATTCATTTCATTGGCCATTTAGATTTTATTGTAGGAATAACCGCAATAAAAAAGCACAGTTAATCTCTCAAAAAAGAGAACATTGCTTTGGAAAAAAAATCTGAGTTTTGACTTTGCTTACATTTCGAGTAAAGATCTCCTTTGTCACTGTTTTGTTGATTGATGCCATTGCTTTGGTCACCATTGTTCCCGCAACTCTATTTCGCTACTCCTCTTTCTTTGGCTCTCTTTTTGTAAATGGCCACATGCCTATCTTTCCATCAAATAAAAGAACCCCTTCATTTGAATAAATGGGCCTACTAACTGCACACAAGAACATTACCTTAGGGATGAACCTTTTACTTTGGCATGATCTATGAGGTTCTGCCTCTCCGGACACATGTAGTATCTTTCCATTGCTCTTTGTCAAGTAAAACCATTTTTCATCAATGTGTATGACATGGAACATGCTCTTAAACCGAAATTTACTAAGAGAAAAATCCCATTTAAGCCATGATAAACCGAATTTCACCTTGATATTTATTGCCTTCGGTTAATGACGGAGTGATTGCATTCGTGTGAGCCCCGATCACACCCTCCTTTTTCCATCTCCCAACAAAGGTTCTTACTCACTCCCAATGCAGCCCCCAAATCTCTAATTGTGCCTCTTTGTTGATATGAAATTGTTTTCATCTTTGCTTCATCTAACTGGACTCTTTTGCCTCTTTTTGCACTCTTTTTTGAAGTCAGACACAATGGAGCATTTCCTCCCATTTGACGCCTCACTTTTGTCCACATCAAGTACACAGTCGATTGAGAAACCGCGAACCTCTCCGCAGCTTCCTTGATTTTGCCCTTTGGGAGATTTCGATCAACAACGTAGGTCAACAAGTATCGCCCACTGCTCCTCTCTTCGCTGTTAAATCTGATCTCCTCACCATCTTTTTTATTTTTGTCTTGGTTATGAATTTGTAAATTAAGAAACTGTTCAAAAACAGTGAATGCCTTTTTTATAGGGGCACTTTTGAAATGGTGGGAAAATGGTTATGTTTGGTGATCCAGGTCAAATTTTGAAATTCCCTCTGTAAATTTGAAATTTCCTCTGTAAATTAAGAAAGTGTAAACAGTGATGGCTTAACAGATTTGACTTCTCTGTTTGAATTTTGGGTTGGGGGGAAACTGATTAAGAGTTAATCAAAAATGTGAATTAACTCTTAATTTTTCACCCAGTTGTCCTTTTCAAATAAAATAGTGATATTCCTTAAGTCCCGTGCCATTTTGCTTTTTCTTAAATAGACTGGGACGGAGGGAGTAAAGGCTATCCATGAGCCATTAGAGACACTTACTACATTCACAAAATTCAGTCATAAACTTCTCTTCATTGATTAAGAAGATTAAGTGTGGACACTATCATTTAGAAGAACTTCATTCCTACCTTTCTTTCTTCTCTCGTTAAGAATATCAAGAGGATTCAACAGGTACGCTTCCGCCTTCATCTTCTTTCTTAAACTTCTTCCGAACATTAGTGTTTTACTTTAATGGAATAGAAATGTTCCAACAATTGGTATCAGAGCCTCTCATGTTTTGGATTAAGTTTGAATTCTTATAAGCATATGATTTGCTTTACTTTGATTTTTTAATCCTGTTGAAATCATTATGTTATGATGTTATGTGAATACTCTAATTCATTTCTAGAGTATTGTGTTAAATTATAAATTATAAATTTTGGTTTTACTCAAAAGGCTTTCAATTCTTAATGTAAGATTATCCCATTTTGAACATAGCCACCATCATTGGATGCGTTGTGAGTTTGTTCAAATGGATAGCCACGCATTTATAAATGTGTTGTGAGTATGCGGATCTACTTACTTTGGTTGAATATTGATTCACCATTAAGTTAAGAATTGATAGTCAAAATCTGGAAAATTTGACGTTCAGGGGCTGGTGGTCGAGCACACCTCTTGACTCGGCCGAGCACCCCATTTGTAACAGCACAAAATTGAAAAGGCGGCCTCCAACGGTCATGATGTTCGGCCGAGCACCCCTAAGGACTCGGCCGAGCACCCTAAGGACTCGGCCGAGCGCAAGGGAGCCGAAAGGGGTGTTCTCTGGAATCTTTTGCTCGGCCGAGCACTTTCCTTGACTCGGCCGAGCATGACTTATTTTGGTCAGATTTTCAAAATTTTCAATATTTTGCTATTTTGGTCAATTTTCATTCATCATTTGAGTAAAATATACATTAATTTGTGCCCTAAAGTGTGATTAATTGTATGCTTAAACAAATTTATTGATTATTTAAATAATATTGTTGCCAAAGTAATTTACGTTATTTAAATGCAAATTTGTTAAAGTGATGAATGTTCTTATTGATATGTGGTAACATGAATTTCCCAAAGGAGGTCTTTTTAGTGACTAAATATTTGCATTCATGGGGTAGTAATTGAATTAAATATTAGGTCATTTTAAATACTTTGAACCATCCCAAAGGAAGGCGGATATTTAAAATGAGTTGTTTATATTCTTTATTGCCGGGTAACAAATACATTAAATGTTAGGACATTTTAATACTTGAACCGGCCCAAAGGAAGGCAAGTATTTGATATGTATTGTTTAAAGTTATTTGTTTACCATAAGATAATCATTTATGAGTCAATTCATAGTCCAAAGATTAAGTTTTGATGTCATGTTTATCTTTTTGATGGAATTCATTGATATAGTTAATCACTTTATTCATTATGTAGTTTCTAATACATGTTTTGAATTCATTCTTTGTTCTTTACCGACAGATTTGATTAATGCTTCTTCTATAACTACTGCCATGAACAATGTTCCGATGCTTACCGGGACTAATTTTAAAACTTGGAAAAATAAGATATCAATGGTCTTAGGCTGTATGGACCTTGATCTCGCATTAAGAGAACCAAGTCCCGCCCCTCTTACTGATAAAAGCACTGTGGAAGACCGCTTAAGTCAAGAGAGGTGGAACCGTTCTAATTGCGTGAGCCTAAGTATCATGAGAAATGCAGTCCCAGAGACATTTCTGAATAGTGTCTCCGAGGATGTTGGTGCAAAAGGTTTTCTGGATACCCTAGAGGAACGCTTTGCAAAAAGCGAGAAATCGGAAACAAGTGCTACCTTAAGGAAGCTTGTTTCCAAGAGGTATAAGGGTAATGGAAACTTAAGGGAGTACATAATGGAAATGTTTCACCTATCAACAAAATTAAAGGCACTCAATTTGGATTTATCGGAAGACTTACTTGTGCATTTGGCTTTAATTTCTCTCCCTCCGCAATTTGGTCATTTTGAAATGACCTATAATTGTCAAAAGGACAAGTGGAATGTTAATGAATTAATTTCACATGTGACGGAGGAGGAAGATAGATTGAAACATGCAAAACCCGAAAGTGCTCACTTAGCATCTACCTCTTCTCGTGGAACAAAGAGAAAAGGGAAAGAGATTACGGTTGCAACTAAGAAGCCTAAGGGATCATTCAATGATCATAAAGTGAAGAAATGCTTCTTTTGCAAGGACCTTACTCATATGAAGAACGACTGCCCTAAGTATCGCAATTGGCGAATTAAGAAAGGTATGTCATTTGGCCGTGTTTGTACTGAGGCAAATTTAGTTTCAATTCCTTCGTATACATGGTGGTTGGATTCTGGTGCAACAACTCACATAAGTTCATGTATGCAGGGTTGCCTGAATTACCGAACACCCAATGCTACATGGGAGCTGGAAAGTCGGTAGAAGTTATGGGCATAGGGACATTTAGATTATCTTTAAGTACTGGATATTTTTTAGTTTTGAATAATACATTTATTATACCGTCTTTTAGACGAAATTTGATCTCAATCACTACTTTAGATAGGGAAGGATATTCATGTTTTTTTGGTAATAATAAATGTGATTTATATTTCAATTCAAAGCTTTTTAGTACTAGTACTATATCTTATTTGATAATCTTTATTTGCTTGACACAGTCAATTCAATAAATGAGTCCCATAATAATGAAACTAACTCTGTAGGCACAAAACGAAAGTTTTCAAGTAAAAATTCTTGTACCTTATGGCATAGGCGTTTGGGTCATATCTCTAAAAGGAGAATTGACAAGCTTGTGTCTGAGGGAATATTACACAAACTTGATACTCCGGAAAATAACTTTTGTATTGAATGCCTTAAAGGGAAATTTACAAACACTAAAGGTACAGAATCCTTGAGAGCCTCAAACGTCTTAGAACTTATTCATACGGATATATGTGGACCGTTCACTACCCCTTCATGGAAGGGTCAAATATATTTCATCACGTTCATAGACGATTTCTCTCGTTATGGATACATTTATTTACTTCATGAAAAATCTCAATCATTGGAAGTGTTCAAGTCTTTCAAAGCTGAAGTTGAAAATCAACTTGAAAAGACTATTAAGAACGTTAGATCCGATCGTGGTGGTGAATACTACGGTAGGAATGACGGGTTAGGTGAACAACGTCCAGGTCCTTTTGCACGCTATTTAGAAGAGTGTGGGATTGTCCCTCACTACACCATGCCGGGGAAACCCAATATGAATGGTGTAGCCGAGAGACGTAATAGAAGAGTGTGGGATTGTCCCTCACTACACCATGTCGGGGAAACCCAATATGAATGGTGTAGCCGAGAGACGTAATAGAACCCTTAAGGATATGGTGAAAAGTATGGTTTCTTGTACTTCTTTACCTCACTCATTATGGGGCGATGCATTAAAAACCGCAGCTTATATTCTCAATAGAGCACCTTCAAAGGCTACCGACAAAACCCCTTATGAGTTATGGACGAATAAGAAACCGTCCTTAAATCATCTTCATGTATGGGGGTGTCAAGCAGAAGCTAGGCCTTATAGGCCTAATGAGGGCAAACTGGACCCCAAAACTGTTAGTAGCTATTTTGTAGGGTATGCTGAGAGATCTAGGGGATATAAATTCTATGATTCAAAAACTAGAACATTTTTTGAGACGGGAAATGCTAGGTTTTTTGAGGATGTTGATTTTAGAGGGAAAAATTTGAATAATGATTTTGAATTTAAAGAGTTAGAGGAGGAATCCGTTTATATACCTCTTCCTATAGTTCCTATCGAAAATCAAGCACTTGTGCCTGAAATTCGACAAGAACATATAATTCAAAATAACATTAATTCTCCTATTAATGAACAACATGAAAATGTTGATGAGGAAATTCAACAACCTCAAAATCAAGTTGAACCGGTGCCCTTAAAAAGATCTAATAGAGCAAGGAGTGCCATTCCGGATTATTATGATGTGTATCTTGTCGAGAATGAGGAACCGTTAGGTTTAGTGGGAGATGAACCAATCACCTTCCATGAAGCCATTAGTGGTCCAAATTCTCATAAGTGGATTGCCATAAATGAAGAGTTAAAATCCATGAAAGACAATGACGTTTGGGATCTTGTCCCATTACCTAAGAATGTGAAACTCATTGGGTGTAAATGGGTTTTTAAGACCAAAAGGGATTCACAAGGTAATGTGGAAAGACATAAGGCTCGTCTTGTCGCTAAAGGATTTACTAAAAAAAAAGGCATTGATTACAAAGAAACATTTTCACCGGTATCCTCTAAAAATGCTTTTAGGATCATTATGGCATTAGTAGCACATTTTGATCTTGAGCTTCATCAAATGGATGTAAAGACAGTTTTTCTCAATGGCGACATTGAGGAAACTATCGATATGAAGAAACCAGAAATGGTGACTGATTCAGATCAAACTAGTCAACTAGTTTGTAAACTTAAGAAATCCATTTATGGGCTTAAGCAAGCATCTCGTCAATGGTACTTAAAATTTAACCAAGTTATTCTTTCATTGGGCTTTGAAACGAATCTTGGTGAAGATTGTGTGTACCATAAGTTCATTGGGAGTAAGTTTATAATTTTGATCTTGTATGTGGATGATATTTTACTTGCTAGTAATGATAAGGATCATCTTAAGGAAACTAAGAAATTTCTCTCAAACACATTTGAGATGAAAGATCTTGGTGAAGCTTCTTTTGTATTAGGAATTCAAATACATCGTATTTTAGGATTATCACAAAAGATCTATATAGAGAAGGTATTACAAAGGTTTAGCATGGAAAATTGTAAGCCACATGACACCCCTGTCTCTAAGGGAGATAAATTCAGTTTAAAACAATGTCCTAAAAATAATATTGAATCCAAGTATATGAAAGAAATCCCATATGCATCGGCAGTAGGAAGCTTAATGTATGCACAAGTCTGTACTCGTCCAGATCTTGCATTTATTGTTGGCATGGTTGGTCGATACCAAAGCAATCCGGGAAAAGAACATTGGGTTGTAGCCAAAAGGGTGATGAGATACTTACAAAACACAAAGGACTACATGCTTACATATACAAAGTCGGATCATCTTGAGATCGTTGGTTATTCCGATTTCGACTTTGCTGGGTGCCAAGATAGTCGAAAGTCGACATCCGGTTACGTTTTCACATTAGCTAGTGGAGCGGTATCTTGGAGAAGTGCCAAGCAAACATTAGTAACTTCCTCCACCATGGAAGCCGAATTTGTTGCTTGCTACAAGGCATCCAATCAAGCTATATGGCTGCGTAAATTCATTGAAGGACTGCGAATTGTCAAAGGTGTTGAAAGACCGCTTAAGTTATATTGTGACAATCGGGTCGCAGTGTTGTACTCCAACAACAAAAAGAGTTCATCAAAGTCTAAACATATAGATATTAAGTTTCTTGTTGAAAGAGAAAGAGTACAAAATGAACAAATAGATATACAACTTATAGGGACAAATTCCATGTTAGCGGATTCATTTACTAAGGCGTTGTCTCCTTTAGTTTTTCACGAGCATGTTGCTCATATGGGTGTAATGACTTTTGATAATGCTTAAATCAGTGGGAGTTTGTGTTGTTTTTCATTTGTATTTGTTTTGCATATTGATCTCATTTGGTTAAGAAGGACTAGTTGGAGAATATATATACATTGAATATTCCATGCTACATATCTATACTTAATCTATGTCATTTAGTTGGATATATGTGATTAATGTGGGTTTAGTTGCAGGTGTACACATTCTTTCTCTGGATATGATCAAATGTGGAGCGAGACATAGAAACATCTCCAAGATTGGCATAAAGGATGACAAGCCTAATGGAAATGACAACACTTTGAGTCTTCGAGCTCCTCCCAATACAAGAACACGGACATGAAGACTCTTGCCGTTTGGTTAGGTGGAAAAAAAAGTGAAGGAATGGAATGGTCAATGGAATTGAATTTCTGAAGGAATTGGAATGAAAAAAAACTGGTCAAACCCCTCCGTTTGGTTGGCATGGCATGGAATGGAATGAAATTGTCATTCAATTCCTTGGCAAATCATGTTTGGTTTGAAAATACAAATTATAAGAATGAAATGAAAGCATATAAAATGTCCAATTTACCATTTTTTTAAAAAAAAAATATTTTTTTTTTTTGGGGGGGGAGGGGTGGGTTGGGAGGGGTAGGTAGGTAGGGGGTATCTGAAATGAGTAAAAAATATTTTTTTTTCGTGGGGGTGGGGGGTGTGGGGTAGGTAGGGTAGGTAGGGATATGCAACAACAACAACAACAACAAAGCCTTAGTCCCAAAATAATTTGGGGTCGGCTAACATGAATCCTCATATGTTATCGTGAAAAAAAATAAAAAATAAAAAAAAATAAAAAAAAATAAAAAAAATAAAAAAAATAAAAAAAAAAATAAAAAAATAAAAAAATAAAATAAAATAAAAAATAAATAAAAAATAAATAAAATAAAACAAAACAAAATAAAATAAAATAAAATAAATAAAAAATAAAAAAATAAAAAATAAAAAATAAAAAATAAAAAATAAAAAATAAAAAATAAAAAATACAAAAAATAAAAAATCAACCCCCCACTTGGATTTTTGCCCTCCACTCCGGCCTCTTCAACACCATACTTTCATCCACTCCAAGTAAATTCATATCATTTTCAATTACTCTAATCCAAGTTTGTTTGGGTCTTCCCCTACCCCTCGCCATTTTATCATTTCTCCACTGTTCTGGCCTCCTAACCGGTGCATCACTCGGTCTCCTTCTCACATGTCCAAATCACCGTAGACGATTTTCCCTCATTTTATCCTCAATGGGCGCAACTCCTACTTTACCTCTGATCACCTCATTCCCCAATCGATCCTTTCTTGTATGACCGCACATCCATCGAAGCATACGCATCTCCGCCACATTCATCTTATGCACGTGACACTGTTTCACGGCCCAACATTCGGTGCCGTAAAGCAATGCCGCCTAATTGTCGTGCGGTAGAATTTTTCTTTTAATCTATAGGGCATGTCAGGATCGCATAGAAACCTTGTGGCACTCTTTCACTTTAACCAACCTGCTTTAATCCTATGAGCCACATCTCCATCTAATTCTCCATCCTTTTGGATAATGGATCCAAGATAGCGAAAAAACTCAGAAGCTTGGATAATATTTCCATCAAATGTGACCGCCCGCCTCCCTACTTCCAACTCGCTAAACTTACACTCCAAATATTCGCCTTGCTTCGCTAATCGAAAACCTCGAGATTCCAAAGTGTGTCTCCACAACTCCAATTTACTTTCAACACCCTCTCTTGTCTCATCAATCAAAGACAATATCATCTCGCGAACAAAGCATACACTTTGGTATATCATCTTGGACTGACCTCGTCAATTCGTCCATTATCAAAGCAAAAAGAAAGGGGCTAAGTGCGGAACCTTGATGCACTCCAATCTTTATAAGGAACTCTTCAGTCTTCCAACACTAGTCTGTACACAAGTACTAACTCCATTATACATGTTCTTGATAATATCAATATATTTCTTTGAAACACCCTTCTTTGCTAATGCCCACCAAAGTATCTTTCTTGGCACTTTATCATACGCCTTCTCCAAATCAATGAAAATCATATGCAAATCTTTCTTTTGATCCCGATATTTCTCCATGGTTTGTCTCATAAGATATATTGCCTCCATAGTCGATCTTCCCGGCATAAACCCAAATTGGTTATCCGAAATATCCACAATTTTTCTCAGCCTTTGTGCAATCACTCTTTCCCAAAGTTTCGTAGTATGGCTCATTAGTTTGATCCCCGATAGTTGGCACAATCTTGGACATCACCTTTATTCTTATACAAAGGGATCAGAGTACTCTTCCGCCACTCCAATGGCATAGTGTTAACTCTCCATATCTTGTTAAATAGCGTTGTTAACCAATCTACTCCCTCTCCCCGAAACATCTCCAAACCTCACCGTATACCATCCGGTCCAACGGCTTTCTTCAATCTCATCTTTTTCATTGCCATTTCCACTTCATTCTTTCGAATTCTCCGCATAAAATCTCGATTAACCATACTCGAAGAGATATTTAAATCTCCAACATCCTCGCTTCGACCGCCATCAACAAGTTATCAAAGTACGAACTCCATCTATCTTTTATCTCTTTATCCCCGACTAAAACTCTTTCGTCTACATCCTTCACACATTTAACCGTCCCAATATCTCGTGTCCTCTTATCCCTCATACGAGCGAGTCTCGTAGATGTCCTTTTTCCCTTCTTTTGTATCCAACTTATCATAAAGTTTCGATTCACCTTTGCTCTTGCGTCTCTTACCGCTTTCTTAGCATCTCTTCTAGCTTCCTTATACTTCTCATGGTTCTCGTCGCTCCTACATTTCCCCAATAATTTGTAGCATTCTCGCTTGCCCTTTATTGCTTGTTTTACTTCCTCGTTCCACCATGATGTGTCCTTACTTGGTGGCCCATTTCCTCTAGATTCTCCAAGGACTTCTTTCGCCACCTCCTTTATGGTATGTACCATCTTAGTCCAAGTCGAATCTATATCCATATCCTCCATATTATCCGCCCAAATACCGGTATCGACCATCTTAGCTACAAATTTCGGTTGATTTTCCCTCAAGTCTCCACCACTTGATTCTAGGTCTACCCGTGATTTTCTTCCTCGAAATTCTCTTACTTGAAAATCAAGTACCACCACCTATGTTGAGTTGTTGTGCTCTCACCCGAACAACCTTGCAATCTGTATAACTCTTTCTACAAGTATTTCTTACTAAGAAGAAGTCAATCCGACTCGCATTACCTCCACTCCTATAGGACACCAAGTGAGATTCTCTTCGAACCAAGTGTTCATTATACTCAAGTCATATGCCAACGCAAAGTCCAGGATACTATTTCCTCGCTTCATTCCTCTCTCCAAAACCAAAACCTCCATGTGATGCTTCTCAAAGCCACAAGCCGACTAGACCCACATGCCCGTTCGTATCACCACCAATCACTAATTTCTCACCACTAGGTACTCGTTGCACTACCTCCTCCAAATCTTCCCATAACACTTGTTTAATAGATGCGTCCAACCCACTTGTGGTGCGTAGGCGGAAATAATAGTTATAATCTCATCACGTATCACCGCTTTAATGCCCATAATTCGATCACTCTTCCTGTACACTTCCACCACATCATTACTATACTCCTTATCAATAATGATACCCACTCCATTTCTACCCTTATCCTTTCCTGAGTACCAAAGCTTAAAACCCCAAGGCGATATTTCTTTTGCTTTCTCTCCAACCCACTTAGTTTCCTGTAGACACATTATGTGAATCTTCCTCCTCCTCATAACTTCCACCACCTCTGCTGATCTCCCTGTCAATGATCTAATGTTCCAAGTTCCAAAGCGCATCCCACTACCCTTACACCTACCATGGACTAGCTTCTTTACCCGCACTCGTCCGCAATGCGGGAACCCTTGCATATTTGACACCACCCCCGTGCGAAGAGATGGCGCGTCGCTTCCGGGCGACGACCTAGCAACCTTTGCATACTTATCACCATAGTTATTAAAGGCTCAAGGCGCACCAAGGCGCAGAAGGTGTGCCTGGAGCCTAGTCGCAAGGCGCAAGGCGGGCGCGCGCCCGAGTGACGAACCTGTCAGAGCTAATAATACTCGCCGGAGGTCGCCAGAGTGATCAGGCTAATCACTACTCTTATATAAAGTTATGGACTTATGTTGCGTGTGCGTGTACGTGAGAGAGCCATAGGAGAGGAAGTGTATTAGTCGCGTATTAGGTTTAATTAGATGTAATTGTCGGTCGGTGTTGTGCCCTGGCGCGCCCAGCTCTAAAGCTGCGCCCTGGGCCTAGGCGCGCCTAGGCGCGAGCCTAGGCGCGCTTTTAATAACTATGCTTATCACTACACCCAGGTCTTTGAAGTGTAGCGCACCCTTGCATATTTGACACCACCCCCGGGCGAAGAGATGGCGCGTCGCTTCCGGGCGACGACCTAGCAACCTTTGCATACTTATCACTACACCCGTGTCTTTGAAGTGTAGCGTCGTCTTGAGGAAACGCCCCAACGATATTCATATTTCGATTCATGTCATGTTAATGTGACAAAAAATTTACGCTGGCTGTCACATGCCTACCGCAACCCTCGCCCTTCATATTTCGATTCATGTCATGTTAATGTGACAAAAATATATTTTTTCGTGAGGGGGGGGGTGGGATATGCAAAATGAGTAAAAAAATATATTTTTTCCGTGGGGGGTGGGGTGGGGGGAAGGGCAAGGGCTGGATGGGGAGGGGGGTAGGCAGGGGTCTTTTAAAAAAAAATCGGGGGGGTGTGGGGGTGGGGGGTAGGTGGGGGTGTGGGTGTGGGGGTGGGGGTGGGGGTGGGGTAGGGCAGGGGCTGGGTGGGTAGGGGTGGTTCGGGTTTGGGGGTATTTTGATCAAAAAAATTTTTTTTGAATTCCATTGCCAAAGGAATTGGCCATTCCTCCCATACATGGAGGGAATGGCAAATTCCTTCCATTGATGGAATTGGCCATTCCAACGGAATGAAAATTTTAAAAAACCTTCGACCAAACATGCCAAAGGATTTGGGGGAATGGACAAGCAAATGCCCCCTTAGCAAGCTGGGTTTTGGTGCATAATGGAAATAGTGTCTCAAAATCATTGTCCTGATAACAACTATTCTCATTTCCATTTGCTGAAATTGGTATACAATTTTCAGCAGTGTAATATAACTGGCAAAGGGTGGGTCGGAAACGATAGAGATTTTGAATAACGCCTTCTTTTACAGGTTGGCAGCAATCTGAATACACAAAATACAATTTTTGGATATAATGATGAAATTAGTCATTATTTAGAACATAATTCTGGTTGAAGAACATCAAATCGAATGTAATTAAAGTAAAATAAATTGAAAACAAGGGAATGAGGAAAAACAGTACCTGAACATACATATAGTTTCAATGGAGATTGGGCAAACGGCTGATCAAGGAGAGATGATATTTGGGTATTAGCTGTTTGCTACTAAGGATGGTTAGGGTTTTTGAAAACCCTGACCAGTTTGTAGCCGAACGGTTTATGGGGAGGCGGGAGAGAAGTTGAAAGAGTATTTGTATTAGTCAAATGGGAGAGAGACGGAGAATCCAACGCCGGATAGTAAGCAGTGTTCCGGGAAGGATCCGGTGGTGCTTGGTGCCAGTTGTTGTTGGTGGAGTTTTTCTCCGGTACACCGCCCAATAGTCAAATTTAGGTTAGCATGCTACTTGGACTAAGACTATCCCCAGTGACCTGACTCAACCCAACCTCAAATAAAATATTAATTTCTCTCACTTTCATAATATAATTTATATTTTCATCAGTGACCTCGATCGAACCCAATCCAACCCAACCTTTTAAAAATAAAATATTTATTTTTTCTTTACTTCAATTTACCTAAAATACTTATCATTTTATTTTTTAAAATAATGTATTAGTAATAATATTTTTAAAATTACCCATAAAATTATTAAAAATAATTACCCATACAATTATAAAAAAAATAAAAAATTGATATATATTTTTTTTTATTATTTTATATAATTATATAAAATATATTAATTTTAAAAATATACTCCCTCCGTCCCGACCGACTTAGGACATTTGCTCCCGACACGGGGATTAAGGAAAAGATAAATGTTGTGAGTGTAATTTAAAAATAGGAGAGAGAATGAGTGGAGGGAATAGTAAATTATAATGGTGTTGTGAGTATTAAAATAATGTAGGAGAGAGAATGAGTGGAGAGAATAGTGATTTAATGTTTCCATTTTGGGCCGTCCTAAGTCGGGTGGGACGCCCAAAATGGAAATAAATCCTAAGTCGACCGGGACGGAGGGAGTATTTATATAAATACAAAATCAAAATAATTTGATCAAAAAAAAAAAGAGGTGACCCAACCTGGGCCAACCTCAGGGCAGTCAATTGCCCAAGGTCACCAATTTTGGTGACTTTTCATGCTTTTACATTTTTTTTTTTTTTGGGGTGACTCTCACAAGGAGGAGAGTCACCGTTGGGGATGGTCTAATAAGAAACTAGGTCACAATGGCCGGGCATAGCCGATTGATAAATGAAGCAGCATATTTCTAGGCATGCAACCTCAACGGAGAGTTCGAATATTGACAGAACGAAACAGTTGGAGCAACCAATTAATTGATGATGTAAGAGTGAAGGGGGCTGCCACCCTAACTATTTCGGACATATCCCGCGATTTGTCTTCGACAGTCACCGAGGGATCGGTGACTAGTTGTCCAGGACTTAGTCCGATAAAGCTGAAAACTTGAATATCCAAAAAAAAACTAGGCCACAATTATTGGGCGTAGTAGATTTTACCCTTGCCCTCACAATAATAATATTGTCGTACTTACTATTTTTTATTAGCTTTCTTTATTCTACTTTATTTTTTATATTTACTATTTTTTTTTATAATCGTATATAGTCAAACTAAAAATCTTATTTATCAGGTCTGAAATTCATTTGAGTTCAATTAAATAGTGGTTTATACTTTCATTTCATATGTATCATAATAATAATAATCATGATAATAAGTTGTCTTATATTTAAGTGTTACTCCTTTCATAATACTTAGTAGTTGAATTGTAGTTGAAGAAGACAAATTCTATCCCAAAATATTAGTATAAGGTTTGCTATTTTCTAGAAATAATTACCATTGTTTATATTGTTTATTAAGCATATCCTTATGATTACATTGAGCTATTTAGGTATATGAAATATTTTAAGGGTAATTTAGTCTATTAAATATATTTTTTAAATTTATGTGAAAAATTTTAAAACTACAAAAATATATTTTGTAACGGGGGAATGTAAGTTATTAAAAAACGTTATTATTGAATTAACATTTTTTATAGTTTTTAAAATCGAATATGAACAAATAAATTGGCTAATGGCATCATTTCAATTACTAGTCCAAATCAGATGATAACGAAAGAAATTGCCAACTAGCAATTTAATAATCCGTTCCATGACCACCTAGTCACCTACCGGATTAAACAGAAAAATGGCTGGCAATATAAAGGCTTCCACATGGCACCATCTAAATCACAGCCTGTTCTTCCATTTGACTTTGCCTCCAAAAACAATCATCCAGCCCTAAGCCAATCCATATTTTCCATCTTCAAAAGATCGATCGATCAATCAGGTTAACTTGATTAGGCAATAATCAAGATATGAAAGGAGCCAGAAATTACCTCAAAATGAAGACCGATGATAACGTTGCAGCAGCCGAGTTGATCAGTTCCGATTTGAAAGAAATCGGCCAGGCCGCCAAGAAGCTGGCTAATCATGCCATCAAGCTCGGCGGCCTTGGTTTTGGTACCTCTTTCCTCCAATGGTTCGCTTCCTTTGCTGCAATGTAAGTTTCATAATTCCGATACCGATACTGATTTGGGGAATTGTTAATTTTAGAATTATTGTTGGATTAATCAACAATTTGATTTTGTGGTGGTGGGTGTAGTTATTTGCTGATCTTGGATCGAACAAACTGGAGGACAAACATGCTTACTTCACTTTTAGTCCCTTATATCTTCTTGAGTCTTCCTTCTATCCTTTTCTCTTTTCTCAGGTGAGTCAACTGTATATATTGGTTCGATCTCCCCAGAAGTTAGAGGGAAGGCGCTTGTGTGTGTGGAGAAAAAAAATAAAAATCAAAGATCATCATCATCATCCATTTCCCCTTTAACTTATTTATCTATAATTCTATACAAAAAACATGGAAACTCATTTCTCATTTGTTGATATTACAGTGGACAAGTTGGAAAATGGATAGCTTTTGTTGCAGTTGTGCTTCGTCTCTTCTTCCCAACACACGTTCCACGTACAACTCCACCTTCTTTTAACATGTATCTTCCTTTTTACGATCATTTAATATTAGATGAGATTTAAAGAATTCAAATTTTGATGCCCGCAGAATGGGGTGAGATGCCGGGAGCATTGATCCTTCTGATCGTGGTAGCTCCGAGCTTGTTGGCTGACACAATTAGGGGTAGCTTGGTGGGTACTGCAATATGCCTCATTATCGGTTGCTATTTACTGCAAGAACACATCAAGGCATCAGAAGGCTTCAGGAATGCATTCACTAAGACCAAGGGCATTTCTAATACCATTGGCATTATCCTCCTCTTCGCCTATCCCGTCTGGGCTTTGGTCATCGAATTCCTTTAGATACTAAATTTCCTACCCTAAATTGTGTTAATTTGCCTGTGTTTATTGGGTTCAATGATTTGCTTCTGTGTTCATTTGAAGCTTAAACCTGAATGTATTATATAATGCGAATCTCTATGTAATTTATTGTTGAATGTGTATCATGCTTTCTAGAACAAAATTGCAAGCTATAAATTCATTGTTAAAGATACATGAGCAGCATATGAAGATGCAGGCTGACTCAAACTTTTATAATTTTCCTTGATATATTATATACCCTCTTCAATATATTGATTTAAACAGAGGGAAAATGATGTCAATAATATATAACAAAAGTCTATAAAGGCCCAAAATTTTTATTGATTTTGGCAATACAAAACATGAACCAGAAGCAGATGAAGCATGGCACCACCCTGCAGATCAGATCCAATTGTCAACTTCATTTCTTTGTTTCCTTTGCTTCAGTGTACAGTCGATCAATGTGTTCCTACGGGTAAGTATAGCAAAAATAGGTTTAGAATGCATAAAAATACGTTTAGATACATATATACTTGTATATATGCGTGTGTGTGCTTCTGGGACAATTATCACAAACTTTTAGGGACGGAGGGAGTACCTTGTAGTACTTGAGTAATTGTTGTCGCTTCAGTTTGAATGTTGGAGTAATCAAATCTCTCTCAAAGTCGAAAGGAATAGGCTCCAAATAAACTGCTCTTAACATCTCAAAACCTCGGAGCTGTGCAGTTACGTGTACTTTTAGTCAAACAAAAACCAGAATAAAGAAGTTGATTGAATGGCGTAAATAATAAAACCATTTACATACTTTGTTATTCTGAGCAGTGTTATTGAGTTCATCTAATACGTATTTTCTGGCATTAATATTTTTGCATAGTGATTGGTAATCCCCGGACTCATTGTTCTTCATAGCCCACTCCTCGATTGCCTTTCTCTCTGGGACCACAACAGCCACAAGGAAGGATTCAAAACTGTTGCCATACACCCATATCTGTTCACCAGCAGAAAGTTCTCAGGATATAAGCTATAAGAAGTTTAAGAAAATATGTCCATAGGAACATCTTATGCATTTTGTGATAGCAGCTGCATATAAATGTGGATTTAATAAACTCAGTACCCAAAAACGTTATGAAGTTGACCTATTCACATACCGAGGTCACCAGGGGGCAACGTGAATAGATGCTTTCAAGGTTTTCCACGGCAACGTACTCTCCTTGAGACAACTTGAAGATATTCTTTTTCCTATCAATAATTTTCATTGATCCGTCAAGCTGCCACTCCCCAATATCACCTACAGTACAATATATCATTTCCAAGTTCTGGCTCTTAAAAATGTAAGGATCAAAGCAAATTAGTTTGATATCCTATATTAGATTGAGATTTCAAAAATTCCATTTTCACAATAAATGCTGGAGTACGATAATTACAGTGAAAGTTTAGAAGGCGACCGTTTATGGTGACTTAACTTCTACAACCCAGATCCTGCACTAACTGCAAGCTGCGTGTACTGATACAAATTACCCTGTCGATCTTTGAAAAGGCTGGTCTCCTAAGTTAACCTAGTGTAAAGTAGCTAGTAGCTACTAACCTAGTTGCAATGACTCTTCTAACTGACGATGTGCATTCCATCATGTAGAAGCGGTTTTGCATGCTCTAAATACGCACCCTAATACCATATTAGAGAGCTTGGTCAGTTTCTTTTCTTTTTTTTTTTTCAAAATATTTACCTGTATGGAACCACCCATCCACAATTACGTCTTTAGTAAGATCGTCTCTCTTGTGGTAACCAGAAAATAAAGTCTTTCCCCTCAGGCAAATTTCTCCACGTGGCACAGTTGAAAGTGCATCATATCCCATCTCTGGCACTGACTCAAGCCTAGCCTCAATAGTTGTCATGGGGACACCAACAGTTCCAAGCATAGAGTACACATTGGATATGGACGTGAAACATCCACCGCAGCTTTCAGTCAGACCTAGCATTCACAAATTGAGAAGAGCAGGAAATTAAATTGTAGAGAAATCATAGTAGAACTTCACGAATTGGTAAAAAAAAGTTCAAGCATAAGTGGCCATGGTGAAAATTTTGAGTCAGCAGTGCTTGTAGGATGATAAGTCCAAAGTCAAATCTTTGCCACTTAATATTTTCTTTAATTTTCAATATTTGATGGGAAAAGAATATAGCAATAGATTAAACTATTATTAAGAAAAAAAAAAAAAAGACAGACAGACAAGATGTCCATTGAGAATAAAAAGGCCTAAAAGGCAAAAGGACTGAAAATCAGCAGGCTCCCATCCCTCTGAATATAACATAGAGGAACCCAAATAATGGCCTCCTACGTGACGCTTAAAGATAAGCCAAATAAACAATTTATTCCATAAAAAAGGTCTTGACAAAGACTGATCCTTTCAATACTTGAGTTCCTTAATGTCCAGATGCACAATAGGATGGCAAATTCCAAGACTATTTCACATGACACAACCTCGCCTCACCACCTCCCTAATACCGGTAACAGCATCTGAAGAAGAGACGAGATAGAAGAGGAGAAAACCCACTCTTCTCTCCTGCGACACCAAACAGTTTACCATGTAGCAACAAGAAGCAATTATGATGTGTGAAAATGGTATTTCAGCGGTATCTTTTGTTCCAACTCTAGCATGACCATCTAAAAGTTGATACTGTGACATCATATTAGAATTTTACATCCTCAATAGCAATCTGAATAAAAACTTATTTGCATACACATTTAGGAGGATTCAAGTATACTGTTTTGTTGAATAAAAACATTTTCCATATAAAAGAACTCAACACGTCAAGAGCAAAACTCTTACATAGTCATCTGTACATACCATATCCTTGTGATAGGGTGCAACAGCATGTTACCCGCAGAAACTCCTCCACATGCTTCGGCAAAGGTGCAGCTCCAGATAACATAAGACGTACCCGTCCTCCAAAGGCTTGCTTGATCTGAAAAGAGAACAAAATTAGAGGAATTTATGGGAGCTTTGCAACTAAATGGAGAAGGAAAGCGCCAACTGACCTTGTCAAAGACCAGCCTGTCCAAAAGAGGAGCTGCTTTCTCTTGTTGCAACCCCTTCTCAAGATTCCTCAATTTACTGTTAAGAGCTTTTTTCAGTTGTATGATACACAAGGAAATTACAAAACAAAAAAACAACTATGAATTGCAACAGACAAGGATTAAGGAACATATAATGGCAAGACATACTAGTTGAACGCATAATCAAACAGTGCCTTCCTTACAGTACCTCCCGCTGCAATTTTGGCCATTACACCTACATTGAATATAGAGTCCATACTTAGTACATAAAATATGTCTTGTACTCTTGCAATTTACACTGACAACCTACCAGAATAAATGCGGTCATAAACTCTAGGAACTCCACAAAAGATAGTTGGCTTCAATTCCAGAAGGTCCTCAATCATATATCTAATATCCTGTAAGTTAGACCATAATAATAAGTTGGAAGGAAATTTTAATCGTTATTCAAATCGAATGAACCTATGTACAAAAACAGATAACTGCATAAATGAAAGGTTTTAATCTTACTCCTTGCCAGAACCCTATAGAAGCACCTCGGTATATGCAATAGGTCACAATTATCTGATCAAATATATGGGCTAAAGGAAGGAATGAGAAGTATCTATCTTCTTCTGAGCCCTGTAGTAGAAGAAATTTTAGTTATACTCTTCAGCTAAACATTTCTAAATGAACAAAACGAGCCAATCAAATTAATGGGATTCGGTACCGAGATGAAATTTCTAATGTGCAACTTTTTGTTTTTGTTTAAAGAAACTTTTAAATAGTTTCTACATGTGCTCTTATAGTACTATTAATGCTAATTTACACCTCTAACCCCATTGAGTAACATTCGTCATGAGATTTGTTTGTATTGATATATCAATCCTTTTTTTATAGGATATATCAATCTATATCTTAGGGTACCATAATCCTGTAAGAACCTAACTAACGACAATCATGAAATTTTCTTAAATGAAGAAAGTTGATATCAGTAGAGCACAACAAAAAAAAAAGTGTCTGAGCCCAATATAATGGCTGTGTTTGGCAGAAAATTATCTTTTTAGCTTTGAACTTCCTCTTATCAGATTATTATTAGGTTTTCGTCAACAATTACAAAAATGATCTCAAGCCAATAAAAGAAAAAAATTAAAGATGAAGGAATGCCATGATCACACTGAGAAGATGACTTCTATGAAATACATTCTTGATTGTTTAGAAAGCAAAAGGATTAGTTTAAAAAGCTATCACAGACGGAACCATTGTTACAAAAAATCGATCAGGTAATAACGACACTAGCACTTGGACCAAAACCTTAAAGCACTCATTGAGGAAATCAATTAAGTTTTCAGGCCCAATGGCTTTTCGCACAATCACAAGGAAAGCAAAAGGACAGGGATCACACTGAAACTTCATAACTCTAGAATTTTGTTACCATGAAAAGTACTCTGAAGCTTTACCTCTTTATCTGTTAATGAGAGTAGTTGATCCATAGACAAGACGTAAGACATGAAAGCAGCATAATTCAATATGACACCCTTTGGTTCTCCAGTTGTTCCACTTGTATACATTATAGTGCAAATGTCAGTCTTCTGCTTCGGGGGCAGTTCATGATCTAAGCTTCCCTGCAGAAATATGAATAGCATATTAAGGTGTGATGGATTGGTTACTACTAGAATATCAAAAAGTCCTGAGTCAGCAATACAAATGAACTACTAATCTATGAAAGTTTACATACTAATTGAGCAAATTCTTCCCACGAGAAGCAAGCCACACCTAGCTCCTCAATTTCTTTCTTCAGTGTGGTAGAAACCTTCCCAAAGCTGACAATAGCTTTGAAAATGAAGAAAATACCTTAGTCACTGTGATTTGCACTTGCAAATACATTTATTTTAGTAAAGATTCAGTTCAACTTACTTTTTAGGTGTGAAGTACAATTTGATAGGCATGATAAGATCTGCAAAGAATGCTTACAATCAATCAATACGAAACTTGGAGAGACCTAGATTCACTAATTATCCCCAAGTTCTTTTACACTGAATGCCTACTTCATAATTTTGTACTTCATCTGTTTCACACACTTACAATAAATATTTACAAAAAATAGGAGTTGGACAAAATGAAGAAAACAGAACATACAGCAGGTAACTTGTTCTCGTGGACAAAAGCTATTGCAACTTCTGCATGGTTAATAATGAACTCCACCGCATTCGCACCTATGGTGAATCCAGAAGAAAAGAGCACGTAAAGCATTATAACAATAAATGCATTACACGTTTAGATCATCGCACGAAGAAAAGATCAATGACTCAACGTACCAAGTGTATCATATAGTGGAACATATGTTATGGCATTGCTGATACATGCCTGTAAAGTAAAAGAGGAGTAAGAAAAGGAAATTGGTACATATGCCAGACACAACCTAAATTAAAAGCCATGAAATGTTGTATTGGTAGTATGTTACCCATTTTGCGCAAAGTTTTCCTTTAGTCCTAGTGTAGCATTACTACTTACTAGCAAAATAAAATAAGAAAATCCCCTACTCTATGATGAATCGATCAAGGCAATTAAATTTAAGAATTGATTAAAACTTAATAACAAGAAGTAAAAATCATCTCGTTTACACATTTGAACATTTGGGATAAACAAAGCTGAGTGAATTTTCTCATTATTGCATTCTGGTTATAGTACATGAAAAATGCAATTCAATAGTTAAAAGTGTGTGGAATGAGGAGTTGATTAACATTTACATGTACTAATAGGAAACACGTAAATAGGAGTAAATCATATACCTCCATTGTGATTATCCATTCTGGAGAGTTAGAACCATAAATGCCGCACCGATCTCCCTTAACACAATCATATTACAACAGTTATTGACATATTTCAGATCATATACTGCAATTACTCGCAAGCAATGGGATGAACTTTGACAATGTGAATACATATTAGTAGAAAACGTACGGGATTGAGACCACAGGATCGGATGGCAGAGCCAATGCGTATGGCTGCATCATGAGCTTCCTGATATGTGAGCCATGTATATGCTCCCGCCTGTAAATTCAAGCTTATTCAGCACCTCTGAATAATTAGAAAAGATGAAATGTAAATCGTAAAATTGGAGATAAGGCGAGGATTGGGGGATGACCTTTCCATCGACGAGTTGACGACGGCCAAGCACGGCGTTCTTAGGGTTCCGTTTGACGGAATCACTGCCGGAAAAAAAACGAAATTAATCGTCGAATTCAAAAAATACCAGGGTCCTATTAGTTGGTTGGAGCGTCGGTTCGAGACCTATATACTCCCTCCGTCCCACGTTAATGTGAACTATTTTTTCGGGCACAATAATTAAGAAATATTATTAAGATAATGAAAATGTGTGATAGGAAGTGAAAAGAGAGAATGAGTGGAGTTAATAGTAGGTTGGTTGAATAAATTGTATGGTGAAAAATGAAGAGAGAGAAGAGTGGGTGTGGTAGGGTGAATATAAAATAATAAATTTATTTTCATTTTGAGCAGTTTGCATTCACGTGGAATGAATCAAAATGGAAATAAGTTTGTATTCACGTGGGACGGAGGGAGTATATATGAGCCTCTTTTTTTTTTGGACCATGGCTAAAAATGTTGAGTTGGCTTTTGACCTTTTTGTGAAGCCAAAATTGACCAAAAGATGTGCGTTTTGAGACCGGTATGAGCCATTTTTTGCATCTTAATTTTGTTTTGAGTGCGTCTGCTGAGAAAGGCGTTTCTCCATAACTATGGAGAAACGTGTTTTCATAAATTTAAACTTTATATTTGATAACTTAAAAAAAAAAACCCAAGGCAAGACCAAAAGCTTCCTGGATATTCGGAAGCTTTGCATTTGATAGCCGTAAGCTTTGGCAGTTGATATCCGTGCTTTGTCAGATTTGATAAACAAGGATGTGAAATGTATATCCGTAAAAAAAACGCAAGGCCAAGACCAAAAGCTTCTGGATATCCAGAAGCTTTGCATTTGATAGCCGAAGCTTTGCGTTGATATCCGAAGCTTTGTATTTGATAGCCGTAAGGATGTGAAATGTATATCCGTAAACTCGTTAGGTGCATATCCGTAAAACCTGGTACGCATATCCGTAAATGTGTTAGGGCATATCCAGAATTGCTATTGAAGGTTTTTCGGATATCAGAACCTTCAAATGTATATCCAGAAACATTTTGAAGGTTTCTGGATATTCATTTGAAGGTTTCTGGATATCACTTTCATAGGTTTCTGGCTATCTAGCTCATTGTCGCGCGACATGTCGGGACCCGTTTCTCCATAACTTATGGAGAAACGCGTTTCTCCCTAGATTTTGTGTTTTGTTTTTGAATCACAACTAGTCATTAACCCGTCGATACTCGACGGGCATAATTTTGTTTTTGACTCATATGGTTGAATAATTTTTGAGACGTACGATTGAGATCACTTCCTTGCTCATCAAATTGTTGAATAGCATACGAAAATGAACATTGTCTTTATCCACACTTCTGACTCCCCAAGATTAATGTGAAGCGTTATGTACTTATCAGTCAACCTTGTCTTTAAGGATGGCAATGAGTCGGATTCAGATTGAATCGGTCCTGATTCGAACCCGATCTGTCCGGAAACTTAAGAATCCAAAACCGATTCGAACCGACCCAAATTATATTAAAAGTCTATCTTTTAAGTCCAAATTTGTTTGAATAAAATTTATTTTTAAGTATAATGTTGAATGTTCAATAGAGAATAGTTTAAAATCATCAAAATCTCACTTTCAAACACAAATAAATAAATAAAATTTAGGAATATATTAAATATATTTTATTTATATTTTAGATTAACCTTTTATTTAGTGTTCGAGTCGGATCAGATTTCTGGCGGATCAGTATAGCTCAGGTCGGGTAGCGGATCGACAGCGCGATCCGAACCCAAACGGATTTTAAAATTGAAAACCAAACCTTAATTTTTTGGATCGGTTCAGTTAAATTGTCGTACCTACTTGTCTTAATAAATACCTACTTGTCTTAATAAACTCAACTTAAAAACGTAACTGTGCATGATCAACATCGCAAATTAAGGAGATCTTAATTAATTTAATGATACTAATAGTTGAATTTTGCAGAATCTATCCTAAACTACAGAGGAGGAAAGCCTTGGAAGATAATAATAAAAAATGGAGTACTACCTGAAGAATTGCCAGGGAGAGTGAATTCCGGCAGGCAACTCCATGAGACCATCTTTAGCATAAATGCTCCTGTAAACTGGTCCGGCCGACGCCTTTTGTTCCGTCGCCGGTCTCGATTCTTCCACTTTTACTGTATAAACAGACATTATTGTTCGATCCCTCGAATCAATTCCAATGGCTGGCTTTCAAGAACAAAATGCCTCTGATTATGTGCTGCACCACCTAAATCAAAAGTGTTGAGGATGTTTATGTGGAAACTATTTGATGTGTGTATGTGAAGCAATAAATGAGAAAGGCTCAGCTAAATTAGCAGCAAAGCTTTTATGAGTGAGTATTTAGTAACGGATGGAGCTACCTTGGCCATAGATGCAGGCAGCTGAGAAAAAGTTGGTTTCATTTATTTTGGTGGTTGTCAACTTCATTTGTTTCTTGCTTTCCTTTTTCTTTCGGGTAGCGGGGACCTAAAATAAGTTTACAAAAAGATGAATACAAAAGATAGATAAGGTGACGATATTTTTTTTTATTGAATCGATTATAAACCAGAGTAACCGTTTAATTAAAAGCACCACGGTACCAAAATCAGGACTGAACTAAATTTTATGACTTTTTTTTTAACTTTAGTAATACTCTTTTTCTTTTACCACCACTTCAAGTCTTCAACTATATAGTCTCTCCTATCTCTTGAGGGCGTGGTTATTTGCAAGGCACCTTATTTGCAAGGCACGGAAAATGGACAAAACTGTCCCTTCCGTACGCGGATGTTTCGTGTGATTATACACGACGTTGTCAGATATGTTTCGTATGAAAATACACGAAATGTATTGAGTTATTTCGTGTAGATTTACACGAAATATTAACAATTATTTCGTGTATTTTCATACGAGATAGAAGGACCAGTTTCGTGTATAGGCATACGAAACAACCTAAACATTGTTCCATTGTGTTTCGTGTGCCTATACACGAAATTTTTGAAACCATTTCGTGTAATTTTACACGAAATGTTGTGAAACATCTCGTGTAAAATTACACGAAATAATCACAGTCCAGAAACATATTTCGCACTTCAATTTCAAACCCAGTTCATCAATGGAATTCTAAACAATTTTACGGGATATAATTCAATCATTTCTCAATGAATAACCCATAATTCCCAATGAATAACCCATAATTCCCAATCAATTTCGAATATAATCTACAATCTCAATCAATTTAGTATTTGTATTTATAGTAATATGTGATTTCGTTCAATGAAAACCCTAGTTCTTGAAAACAAGCGGAGTTGTCGATGCATGTCAGTGGTTTTACTGTGGATCTTAATTGGTTTCTACAGTTCATTGTCACAGCATTCGTTGTTGCCGTCGGATTACTCTACCTTGTGAAGAATACTGCATCCAAGTACTTTGCCGTGGACGCCAATTTTGATTCGTCGGAGTACAGGTGGGGTGGGGGAGAAAAACGGAAGAGATTGATGAAATTGTGATTTTTTTTTGTTATATATACAAGGGCATTGTGGTCATTTCAAAGTGCCTTACACATTTGGTGTCTTGCAAATAAAATTCACCTTCAAAATTTTACAGAAAATTCATGCTCACACATTACTCTTGTTGTTGGTTTTATATTCAAAAGTAGAAGAATAAAATTACTCTTATATCTTAGGATATAATAGTATTTTTTTTGCAATTTTTTATTTTTTAAAAAAATAATAAAAAATGTCTCATCTAATAACTTATTGACATGTTTACAATCTAGTTAATACCACTAAGAGCGGGTTATATGGTCATATAACAAATATTATTAGGTTTCCATAGGTTGCAATATCATGGAACTAAATACAACTGAGCATTCATCTCAGATATAATGGTATTTAAACAAAACACCCTTGAAATAATTGCATAAATTTAGGAAGTAATGATTATGTATGACATAAATCTACAAAAGAACACAAAGGTTTCATTTGAACCAATGACCGTCCACAAGATATACCAATGACTTAAATTCCACCAATAACTTTAAATTAATAAAGAAGAGCAAGGTCCCAAGTTCCAATACATACCCTCAATTCAGAAGGTGTCTTTCTTTTGACTGCCATCTTAACCTTCGAAGAACCAGCATTTCCGCCGCCTCCCCCACCAAGATGAATAGAATTGGAAGGTAAACGGTCTCGAGTCGCAACTTTAGCCATACCACACTAAATTTATTACTTTAATACCCGAACCAACAAATGCCCTTTTTCATCAACTGTCTGCAACCTAATCAACAATCCATAACTGTGAGCATATAGAAACAGACAGTTAATCGATTGTGCTTGCTTCGCGTAATTAAAAGCTGGAATTTTGATCGGAAAGAAACGAACGAGGTTGTTTTAGATATCAAAATGCGGAATTACAATGAACCGAAAGTGTACCTCACGATAGCGACCACCAACGATGGAAGATTGAGAAAACCTACAATGAACCTGATTTCTCCATTAAACTGACCTTGAATCGAGTTGATTTGGCCCCAAATGAGAAGTTTAGGGCAAATCTGAGAGAGATGGATGAAAATGAATAGGCGGGGTTTAGAAAGTGCGCTTTAGACAAGAGAGCGTTTGGGGCATCGTTTTGAACATTTTAATTTCCCTCCTTGTGACTGACGCCGTTAGCCGATGGATTGAGGAAATTTGAAACTATAGCTTAGAGAAGAATTAAGGTTATTTATTTATTTTTTAAATTGAAAATTAATTATTGAAAAAAATGTAGATCTGAGATTAATAAATTGCTGAATTTTAAGATTTGAGTTTATTCGATAATAACATGTCTGAGGTTTTTAATGGTGTCATGAAAGGAGCTCGCGTGATGCCAATAACAGCAATTGTTGAGACTGTCTTTTATCGTTGGTGAATTCTCATAAAAGGTCTCCGTATTACGTGTTTCAAAGTGTTCATAATGTTAATTTTCAATCAATATTTATTTATAAAAAATATATACTATCTAATTAGGAAACTCCAATAACCCCAAAGCCCAACTATTAGTATATACTCCCTCCGTCCAATTACTTGCTTCACAGTTAATGTTCTCACGTAAATTAAGGAGAAAATATTATATTGAAAGTGTTGTGAGTGTGAAAATAAAATAGGAGAGAGAATGAGCGGAGGGAATAGTAAATTATAATGGTGTTGTGAGTATTAAAATAATGTAGGAGAGAGAATGAGTGGAGGGAATAGTAAAGATTCTTTTCCATTTTAGGTAAAAAAATAAAATGTGAAGTATGTATTTGAACGCCCAAAATAGAAAGTGTGAAGTAAGTAATTGGACGGAGGAAGTATATATATATATATATATACATACATTTCTAATTATTGAAATTCAACAGAAAATCAAGCCCATCATTTGTCCCAACTATTAACAATGAGTACAATTTGGACTCCCTCCGTCCCGCTAGTAATCGCACTATTGCTGTTTGCGCGGGAATTAAGGAAAAAAATAATGATATAAATGTTGTGAGTGTAAAAGTAAAATAGGAGAGAGAATGAGTGGAGGAAATAGTAAATTATAATGGTGTTGTGAGTATTAAAATAATGTAGGAGAGAGAATGAGTGGAGGGAATAGTAAAGATTTTTTGTCATTTTAGAAAGTGTGCAGTTTGTAATGGGATGCCCAAAATAGAAAGTGTGCAGTTTGTAGCGGGACAAAGGGAGTATACTATTATAAAGATCTTTGATTTTCCATCTTTCGTCAATGTTGTATACTCCTCCGTCCCAAACCTAGATACCCGTTTACTGTTTGACGTGAGAATTAAGGAAGGTGGATAATGGAGAAAATATTGTGAGTATAAAAGTAAAATAAGAGAGAGAATGAGTAGATGGAATAGTAAAATTGATTGGTGTTGTGAGTATAAAAGTAAAATAGGAGAGAAAATGAGTGGAGGGACTAGTTAAAATTCTTTGTCATTTTAGAAAAGGGATATGTTAGTGTGGGACGCCCAAAATGACAAAATGGGTATCTAGGTTTGGGACAGAGGGAGTATATACCATACAAGTTCCAACATTAACTTTAATGTCCAATTTTTATTTTTAAATGCTTTCTCACTCTCTCCAATTTAGGCCAATTGTTAAATGTTTTTTTTGTCTTTTTCAATTTGGGTTATTTGTTAAATTACTTTTTAATTTAGCCCAATTGTCAAATTAACTGTACCAAAATATACATCATGTTTACTTATTAATTTCTCCATATTTTTTTTTGATCCTACATTTTCTCTTTAGTGAAACAACTACCGATTATATATAAATGCAAAATAATCATTTAGTGTTTTATAATTTAATCTCGTAATAAGGATAATTATAATTTAATGTTCTTTACTATACTCGCATAGAGAATAATTAAAGTTTGAAGTTTTAGTGTAACTTGTGCACCTGCCGAAGAAAGCTTTTGAATTTGCCACTATATGCACAACTGAATGTTTTATATTAAACTAGTATGCCACCTGTACGTTAAAACGCACGACAAAACACTTTTTTTATAAATAGGAACCCAACCAAAAAAGTTCATATTGTAATGAACATTCATGTAATTAAGAAACATGGCATTAATGAAAGAGTTACTTATATAAGTATATCAAATACTAAATAATATTACAAATTTTGAAAAATTTTCTTATAGACAATATTTGTCGTTTTATTGGTGGCGTTTCCATCTTCATCACACATTAGTATGAATTTTTTCCCAAATAATCCCGTTTTACTTTTTTATTTACCAAAATGACTTACTGTTCAAACTATTGCCCAGAATGTCCTCTTTTTTGAAACTCGCTACACCGTGTAGCGAGTTTGACTAGGGTTGGTCAAAACTCGCTACACCGTGTAGCGAGTATAGGGCAATTAATTAGGCCGTTGGGAAATTAATTACGGCATTTAATTAAACAAAACTCGCTACACGGTGTAGCGAGTTTTGACCAGATTTAAGTCAAACTCGCTACACCGTGTAGCGAGTTTAATATATTCCAAACCCCTACTTATTCCTCTCCGTCAGTCCCAACAAAACTTACCATTCTCTTCCTTTCTCAGTCCAGTTCTCCCTTTTCTTTCTTTCTTTCTTTCTTAAGTTCATCTTTCATCTATCTCTCTCATAATGGATCCATCAAAACCCCGCTGGTATCGTGGACGAAAACCTCTTCCAGGACATCCCGGTCAAACCTCCAATCGTCTATCTAATCTCTCTCAAATTGAACGAGAGTTTCAATCTCCACCGTCTCCACCGCCTCAAATCGAACGAGAGAGAATCTCCACCGCGTCATATCATACCCGGTCCCGCCGGTGAAGCACGCTTAGCCATGCGTCGGCATCACACCGAAAAGCTCATGTCTCTCGTGGACCCCGCTCAGTCGACCCAAGAGGCAATATGTAGAAAGCTTGAAGAGCCGGAGGACGATGATGAATTCCAGGGCAAAGCTTGGCTTTCTGCAATGGATTATCTCACTGGAGAGGGTACATTTTATCCGTTGAGAATGATCAAGGAGAAATGCAAACAACATGAAAGGGTGAAACAGGTATAATATTTTACATTAATTATAGTTAAGGTTGAAATTTACAATTAATTGGTCATAATATTTTTGTTCTATTAGGTTGTGGTTGTTGTCAAGAAGTGCACACCAACTGAGAATGGCTCTTTTCACGTGATTTTGAAGGATCCTACTGACACTATTGAAGCTTACTTAGGTGACAAAGTGTTTAAGCAAACTGAGGGCGGAAGTGACATAGGTGAAGGTGCTGTTCTGATACTTACTCAGGTATGAAATATTTTCCTTAACATTACACTCCCTAAATATATCCTTACCTTTTTGTTCTAAATGTTTTGTTTTGTTCATCTATTAGGTTGTTGTTCTGCACAAAATATTGATGGTCGAGATTTCGTTTCTGAATATTACACCGTTAGGGAATACTACAAGACATGGAAGGGAACATTCCAACCAATCGAGCATGAGGACTATTGGGGCGTGGATGGTTTGGTGCCTAGTTTCTTCCCTAATCCCCTACTTCGACGTTCTGCGAAGTCCGGACGACCTAGATCAAGACGCTTTCGTAATTCTATGGACTTTCAAGCAGATAAACGGAAGAGTATGTGTTCATCATGCCATCAGGAAGGGCACAATCGTCGTAGATGCCCGAACCTTAGGGAGTAGAAGAATGTTTTTAATGTAATTTATGTTTGGCTTGAATTGGATTCAGTTTCAGTTTCAGTTTTATTTTATGTCGTTTTCATTAAACTTGAAAAGTCCAATGTAATTTATATTTGAGTTGAATGTAATTTTTCAGTTTCAGTTTTATTTTAATTAAGTATTAAGTTTTAATTTATGTTTGGCATAATTGCAAAAAAAAGGTACATATTACATTACAGGCAGCTTGGGAGCGGACGCTCCGCCACATTGGGAGCGGACGCTCCCTTTTACGTAAAACTTATGCCGGAATACAAGAATTGGAAATGTACATTTATAATCGCTACACCGTGAAGCAATTTTCACTAAACTCGCTACACCGTGTAGCGAGTTTAGTGAAAATCGCTTCACGGTGTAGCGATTTTAAAGAACTTGGGCGCCCACCAAAGCTGCCTTGCCTTGGCCGAAGAACAAGGGCGGCCACTCCAATTTTGGCCCAATAAATACAATTTTTTTATTCGTCCCGCAATAATTACACAGTAGCACATTTGAACATTTTTTTTTTGGAATTATGCTAAACATAAATTGAACCTTAAAACTTAAATGGAAAATAAACTTTTATTTTATTACTCCCTAATCTAATAAATATCATCAATTATAATTTTTTAAATATTCATTAAAATAACTAAAATCATTTTTAAAAATTGGAAAATTACATTCAAATCAAATATAAAGCTAAACTAATAGTACAAAGTTACAAAGTTTCAATACAAATAAAAAACATTCAAATAAAAAGTAAACTAATAGTACAGTTCAATACAAATAAAAACATTCAAATAAAAACTAAACCAATACAACAAAGTTTCATTACGTAATAATAAAAAAACAAAAGTGAACTCTCTACCTATTATCATAGTAAGACGGGGTGTAGGGATCAGGCGGATTCCGGAGCCGAGACCCTCTTCTAAGCATTTGTTCTGCCGGTTGCTCTTGTTCGTGGGTCATCGAGCCGGATCGACGAAACCATGGAACCGTGCATGTGATAAAGGAGTCCTCAACCCACTTCCACTCGTATAAGCGTCGAAGCCCATAGTGGATGGTCCAGGGAAGGATCTGCACTGGGCACTCCCACCCCCGCCACCCCACCGCCCCACTGCCACCCCCACCAGCCCACCGCCCCCCACCCCTCCCTCACCACCCCGGTCCAGTCCCCCGAAACCCTCGCTCCAACGCTCAAAATCATACTGATCGTGGGCGTGGCTGTGACAGGCCATCGTAAGATGTATCGGTGCAGGTGCGCTTGAGGCTCGGGCTCGGGCTCATCGTGCAAATCCATTTGGGGTGGTGGTTACACTGTCCACGACGTCGCCGACGTTGTCGAGGTTGTCCTTCAGTACGCGATCTCTTGGTGGGGAGGTGCGGACGGGCGAAGGCGGTGGAGCTCCCTAACTCCCCGAACCCGTGTGTCACAATCTCCGCATTTCGGCTTGGTGGGGATGCTCATCCCTCTCATTGGCGACATGCATGCGCTGAAGGGTCTGCACTTGTTTTTATATCAAAAATATATATAATAACGAGAGACATAAGTTAATAATTGATGTTTTCTTAAAAAAAAATTAGAAATAAAAACTTTAAAAATGTAAAAACTTACCATAAACTCTATGGCAGGGCGGGCAGTGGTATCCATCCACCTCTACGTGAGTGAGCTGCTGCACAAACCTACACGTTATGTCCCTATACCATACCATATACGGGTCGGTGTAAGTCATATCGTGGAAGCCGAACACCCCGGAAACCAAATTCTCGTGGCGCTGTCCCCATAGTGTAACAAGTGGGCGATGGTGGTCACCCCATCTCGCCGTACTCCTTCCCCGCCGATCCGAACGGTGCAACTCCAGGCCAGTGTCGAACGGTGCTGGGATAAACTGTCTCAGGCCAAACTGCCTCATCACGCGATCAGGCAGATGCCACTCAACCCTCTCAAAGCATATGAGAGGGACCTTCGCCAACCATATCTCCTCACCCTCAGTGCAGTAGACCGGAGCGGGTCTCCCCTCATAAGGCTGCCACACCACGTGACCCTCGTTCAGCCGAGCCAGCTGATCCCGATAGCCTCGCAGGCTATGTGCAGTAACCTCTCTCAGATCAAGCGAAGCTGCGTCAATGAAATTTCATAAACAAAATAATTATAAGATTTTGTTCAAAAAAAATAAAAACATTAACGACGAGAAAATAAAGTATGATATATGTATACCTGCATCCGAGGGGCATGATGACGTAGTCCGGGTCTCTGAGTCGATAACGGATCTGCGGCCTCACACATGTTGGTTATTGTTCTATAAGGCAAGAAAATAAATAAAAGAATACAAAAAATGTAATTACTAGTACGTGGCATTGTAATCCAAAGTTATCCCACACTTCCAAGAAGTGCCTGTGGGGAAGTTCTTGGTTTCCAGCCTATATACTAAGTAATACTTCAAAAGTAATCCTCATGCGTTTTTGAAAAAAAAGGATGCAGTTTTTTTTTATAAAAAAAGTTTGAACAATAAATCATATTTTAAGAATTTGGGGTAGACCTATCTGATTTAGGGTTTGGGATATAAGTATATGAGATTAGGGATGTTGTTATAGGTATATTAATTTCTATCATATTTTGCTATCTCACTAATAATTCATATCCTATTATTTATACCTACAACGTCTTAATAATGTATACTTCTTAATTTTTATTTATCTTTTTAAAAAACAAAGGAGAAGGGATCCAAATTTGGGGTAGACCTATCATATTAATGAATGGAAATACTTACTAAAGAAGTGCTAGCAAGATTACTAATGTGAAAGTTCACCCGATAGCTTTTCTTAAAAACATATCCAAATTTGGGTTCTTAATAACGGTTTCGGTTTCGGGTGCACATTAATTGAATTTGAGTATTTTTCTAAAACGATCCTACAATTAGGTTATATATGTTGATATGCCTACTTCTTGCTCATGCCTAGTTATCATCAACCAAGATGTGTTAATCGAATTCACTAAAAAAAATATCCTAAATTGCAAGTAAATTAATAAACATTACTATCTCATTTTTTCGGCACAACAAAACTAAATTTAATAACAAAAAAAAATAGAGAGTAATTAAACAAACATTCATATTTTCGGATTAACAATGACATCAAAAAAAATTAAAAAAAATCCTAAATTGTAAGTAAATAAATTATAAGTAAATAAATAATAAAAAAATTTGGATTAAAAAAACTAAATATAATAACAAATTCCCTTGATTGAATTATAAATTCGGATTAAAAAAACTAAATAATAAAAAATTCAGATTAAAAAAACTAAATATAAAAAAAATCAAAAAAAATTCCTTGAGACTAATTTGTGTATAAACAATGTCATCAAAATGCAATTACAACATCATATAAAAAATTAAAAAAAATTATAAATTATAAGTAAATAAATAATAAAATCAAAATAAAAATTTAATACAATACAAAAATTTAAACTTACAATTAAAAAAAGGTTGAATTACTTGACAAATTCTTCCTTGGTTGTTCGATCCTTCTTCTTCTTCTTCCCTTCTTCTCTCTAGGCGGCGGACTCACTGAAGTTTTTTTTTTCTTTCAGATTGTTTGAATGAAGACGTAAACTGGTGAAAAGGGTTTTAAATAACTCGCTACACGGTGTAGCGAGTTTAATACAAACTCGCTACACCGTGTAGCGAGTTTTGTTTAATTAAATGCCGTAATTAATTTCCCAACGGCCTAATTAATTGCCCTATACTCGCTACACGGTGTAGCGAGTTTTGACCAACCCTAGTCAAACTCGCTACACGGTGTAGCGAGTTTCAAAAAAGAGGACATTCTGGGCAATAGTTTGAACAGTAAGTCATTTTGGTAAATAAAAAAGTAAAACGGGATTATTTGGGAAAAAATTCCATTAGTATCCTCAATCCATGTCGATTTGTGACCCTCGACAACGCAACGTACAATTGTCCATGACTAAATACAGGTCTTTTCAAGAAGATGCCAACATTGAAATTTCAAATATAAATATACTGACATATATTAGTTTAAAAAAGTAGAGTTCGCATAAATAATTTTTTTGACTGTTTATTTCTCAAAAAAATGTTGACATTAAAAAATAATTATGCTTCCATTTAATTCAAACCCATTTTACACTGTTATTAGAAAGATCATTTATAATTGGGCCAAATTTAACCCATTTTTAAGACAAAACACATCAAATATATTACTAATACTTCTTCAACCCCTAACCCTAGATATTACTCCCTCTTGTCAGCGCCGCTCCATCTCAATTATCTTTCCCTAAAAATGCCGCTCCATCTTCATTCTCTCTCTCTCTCTCAAAAGGCCGCTCCATCTCAATTCTCTCTCTAAAAACAATGTAATTCGGCGACATTAGTTGGGTAAAGCTCTCAAATTCGAGCTCATCAATACAATAATTTCAGAGCCCCTTTCGTTTATGGTAATTTTCAATAATCCTTTCATTTTGTTCCATTTTTATTGTAAAACAATGAAAATTCAATCATTATTTTGTTCTTGTGTAAGTATATCCATGTAGAATAGTGTCAAATTACCCGGATCGATTAAGAATTTTTTGATTGATTTTATTTTTTTTGGAAATTTCTTAAGATTGTAGCTCAGATCTTATATTATCGATTTTTTTTTATATGGATCTGATTTTTTTTACAAATTTTTATGCAAATTTCTTAAGATCTAAACTCAGATCTGATAATAAGGATTTTTGTTTTATATGAATCTGATTTTTTTTTTTTGCAATGTTTTTTGAAAATTTCTTAAGATCTAAACTCAGATCTGATAATAAGGAATTTTGTTTTATATGGATCTGATTTTTTTTTTTACAATTTTTATATAGACCTAAATAATAACTACATATCTTCACATTTATTTATGAATCTAAAGAAAAATAATTTTTTTTTTAATTTTCATTAATTATGTAATGGGATAATACTTTTATGCCTTTTATAAAGGAGACTAATGCTTTCATGCCTCACTGGTGCTGTTGCTCATGGTACAAATACTCATGGAATTATTCCTTACATTTAATTTACAATTTAACTTAATCTAGCTCTTACAATTATAAGGGGTGCTGCCACCCTGGCTGCATAGGGCACATCCCGCGATTTACCTCCGCCAGTATACTGAGGGCCAGACTGGTGGTCCAGATTAGTCCGAAGGCTGAACCTGGATATCAAAAAAAAAAAAAAAAAAAAAAAAAAAGAGTCATATTGAAAAGTCAGTTTGACCATTTTCTAAAGTGAAATATTGGTGATGATTGCTTGCGTTTGAATAATATGTAGAAACTTGCATGGATAATACTTTTATGCTGTTTATAAAGGAGACTAAGTAAATTCAAGTCAGATATTTGTCCCTAAAATTGTCATCTTGATGGTGAAAGGTAAAAGCTGGACTCTGTAATATAGCAGTGAGATTATGGAGAAGCACATGAAATGACCTTGTAGATTACAACAGTTTCTATTTTAACAGTTGGCCTAAGTAGGATTTTGATACTGTCACACAGACATTCTTCAGTTCCTATATTGTTTTTATATGGAAGTGACTCAGGATTCTCCTAATTAAAGAATTAGTTTTCTTGTTATTGGTCGGTGGCCGTTTGAATTCTGCAAAATTGACCCCTCTTACTCTCATCTGTTATTTTGCATTGGAACTCTTTGCAAGTTTGAGAACTGTGATCTTGTAAGCATATTCTAATGCTTTCATGCCTCACTGAATGTTTTTGAACTCTTGCTTATATTTTTCTTAATGGTAACAACAGTTGAAGCTTGGCACGCCTAGCCCAGATGATCTTGGATATGTCGATTATATTTCAGTCGAGGAAATTGGTGGAGCTAGGGTATGGAGCAACAGCATGGTTTTTTAATCATATTTGATTTCCGTTTCTCTTTTTATTTCCTTCTAGTCATGGCTTACTTGTATGTTTAGGTCACAGTTGTAAAGAACGAAGAAGGTGGAAACTCTGTGACTACCGTAGTCCTGCGAGGGAGCATTGATAGCATATTGGATGATCTTGAAAGAGCAGTTGAGGACGGTATGAATACTTACAAGGTGCCTAATACTCTTAACTGAGCTTTCTCTGTTAGTTGCACGTTCTGGGTAGCTGCTTTAGCATACTATTTGTAGAAGCCAATTACTCCCTTCTTCCCAGAAGTTAAAAGATTTTGATCTGTTATTATTCTTGGGTCATAGAATTGTTTGTTTCCCTCCATGCTTCTATTGCCTCAATGAGTTGGTTATATACTTGCACATACACTTGGTTAATTACAAAATATTTTATATTTTATTGTAAAATTTTTACATTAGGTAGTAAAAGTTTTACAAATGCACTATTAAATATTTTACACTACATACATTTATTTCGATCTAAAATATATTATATGATGATGTCAAAAACGTTCAGATCATACCAAATTCAGGGCAGGTTGTATCCTGGATGTTTGAATAGCCTGAAAAAGATGAACAAACACGTAAACTTAGTCGGGACTCCAACGGCGAAGACCCTCCGGCGTGAGAGTAAGTATTTGTATTAGAGAGAGAAATCAATTGACAAGAGTTTAGAGTCAAAATATGTGTTACCAAAAATATGTGAATTATGACATGTATTTATAGGTATAGGATGTAGAGCCCATCTTTGATTAAGAAGTTGTGTGAGAAGGTTATAATCCTAGTTGAATTATAACTACCCACAATCCTTGTTTGAGTAGGAATAGGTAATAGCAATCTGTACGCGTGCCTAAGAGGCATGTTCCTTGGCTTGTTATGCTTGGTCTTCCTGAATGAGTGCCGAGGAAGAGAGGAGTAAGGATATGAATGCCCATTTTCTTACTTTGTTGATGACCGTGGAGGCGCTCCTCGTCTTTTAATGAGGCCTAGGTCGGCCTTGCTGGATGCCCTGCTCGGCATATGAGAATATGCCTTGTCGGCATAACTGAATGTTGTTTGCCTTAGTCATTGTTTGTTCTGCTATGTCTAGGTCGACATAGTGGGAATGACGAGGAGGCACGACGAGCAAAGGTAGGGAAGACTCACTCTCTTTGTCGTAATTGAGACTTGTATGGATTTATATTTTGGGGCCAACCATGGGGCCTGCCCGACCATGACCACGTTCGTACCTCGGTTTATACCGTTCAGTGGCCCCCGACTTTCTAGCTCGTCTATGCCGAGGAGGAACTGGTGCTCTACCTCGACTTAAACGAATACGAACGATTTTTCACGAATTACAAGGCGTAATCATTTTGTCCGCCAGTTATTACACCTTTGGGAATGCGCCATTATTGACGAGACATTCCTCTTAGGAACAATCCCAAACATTAATGGTGAGGAAGAGACGCCGCCTTACCCGTTTCTTGACCCGTAACCGTTCCAGATCTGGGTATAAAAGCCAAAACCCACCTCGTTTTCAATCTTTTATCACTATTTGCATTTGAGAGGGGGCTATAAGTTTGAAAAATCTGCAACCATGTTCTTGGGTTTTCTGGGTTCGATCTTGATTCTGATGTTTGTTTTTGAGATTTCGTGCTTGATTTAGTGCGTGATTCCTTCATGATCCTTCTGATTCAGGTATAATTTCTTAATCTTCTTATTTTCTGCACATTTCTGGGTTGTTGGTATTGTTCTTGGTGGGTTCTTCTAGAATCCGCCATTGTTGTAGTTTATTGAAGCTTTTTTTAAACCCATCTTGTGCCCTCCTCATTCGTAGCCATGGCCCGTACTTGGAGAAGTAACCCAAACGCCTTGCATTGTTACCATACCAAGAATCTTAGAATTTACCAAAGGATTGATGTTGAGTCTGAATGAAATCGGGGAGATATTGACGAGGTACCAATCTCCTCGAATCGACGTGTGATACCCTAGTCGGTTTAGGATTGTTCGACTTGAGGTTAAATCCCCGAACGTCGTGTTGTTCCACAGTTGGACCGAGATCCTTGACCACATCAACCTTTATTATCTGAAGTTTGACCACATGGAGTGCCCTTTGTTGGGTAAGGATCCCTCCTCAATTTTAGTTAATAGGACGAGGAAGGATATTCTTCCTCGTCCTTCCATTTTTCCTTGGCCAAATTTTGACCCCTGTTATTTTGTTTGTGCAACCATAACTGGGAGAGGAAGTAGTTATGCTCGTCCTATTGGCCCTTCTACTTCTGAGAGGATCGTGGACGCCTTCGTCGAGGGAGCCCATTCTGGGGGCCGAGAGAGGCCGAGGTAGGAGTTATACCCCCAGGCCCAAACCCATTAATGTCGGGGAGCCAATGATAGAGGAGTTACACTCTAAGTATGGGGTGTCGAGGGACGAGTACCGACATAGCTACCTTCCCGGTGCCCCTGTCAAAAATGAGAAGGCCATGGAGGACTTCATGTAAAGTCTCAATTATGTCCATTTTTAGTACAAGGAATTCCAACTCGGTCTCCGTCTCCCCTTAGATCCATCCATATGTGAGTTTCTCGAAGATATCGTCCCGGCTATGCTAGGTGTCAACGCCGTGAGGTTCCTCACCGGCTTCATCGTGTTATGTCGCAGCTTAGATTTTGAGCCTTGTCAGTCTGCATTCCACCATTTATTTACTGTTAGCTATAATGAGGATACAAGGATTTTGGTGATAAGGAGTGACCCTAACCAACCCAAATTGATATATCCCATGTCGAGCAAGGCCTCTGGCGGAACAACCATGTTATAAGGGTGGAGAGCCAACAAGGCTGGGAGTTTGCTGCTCCCCCGAAGTACTCATGTGTGCCCGAGCAGGTGTGGAGGCCTGAGTGGAGTGGCCAGTTGATTGAGAGGTTGAGGCAGTTTGCCAAGGTAGGCACCTTGTGTTGGTCGAGCTTGGAGACCGACTATAGGTATTACGTTCAGGCCGACATCATGCCAGGTTGGACGGCTTGGCCCCCCTCATCCCCGTGCTAGAGGGAACAAATATCCAGACCGGAGGGTGCTTAGGCCCGGTTTTGAGGGTGTGCAGGGAGCCCAATTGCACAGGGCCCAAAATTTTAGAGGGCCTCATATTTTTTCCTACTTCAAAATCCTAGCCCAAATGATAGAAATAATATATAAATTTAAACGTGATAATGTAACATGTAATGCATTTAGTTTGGTTGAATAACTTTATTTTTATGTTCCTTGAGGTGTTGGGATCAAATCACCCTACAGACGATTTTCATGGGAATTTGAAGCCTGTTTTTACTTTACCTGCCTTTGTTAACTTTCTTTCTTTCCTTTTACTCGTTTTTTGGAAATTTTACTTTTATTTTTTATTGTCTTATTTTATTACCAAAACTAAATTATTGTGTACTATTTTATTATATATTAAGGGTATCATATTCACATTTGGCACATGGCCCCTAAAAATATTGAGACGGGCTGAGGGTGCACCCCGGTCTCATCTTCCACGACGAATGTGACATATGCAAGCTTTATAAGGATAGATGTCTTGCCGAGGATGGCGTTGTCGGCTGTAAATTTTTCTACCTCCTCGTCTTTCTCATACTTGTGCAAATTTAGATGTCTTTTTATCCTTCCTCGTTATTTTATTAATCGACTTGTCTTCCTCGTTTTTGCAGATTTGATCGAGGAGCATATCAGAAAGATGGATGAGGAAATCCTTGATCCCCAAGCTCTGATGAAGTTGAAGAGAAGGACATCCAGATCCTCGGCCCAAAACAAGAGACGGGATGATGCCGTCGTTCGTCAAGCCATTCTGGCTACTAAGGAGGCAGGGGCGCTGCCGTTAAAGCTAGTGGGGGGTGCTGGTGCCTCCACCAAGGAAGGTAACGACGGGCAAGAGGTCTAGGTTGATGAGGGACAAAGTTCCCAAGTCCTTGCTCCCGAAGCCGAGGAGGCGTTGAGATGTACCGGTCTAGCTGAGACCGAGGAACTGGAGTTTGCTAGAGAGCATCCCCCGTGCATACGTGATGATAAGATTAGATGTCCTTGTAAAAAGTGTAAGAATAGAAGATTTCTAAGTGTTGGATTTGTAAAGAAATAACTTATGGAGGTAGGGTTTGTTGATGGTTACAAGGTATGGGTAGCGCACGGGGAGCGTTAAGTTGTTTAAACAAGTGTTCGTAATTGTCTAACTGTATCACGTGGTTCACCAAGGTAACCTGAACAGTTGGTTGATGAAGAAGAGTCTTCTTTGGGTTTGGATGATATGGTTCGAAATGCAGCTGGCCCAGAGTTTGATTGAACCCTAATCCAACGAAGGTACCAAATCCTGTTGCAAAGAAGTTTATGAATTTAATGACTTTGCAAATGAGAAAATTTATCCTGGTGCAAAGGCTACGGTGTTAAGAGTATGTGACCGAGCTTCTAACTATCAAGGTTGATACAAATATGAGACAACATACTTACAATCGCATCATGTCATTTGCGCAACGGATGCTACCCAAAGAAAATAATATGGTTAAGAATTTTTATGAGACAAAAAAGTTGGTGGGGCATATCGGTCTTGGTTATGATAAAATTGATGCTTGCAAGAATCAGTGCATGCTTTTTATAAGGAGAATGAGGGTCTCAATTCATGTTCAATATGCGGACTTAGTAGGTATAAGCCAACGTCGTGGCAGTGCCAAACACAAGAAAAACGTGCCGCGGGCGCAGTTGCGTTATATACCGCTAATTCCCAGGTTTCAATGAATTTACGCGTTGAAAGAAAGCTCATAAGCCATGCGTTGGCACAAAGAGTGTCCTCGTGAAGAGGGTGTGATGACTTATCATTCTGACGGTGAAGCATGGAAACATTTTGATACCACTTACCATGGTTTTGCTGCGGATCCTAGAAATATAAGGTTAGGGATATGTACAGATGGTTTTTCTCCATTTGGATCAGGGGAAAAATCTTATTCATGTTAGCTTGTTATAGTTACAGTGTATAATCTTCCTCATGGTTATGTATGACCGATCCTTATTGCAAGTAGTCTTAGTAGTAATATGCTAATTTGATCTAACCTTGAACACATTGTTTCTCTTACCGGTGTTGCTGAATTGAAATGGATACTTAAAAGATCATTGGGCAACAACTAGGTGTCACCGTGTGAGTGGAGTGACCTTCACCCATGTAGGTGTAAAATAGAGAACGCCTTTCAAATTTCGATTATTCTTTTGAACTACGAGTAAATTATTCTTTTGAGATAATTCTCTTGTTACCTCTTGGTCACAGGCGGAGCAACCCTTCGCATTAAGGGGCAATTGCCCCTCCCCCCTCCCAAAAAAAAATATACAAATTAGTACTAAGAGTTTTAAGAAAAAATGAATTATTAATATAAAAACCACATTTTTACCGATTTTGATCTGCCTTTGTTTCTAGGAAAAAGTATACTGCTATAATTTTTGCCCCCTTTTAAATTACATTCAAATGATTTTTCAAACTCAAAACAATTTTGACCCCATATACAAAAAATCATGGCTCCGCCACTGTTCTTGGTGGTATAACTAACAAGAAAATTAGGACTTCTTGATGGAATCAGGAGCATGTAAGTTTAAAACCTAACAAATGACTCCATTTCTGTAACACTCATAGTGAAAATAATCATTCCCCATTAGAGTCCAGTTTCGGGAGATAATTTAAGCTTGCAATTTCCATGAAGCCCTAATTTTATCCCTTAGAATACTAAACAAAAAATTTAACTACACAACAAAATAGTCAACTTCAAGCTAGGCTCATCTAATAACTTATTGACATGTTTACAATCTAGTTAATACCACTAAGAGCAGGTTATATGGTCATATAACAAATATTATTAGGTTTTCATAGGTTGCAATATCATGGAACTAAATACAACTGAGCATTCATCTCAGATATAATGGTATTTAAACAAAACACCCTTGAAATAATTGCATAAATTTAGGAAGTAATGATTATGTATGACATAAATCTACAAAAGAACACAAAGGTTTCATTTGAACAAATAACCGTCCACAAGATATACCAATGACTTAAATTCCACCAATAACTTCAAATTAATAAAGAAGAGCAAGGTCCCAAGTTCCAATACATACCCTCAATTCAGAAGGTGTCTTTCTTTTGACTGCCATCTTAACCTTCGAAGAACCAAAGATTTTCGCCGCCTCCCCACCAAGATGAATAGAATTGGAAGGTAAACGGCCTCGAGTCGCAACTTTAGCCATACCACACTAAATTTATTACTTTAATACCGAACCAACAAATGCCCTTTTCATCAATCGTCTCGCAACCTAATCAACAATCCATAATGAGCATATAGAAACAGATGATTAATCGATTGTGCTTGCTCGCGTAACTAAAAACTGGAATTTTGATCGGAAAGAAACGAACAGGTTGTTTTAGATATCAAAATCTGGAATTACAATGAACTGAAAGTGTACCTCTGATAGCAGCCACCAATGGAAGATTGAGAAAACCTACAATGAACCTGATTTCTCCATTAAACTGACCTTGAATCGAGTTGATTTGGCCCCAAATGAGAAGTTTAGGGCAAATCTGAGAGAGATGGATGAAAATGAATAGGCGGGGTTTAGAAAATGCGCTTTAAACAAGAGAGCGTTTGGGGCATCGTTTTGAACATTTTAATTTCCCTCCTTGTGACTGACGCTGTTAGCCGATGGATTGAGGAAATTTGAAACTATAGCTTAGAGAAGAATTAAGGTTATTTATTTATTTTTTAAATTGAAAATTAATTATTGAAAAAAATGTAGATCTGAGATTAATAAATTGCTGAATTTTAAGATTTGAGTTTATTCGATAATAACATGTCTGAGGTTTTTAATGGTGTCATGAAAGGAGCTCGCGTGATGCCAATAACAGCAATTGTTGAGACTGTCTTTTATCGTTGGTGAATTCTCATAAAAGGTCTCCGTAACAGTCTCAACAATTGCTGTTATTGGCATCACGCGAGCTCCTTTCATGACACCATTAAAAACCTCAGACATGTTATTATCGAATAAACTCAAATCTTAAAATTCAGCAATTTATTAAGAGTTGGTCTTATAAAAAACTAGTTTTTTCTTAAGATAAGGAAAAACGTGTTTTCAAAACAAACGGTGGCATTTTTGTAATTACTGGCAACCATGATAAATGCCGGTGTTAATATTACAAATTCGTGCCATCCCAAGCTCCGATCATCTTCTCTGGCCATCCCAAGCTCCGATCGTTCTCCGGCGTTCACTCAGTTTGAGTATTTTGTAACCTACAATTCATGCCCTAGTTCCGCCATTAATGTCCATTGTCAATTCTGCTTCGTTACATAATTGATTGGTACTTTATTGATTGGTACATAATTAATTGGAGATATCTGTGTGATTTGATTCCATAGCTCTTCGTTTTTTCGTTGGATAAACAGAATGTCCTTCAATGGTGTGGATAAAGGGTTTAATTTGCTGAAGTTAAAAGCTTTATTTGTCCAGAAACTTAGTGCCAGTGCATGTGTAACAAAGTGCCAGTGCCAGTGTAAAAAAGTGCCAGTGTTAGTGTAATAAAGTGCCAGTGTTAGTGTATCAAAGTGCTGGTGTTAGTGTAAAACAAGTGCCAGTGTTAGTTTAACAAAGTGCCAGTGTTAGTGTAACAAAGTGCCAGTGTTAGTGTAACCAAGTGCCAGTGTTAGTTTATAAAGTCACTTAATATACATGCACTAGCACTTTTTTACACTGGCATTCAAAAACACATGGACTGGCATTTGAAAACACAAACACTGGCACTCAAAAACACATACACTGGCACTCAAAAACACTGGTAATTATTTTTGTTGGCTCTCAAAAACACAAGCACTGGCATTCAAAAACACATGGACTGGCATTTGAAAACACAAACACTGGCACTCAAAAACACATACACTGGCACTCAAAAACACTGGTAATTATTTTTGTTGGCTCTCAAAACACAAGCACCGGCATTCAAAAACATATGGATGGCATTTGAAAACACATGGATCGGCACTTCAAAACACATGGATCGGCATCTCGAAATTGGAATTAAAATTGGAACTAATCGGCATTCAAAAACACATGGATCGGGCATTTTGAAAACACATGGATCGGCACTTCAAAACACATGGATCGGTTCACGAAACAAGTTTAAACAGATTAGAAACAGGGTAAATAATTCATCCATAACAAGGAGAATCACATTTTGAATAGAGGGGAATATCCAAGAACACAAGTAGGAAGTAATTAACGAACCAAAAATCTTACAAATCTTAAGTAGGAAGTAATTAATGAACCATTCTTGGTATCAATACAGAGAACAATTCTTCAGCAACAATTAAGTAGGAAGTAATTAACGAACCAATTACAATTTCATACACTACTATCCCCAAATCAAAAACCCTAAATTAAGTGAGATTAATTGGATTTTTATGTTCAGATTTGATCTGATTTTGATGTCCAGATTAGAGAAAACAATGAAGAAGACGATTGAGGGAGCCGGCAATGGTGAGGAACTCTGTTTGCGTTTAGAGAGAGAGAGTAGAGAGAGAGTCCGAGCGCGACGGGTGAAAAACACGTTTTTTGTTAAGGTTAAAAAAAACGCGTTTTTTATAAGTTTTTGGCATTTATTAATCTCAGATCTACATTTTTTTCAATAATTAATTTTCAATTTAAAAAATAAATAAATAACCTTAATTCTTCTCTAAGCTATAGTTTCAAATTTCCTCAATCCATCGGCTAACGGCGTCAGTCACAAGGAGGGAAATTAAAATGTTCAAAACGATGCCCCAAACGCTCTCTTGTTTAAAGCGCACTTTCTAAACCCCGCCTATTCATTTTCATCCATCTCTCTCAGATTTGCCCTAAACTTCTCATTTGGGGCCAAATCAACTCGATTCAAGGTCAGTTTAATGGAGAAATCAGGTTCATTGTAGGTTTTCTCAATCTTCCATTGGTGGCTGCTATCAGAGGTACACTTTCAGTTCATTGTAATTCCAGATTTTGATATCTAAAACAACCTGTTCGTTTCTTTCCGATCAAAATTCCAGTTTTTAGTTACGCAGAAGCAAGCACAATCGATTAATCTGTCTGTTTCTATATGCTCACAGTTATGGATTGTTGATTAGGTTGCAGACAGTTGATGAAAAAGGGCATTTGTTGGTTCGGGTATTAAAGTAATAAATTTAGTGTGGTATGGCTAAAGTTGCGACTCGAGGCCGTTTACCTTCCAATTCTATTCATCTTGGTGGGGGAGGCGGCGGAAATGCTGGTTCTTCGAAGGTTAAGATGGCAGTCAAAAGAAAGACACCTTCTGAATTGAGGGTATGTATTGGAACTTGGGACCTTGCTCTTCTTTATTAATTTGAAGTTATTGGTGGAATTTAAGTCATTGGTATATCTTGTGGACGGTCATTGGTTCAAATGAAACCTTTGTGTTCTTTTGTAGATTTATGTCATACATAATCATTACTTCCTAAATTTATGCAATTATTTCAAGGGTGTTTTGTTTAAATACCATTATATCTGAGATGAATGCTCAGTTGTATTTAGTTCCATGATATTGCAACCTATGGAAACCTAATAATATTTGTTATATGACCATATAACCTGCTCTTAGTGGTATTAACTAGATTGTAAACATGTCAATAAGTTATTAGATGAGCCTAGCTTGAAGTTGACTATAACATTGAAGTTATGATGATTCTATTGCAGGAAGAGCAGTTGAAGCGAAAAAAGATTGTGGAACTTGTAAACGAATCTCCAGAGCCTGCGCTCGGATCTCTACAGTAGGCTTCACCTCGTTACTTCCCCACTCCCATCCCCCCAAATACCAAAATGAAACAACCAAATTTCTTGTAGCTAACTTTGCTAAATTACTGAAAAAGCGTTTTTCGTGTAGGAACACTAATGGAGGACCTTGCGGGATTAAGAAACCTGATTCATCAAAAAATTCAAAATATGTTGATATGCGTATGAATGAACTGTTTCCGGTCACAAAGAACAGCACTAGGCTTAGATTACTTTCTAAAAAAGAAAATGCTGAGGTTTGTATTTTTCATTTACATGTAGTCTAGCCTGTGTTATCAAATTCTACATTAGAAATCCAATCTGCATTTGAAGCATTATTGATTTAGTGTGATTGCAATGCTATTGTCATATTTGTACTATCTATATGTATCATTTCTTTCAGATTAACATACCATTGAAGCAAACTGTTAATACGAGGGGTTCTGTTATCACTTCAGAACAGGCTGATGAGAGCACACCGTGGACTTCATGGTACACTCCATTGACATGTTTTGGGGTTGGGATAAATCACTCTTTCAGAGTGGGTTGTCTTATTATCCTTAAATATATGTTTGCATTGTTTAATATCAATCTAATTCTGGCAGTCCCAAGGTTCCGCTTGCTTCAAATGCAACATTTAAAGATGAGACAACCAAACTGGCTTATACCACAACGGAAAAATGTAGCGAAAGCACATTCCGTAGTGTTACAGAGCTATCAATTGGTGGTCAAAAGTTGTCAAACTTTTCTCTTGATATGGTACGTTTCAGTTTGTCAAGCATTATTCTGTTTCAAGTTGCATCATATATATCTGTGCTAAGAAGAAAGCTACTTTTTTGTTGCAGTTTGTCAAGCATTATTCTGTTTCAAGTTGCATCATGTATATCTGTGCTAAGAAGAAAGCTACATTTTTGTTTTTTAATAGGATGAAGCTTTTAAGGGACTGGCAGCCCGTGAACCTTCTATTGTTTCAACTTCACCTAAATCTAGTGAAGGAAATAATAGTTCTTTGTCCACAAAATTCTGCTCTGAATTCCATATTTCTGGCCAAAGGATCCCAGTGGATTTTACGCTTAAAACTACAGTGCGGTTGGTGTCATCATCCTCGGTGAACTGGTATCACATACATTTACTTGGATATTTCATTTATCTTTAGCGTTGCCGATGATATTGTTTTTTACATGTCTTTGTCATACACTTATCATTACTTACAATGTTTTTAAAACACATGAGTGTTTCAATAGGAGTGATAATATTAAATGCGACAATTCTTGGGTTGAGCGAGTCTGGTGACGCATAACTGTTTTATTAAGTTTTAGTAATTCTTAGATTGTATGTATTAGAAGTTATCTGGTCTCTATTGAGGACTTTATATATTTCATTCTTCAAGTACTGAAATTTTTGTTGGGGATTTGGGGGGATCACTCATTCGCCTAGCCCATACTCGCAGTAATAACATGAGGAGAATAATTAACAACAAATAATATGAAAGAAATAATACAAATATTTGGTAACCCAGTTCCTCAACAAATGACTACATCTGGGGGCGATGCCAAGTCATGATATACACTATAATCAATACTCCCTTCGTCCCGCAAAACTTTACCCCTTTACTGTTGAGAACGGAAAATAAGAAATAATGTTATTAAAGTAGGTGTTGTGAGTGGGAGGAGAGAGAATGAGTGGAGAGAATAGTAAAATTGAAAAGTGTTGTGAGTATGACAAGTGGGTCCCATGAATAAAGAAGTATTAAAAAATTTCCTTTTTAGGAAAGTGGGACGCCCAAAATAGTAAAAGGGGTAATGTTTTATGGGACAGAGGGAGTATATGATTGTGGTTACAATGTTGCACATGCAATCACTAAGATCTAAGCATGGCTACTCTCCATGAACATCACTCATATATATCTCCTCTCCTCTAACAAGAACACACATCTCTCGGTCATGGCTAGGGTGGTAGGAGCGCCTCTCATGACATCTCATAGGCCCCCTCGCCATCTCCTTGACACTTTTTGTGGGTTTCTCTTGTGTATCCTAGCTCTCTCCGTCAAGCACACAATATTATGATCAAAATTATGTTTATATAGGTGTACAACTAGAAGCCCTAACCATATTCTGAGTAGGAATCCCGGCCGAAAAAGGGAACATAATTTTGCTGAAAGCGGGCTTATAAGACCTCACCATGAGGCCTCATAGTTTCCAGCCCCAAAAATTATTTTCTTCTGCCTTCTATGCTACCTCATAGACGCCAATTTTTTTTTTTGCTCCGAAATTCAATTTTCCTCTCCTCCTTGAGTACTCTGACTCCAACTCAAAAAATTATTTTCTTCTGCTTTTCTTAAATTAAAATTGTCTTACAAAATACTCACTCTGTCCTGAAATGATCTCCCTACTTTTTTTGTTGTTAATACGAAGGTACTTTGAGCAATAATTTTACGTGATGTGATTATCCTAATGAACATCTAAAAATTGTTTTTGATAGTATTTATAATGGTGCATCAATAACATATTATAAATTTTCATTAGGATAATTAAAGTAACCTAAATTTATTGCTCAAAGTACCTTCGTATTGACAACAAAAAAAGTGGGAAGATTATTTTGGGACGGAGGGAATAGTTGATGAATCTTTTATCATTTCTTGTTGAAATTCACATGCCATTCTAAAGGTTGTTTTTTGCGGGCTCTTATGGTTTATATTTGTGTTATGTAATTCTATATCTCATGATTTATTCATTTTCTACGTTCTATCTTATGGTCCGGGATTCAGCATCTTCACTGATTGCATCTTGTCGCATTCTCTAGGTTTCATAGGTTAATGACTCGTGGCTCCTATGCCCAGTTCAATCCTCAAGTTGGTTGTACTGAGGACCTAAAGACGCCCTGCTCATCATCAGTTAGTTCTACTACCCAAGTCTCCAGAGCTTTATATTCATGGGTGTACCCACAGGGTTCCCTACCTCCTGCAGTCGTATCAGCACTGACCTTATCCGCACCAAGTGGAGGTGAGTTGGTGTCAGATTTCTTGTACGTTTTTTTCTTGAATCTTTTGACTTCCTTCTTTAATCCATAATAGTCAAAAATAAAAATAAAAATAATTCTCAGTTGAGATTGTTACTTACACATGCAGGTCAGATGGATTTCTTGAGCAAACGTCAAGCGGCCTGGGAGGACTCATTTCGAAGTCTTTATTACATGCTTCGAAAGAACGTCTGTAACCTATTTTATGGTAATTTTGTGCCCATTAGGTGTTTGCTCATTGTTACTGAGCTATAACAATGCTTCCTCTTTTCCAACCAACGAGTCCATGCTTGAAAAATGTAAGAGTTATGGTAATATAATTGGAATTGGTAATAATTAGAAAACTATTTGAGTCCAGGCAAAATACTTATATCACTAGGTGGATTTTTGAAGATTAAGGCATTAATATGAAAGGTGACTCTAAGTGAAACACCCCAAACTGCGACAGTAGACTCTTTGCTTTGAATGGTGGGAGCACTATTTTTATATAGATGTGTTCAGTGTCTTCTATTGAAAGGGCATGTATATTTTATAAGGTAATCATTATCTAAACTTCTAAAGTCCTAGGCGCCATCCAAAGGTCGCCCAGGACCTTAAGGCACAGTCACCCCCGAGTTACGAAACTCAATTCCTGTGTGTTAGTAAAATAAATATTAAAAGACAGAAGAAATGTACAAACCGATAGACGAGGATTCCATTAACCGAAAAGGAGGAAGAAAAAAACTCAGCACTAGAAGCAAATAATTATTCTAAGATAACACAGCACTACAATTCCTCTTCAAGTCGGAAAGAGAAACCCCCCCCCCCCCCCAAAACCAAGAAAGCCCCCTCAGCATGAGCCCATATCGAAGCTAAACAAAATGCTGTCCGAAAGTAAAGGGGTTCAGAAGAACTTTATCCGTGTAATTCCTTGCTTTGCAATCCTGTCAAATACACCAAAAGAATAGCAAAAACTCTACTCCTACAAGATAGCCTCATAGCACCTCTCTTAAATGCACAAGTAGACTGATGGGGAAAACAATACACACATTCAAGACGACTTACTCACCTGACTTCTTTTATTCGAACAAACAATTCCAAAGATTACGAGCCAAGTGTAGGAAAAGATGGCCGAGTCTCCTTAGATGACCTGTAGTACACACGGCAACTAGGAGATAACAATTTTTTCGGTTAACTTGGTTCTACTTTTTGTCATATGTTGATATGTTTAGATCTTAGACCTGAATATAACTTGTATAATAAAATACATCAACTTAAGCAATCAAGGAGACCAGGAGATGAAGTTAGAATGCAAAAAGAAAACAAAAGATCAAAGGAAAGCTAAAATGAAAACAAGAATAAGCCCTAATAGATTAAATAAGAGTAAATACTGGTTATAATTTCGAAGCAAATTCGAAGAAGAAAAAGAAAAAAAGGAAGAAGACGAAAAACCTTGGGGGGGGGGAAAGAATGGAACAACTTTTAAACCAATTATCTTTTATACTCTTGTTAGTGGTGAGAACTGATAAGCAAAATAAAAATAAAAAATGCATTACTTTGATTTGACTCTAGCAGGGGATAACTTGAGGATATTAAAAGAAATAGGCCGAATCAAGTACTTCTTTAAAATCCGTGAACCAGCAGGAGACTACTGTTTTGGGAAGGAGGAAGTACACTTGGTACATTTTAAACTCTCTCCGTTTGGTTGAATCAGTCCTTGGATGAAAAGTATAGAATTTAAGAGATGTATTAGTTTGGGTTATATAAGGGGCAAACCATGGCGCAACATGTGGTTGCTCGAGTGAAACCTGGACGTCATCACGGTTCAGATCAAGTTTGAACATCAGTTCCTGGCTTGAGTTAAGCTTGATAATGGTCCAAGCTTCAATAGTAATAACAGAGAAGCTTGAACAATGAGAACTTTGTTTAGCTCAGCTCCTTTATAGTCCAAGCTGACTAGATTCTTGTACAATGAGGTGGCTGTTTGAGCCATTAGAATTATTAAAACATGCCTCTGGAATTGGGCCAAGTGATATTCAACTGGTCAGGTTGTACAATATGCTGAATTGAGCTTAGTTCCCATAACAAAATCTAGCTTGTAGCTTTGCTTTGATGAAAAGAGTTTAGAGGCACATTGTACAAATATTTGTTCTACTTCAGTACTCTGAATCATTTGGTTAGCCACATTGTATGGTAAATTAGATAATAGTTGGCATGCTCTTGACGTACCCTTATTAGTGTTCTAACCACTTTCTGACACTTTTAATCTTCTTCCTTTTTGTTTTTGATGTGGGAGGCATTGTAGTGTTTGGCAAAATGCTTATAGTCTAACGTTTGTCAAAATTTTATCCGCCAGAAATGTTTTCATTTCCCGTTCTAAATCAAGTTCTAGGTTTTTTTTTGGTTCTTTTTCTCCCTCCTTGCATTGCTGTCTTGATATACTAGTACTAAATTAGGCACAGTAGCTTTTGCTAGCATTAAAACCGCTAGTTGTGAATGATTACTGTTGTTTGAGATGATATTGCTTATAGTTAATCCTTGTTTTTTTAATAAAATAAAAAGATATATTAGAATGAGGAAGAAGTACAAAGAGTTGAGGATAAGATGCCCTCTAAAAGAGAAAATAACAAAGTCATTTATTAAACTACAAAAACCAAACTCATGTAGAGCTGCTTTCCAATCTCTGCACAAGTCGGTCATAGAATCCTTGAAAAGCTCCCATAGCTAATGCTCACAAGGAAACGAGGAACACAATCCTCTCCTCAAGTAAAATAATAGATATGACCTGTTATCTAAAATCATGGCATTCCTTTCCATCCATATACACCAAAATGTCGCAAAGACCCCAAAAATGAAATTGAAGGATTTGCCTTTTTTTTATAATTGTTTTTTATTTAAGCATAACTTTTTGTGGGAAGTGCCTTGTAACTTTTCCAATGGTGCATTGTTATGTAGTCTATGTGACCTTATTTTTCTTCATAAAACGGATAAAGTACTTAATGTTCATTTGCCTTTGCATTTTTGCAGTTTGCACTGCACAGTTTGTAGTGATGTTCACTAGTGGTGATGGCTTAAGAGAAAGCAAGGGCTTTTTCAGCGCTTATTTATCCCAGTCGACAAGAGGTTTAAGATCACTGCTGAAAGAGCATGTAAGTTGTACCTATTTTAAGACCCAGTTCTTGTTGATGCCCTCACTTGATCAATCTATTACAATGAATCTGTATTGATTATATATTGAATGTTTATCTTTCTTACGCATATGTATTTCATTACGCATATTTATTTCTTATATTGCTTCAACCTCAAAACCAACTGAATTTCATTCACTTCGTTAAAAATCTTTATTTCCAATTGGCATTAATTCGTTAGTGATTGGTGCCTATTTGTGCAACACTATTTTCTGCCCTTCTTCCACAGCTCCACTTCATATATACTCCCTCTGTCCGTTAATGAGGGTCCATTTTCAGTTTCAAGGGAATAAAGGAGATATACTTTGCACTTTTAGTAGCATATATATACATAAAAACCCTTTTGTTCAAGTTGCTATTTTTTTTTTTGAATTTTAATGTAGTAGTCTAGAAGATAGTGTTATACATTTTCTGTTTGCAACTTTAAGGAGTTTAACCCAAACAGGATCCTTTATTGGGGTGCTTATCTGGTTAATTGGAAGTTCAGATTTCAGCTAAATGCGAAAGGGCCATTTTTCATAACCTGTTCTCTCACCTGGCTCTGGAGTAGGGCTGTTACACGAACCGAGCCTGTTCGAGCTCGACTCGGGCTCGGCTCGAAAAAAGCTCGAGTTCGAGTGGGCTCGAGGCGAACTCGAGCTCGAGCTCGAACCGAATTTCAAGTTCGTCATTTTTTCGAGCCCGGCTCGTGTTCGGCTCGTATGTTCGACGAGCTCTGTTCGAGATCGACTCGTTTAAGCTCGACTCGGGCTCGGCTCGTTAAAAGCTCGGATGAATTATGATTTTTTTGTTAAAAATATATATATTTAGTGACAAATTAAAAGACCAAGCTCGAGCTTGGCTCGTTTAGGCTCGAATTCGATTGCAACTCGAATTAGGGCTCGATAAAGCTCGTTCGATTTCAGATTTTTTTTCAAAAAATAAGTCGAAGCTCGAGCTCGGCTCGTTAATACTCGAGTTCGAGCAGCTCGCGAAAAGCTCGCGAGCCGGCTCGCGAAAAGCTCGAAACTTGATTCGAGCCGAGCTCGAACATGAATTCTGGGATCGAGCTCGAGCTCGAGAAAAGCTCGAGCTCGTTTAAAAGTTCACGAGCTCGAGCTCGAAACATCAAAAGCTCGACTCTCACCTGGCTCTGGAGTGTGGAGAATATGAAGGAAAGGAATCTAATCTTAGTTATTCATTCTTATTTGAAAGTAGGATTACTTTTGCGTTCTGAAAATGCGTGATGGAGCTTTAAAAACACCCCTCCCTGTCTTGATATCATTCATGTAAAATAATTAAATTTAACCAATTGTTAGGGCCAAATTTGTCTTGTTGGAAATCTTGGCTTGATTTAGAGTTTGTGGCTTGCGATTGTAGATCCTGCATAACTGCTCCTTCAACTCAAGAAAGTTTTTTGCTGGTGTCATCAATTTGGGATGATTGTCTTTCTTTGTTATGGGCATCCAAAATTAGAGAGAATATATTTCATTATTGTGTTGCTGACTGCGAACTTGTGCAATAATCTTCAGATTGCTCGGAGCATTAATCAAGTTTGGAAGAAACTAGATTTCCTTTTTCTCGCAAGTAATTTAGCTTTCTTTGATTGGGTTCTAGAAAGTAAAATCAGAATGGGGTTTCTGGATACTAAAAAAATCATAATAATGAGAAAAAGGAAGCATGCTTGGAAGATAATGTAGATATTAATATCTCTACTCGGCTAAGTAGTAAACAATACAAAGTTTACTGCCTTGCACCACTAACATCTGTAAGATGCGAACCCATCATTTCACAGACATTTGCGTCCTTAAATCGAGGGTGTTGTGGTCCTGATTACATAGTTCTATTTTTCCTTAGTCCTCACATATTTCTGCCTTGTCTTAACCTTTTTGCTTGTTGGGCTTTGTTTCTAATTCCAGGATATTTGTTTCTCTATGCCTCTTTGCCATTCTAAAGTGGAGCAAGTTACTAAAGAAGACCTTTTTGAGCTCTCAGAGATTGAAAAACATAACCTCGGTCAGGTACAGTCAGTCTATATACATTCTCAAGACAATAGTTCATTATCCATTGGTCACTGCAGAGATTGCTTGGAGTCATGAAAGTATGTGACAATATTTTCACCCAAGCAGTTTCCCAACTTATTTTGTGAAAAGTCAAAATTAATTTACGATCTTTGATCTGTCAATTTGTCATCATCAATAAAAAATTAAGTAGTAAGCCTTAACTGTCTTTTATTGAGAGGGATAGTGCTCAATTGTAAGAAATTCAAGACTTGACAGTAGAGTTTCACAGCGTAGATAATGTGAAGCACATGAAGTTGCAACTTTCTACTGCAATGTAGTGTTGCATTGTAAGTTTGTTTTGGTAACCTGTGTTTTGAAGGAAAGGAGAAGTAATTAAAAATGAAAAAGAGAGCAAAATAGAAAACAAGAGAAAACTACACTACCTGGAATAGCTCCCTTACTTTTCTCTTAAATCTCATGGGCCTTATCTACTTTGATAAATTCCTTTCTTTTGTATATAACAATTTTCCAATTCAATTATGCAGGCTCGACGCATTGTTTCGGTGTCTGATGTGGATAATAGCCCACAATCTTTGCTGGTATTCAGTGGCAATGAGAATGTACATGGCTTATATGACTTTCTGCTAAATTATAGGTGAGGGGCAAGATTTCATCAGATAACATGTTTCCAGCTAGAAAGGGTGAATTGTGTGCTTTTCAACTATTCAATAAGCTTGTACTCCCTCTATACCATAATAAATGTTGCACTTTTCCTTGTGGTCCATCTCAAAATAAATGTCGCGTGCAATTTACCAGGATACAAGAATGTACAAACAAGTAGAGCACATTCCTTAAAACATTGACAAGTCAAATGCGGCATTTATTATGGGACGGAGGCCGAGGGAGTATTATCTCTTCTTTCTTGTGTATCACAATCTCATTTCCTTTTTCTATTTCCAGGTCTTTCCTAACTTCTCTGTCGGGGGTGGATGTTCCATTATTATATTCATCTGTACCATTTGAAAATGCTGCTTTTTTGGCCCCAGAGGTAGGTTGGATTGGTTTATGGTTTGGTTGGACATTTTTTTTATAAATTATCGTTTTATACTTTATTAAAGCTCTTAATAAGATACTTCTAATGTTGCGGATGTGGATGCTGTTGGTGTTTGGAAGAGAGTGGGATGTCATAATCTTTTCATCAGTTGAGGACCGGAATATATTGAATATGCAGATTGTGCCTTTAATTCCTGTTTTGTGAAGTTCTATCTAGGTTTCCTGACATTATCTCAGTTCCCTTGCATTTGTCATTTCATTGTTGAATATTTTGTGTTGTTTTCTTTTCTATTAATGAAGTGTATCTAGAAATATAGGAGAACTTGCAAGATTAATAAATAGACTATATAACTGTAATCTTCAGTTAAAATTAAGGTCCGTGATCAACATTCCCATCTAGATTGATCAAAATTTATCAAATGTCAGGCGTTTCTACTCGGTAGTTCTCTTGTCATAATATGCACCTTATATATTACTCCCTTCATCCCATAATGATAGTCCCCTTTGACTATTCAAACATTTCAGCAACCTATTTTCATTTCCATCACTACACTTAATGAGGCTTACTTACTACTCAATTACTCCTTGTTGACTCTCATCCTCTCCTCTCTCCCTCTATTCCTTGGTTGACAATTTTGGAAGTTCAATGATTTTAATATAGACTATCTTTTTTGGACAAACAAAAATGGCAAATGAGAAAATCTATATGGGACATAGCGAGTATAAAAAAACATTTATAGTATAATTAAGACAACAAAAGATGCATTACCTTGGAGGTCACGTGTTTGAGATGCGAAAGCTGCCTCTTGTATTTAAATGCAAGGGAAGATGTTATAACAAGAGTAGGAAAGATAACAAAAAGAACACAGATATTTACGTGGTTCACTAATGTCTGTTAGCTACGTCCACGGGTAGACGAACAAATCTTATTAATCAGATGCGGAACAAAATACAAATGTACAACCATAGTTGTCAAAGGCGATTGCCCGCCTCGCTTTTTTGGCGCCTTTGGGGGTCAGTCGCTTTTTTTGTAGCCATGCAAGCGGATGTGTGTCTTTCTTCACAGTGTACGCCTTACTCGCCTTTTTGCCACCCGCCTCTCACATTCTTGCATTTCCCCCCCCATCCCTTGGTCTTCAAATTTTCATTTACTTTTGCATGACTTTAGGACTTGATTTCTTTTCTCGATAATGTTAAACGGTTTAAGTTTATTTTACTTGCTTAAACTAGTAATTTTTTGTCAATTTGAACTTCATAATTCATGCACCTTTTGTCTTAGAATTCTTAATTTTGAGGCTTGAATTACATCAGGATACTATTACATGTGAAACTATGATATTTATTTAATGTTTTATTTTTGTTCATAACACGTTTTATGCTTTGTTTATGTGTATATATATATATATATATATATATATATATATATATATATATATATATATATATATATATATATATATATATATATATTCGATCTTTTTTACTAATTTTTTGTTCTATTTTCCACATTGCTCGCCTTTTGCTGCCCATATCTCGCCTAGCCTTTCTCCTCTTCCCGACACATCTCGCCCTTCACCTTTGACAACTGTGTTTACAACTCTAAGATCTAACCAGATTATTGCTCTGGACAATACCAGATGTGTATCCTTTTAGATCTCTAGAATAGACTACACCAGATGTTTGATCTTCGGATTGTACCAGATTAGCTAGATTCCGATCGCAAACCCCTAGCTTCAGATCTCGGACTTCAAATGCAGATACCGGATACCAGACGTGTTTCGGATGTGTTCTTGGATCACCAACGAACACCAGGTGAACAACAGATTTAGACCACCTGACGAGAACCCCGGATTGATAATCTCGGATATCCCATAATTGACTCTAGAAAACTTCCTCGGAATGCCTCTTGAATCAATGATCAAATCGTGTTTCTCTCTCTATGAATCTCTTGATTGTATCTCTCTTGCAATATTCAGCTTGTTAGGGGATAGCTAGCCCTAATCCTCCTAGGGTTGCAGGAAACCCTAACTAGAATCGGCCCGGCCCAGATCAGAAAATCCCGTCGGCACAATATTTTTGACGTGATGCAAACATGGTAGGCATAATATTCTCAACTCATTAAGTTCACCTTGTTTTGCAGGTCAGATGCAAGGAGGTGCGGAGAGCTGATAATATGTCTGTCCCACTCAAGGGGCCTCGTATTACTGGTGAACCTAATGAAGGTTCAGCATCTGATTTCTGTTACAGTGTTGAAATCAAGGATGCATATCTTACTCCTTGGATTATAAGCAGTGTTTGTGATGCTATTGAGTCTGATGGGAGTAGCTTTGAGGCAAGGTATGACATTTTACTTGTGCCTGCTCTAATTTATCAATTTGACTCTGCAAATATATACACTTGCATGTTCATGAATGCATAGTCCCTCCGTCCCGCCCGAAGGGGCAAAGTTTTTGCCTTGCACGGGAATTAAGAAAAGTGATGTAGGAAAGAGAAAAAGTGGAATAAATGTTGTGAGCATGAAAAGTGATGTAGAAAAGAGGAAGTGGGGTAGGGAATAGTTAGTGGATATTATTGTGAGTATGATAAGTGGGTCCCACAAATAAAGAAGTAATAAAAAACTTTCCATTTTTGGGTTGTGCCCCTTCAAATGGGACGCCCAAAAAGGAAATTTGCACAACGCTCTTCTTTGTGTCTTTTTTTTTTTTTGCCTTTTCTTGATGGCAATATGTATTTTATCTTTCTCTTTTCTCTTCCTAGTATCATCTTCTATCCTTCGACACCAGAGTAGAATTAATTAACCATTTGACTTCTTTCCGAGTCACTGACGCCTTTGAACATCTTATTATCATCCATTTTAGAACTCCATTGGAGTCACCTTTGGCGATTTAGGCTCCGTTTGTTTAGCGTAAAACATTTTCCGGAAAATGATTTCCTGCAAAATGTTTTCCGAAAAATGAAAATGTTTTCCGGAAAATGAGATAAACATGTTTAGCGTAAAACATTTTCTCAATTTTCCGGTGCGAAACAAACACCGGAAAATGGGGAAAATGTTTTCCAGAAAACATTTTCCCCCAAACAAACGAAGCCTTAGTAAGTGCATTTTTACTGCAAAATGGTTTGCAGCAGATCTCTAATAATTGTAGTTGCTTGCATCATCTCTACAATTATTTTACATTGCTGCTAGTGTTCAGTCGGCTCATGTTCATGTTTTGGATGAATTGCAGCTTTGTGACGGAACCAACTTCAATTGGTTTGAATGTTTCTCTCGACAACGTTTGCCAGAGATCTGAAGCAGCAGGTGAAGCTGTGGACAAAAACAAGGGTGTTTTCGGGATTCCCAAAACCACCATTGCCCCTCAGCTGCGTTCTGCGTATTTGAAAGGGTTGAAGTATTGTAATGGTTCTTACACAGCTTCGCTCTCACCGGCCTGATTGATATTATGGCCATCTTTGTTCAAGTATTTATGATGTTATTCAAGTGGTGTCATTTGATCTCAAAATATATAAAACTTGAGTTACTATTTGGCTCATGGAATAACTTATAATGTCAGCTCGTGCCCCATCTATGGTACATTTTGGAAGACTTAGGCTGAGTTTGTTTTTCTGATTTCACCTCTTAATTGCCTCAGAACACTTATTCGGTCAGATATTAAGTAAATAAGTGTGTTTTTTTTTTTTCCGGTTCAGACTTGAAAGGCTTTTAATTGCCTCTTAATTTTAAGCAACGAAATTGTCGTTGAGCGCCTCTTAAAGTGAGGGCGCGATCGCTCCCTCGAAGGGTGCGATCGCACAGTGAGTCTTGATGTGAGGGAGTGCTTATGGGGAGCGATCGCTCCCTCTAAGGGTGCGATCGTGTGGTGCACTTGATACACATTTCAAAAACGATTTCAGATGAAAATCAAACAACTTGCATAATTCAGAATTCAGTCTTCGGACGCTGTCTCTTAAAGATTCAGTCAATTTCAGAGTCTTCAGACGCTGTTTCTTAAAGATTCAATCAATTTCAGAGGTGAAATCAAATTTCAGCACTTACACTTAAAAAAAAAAAAAAAACCCCTTAGTTGATCTTGTTTGATTTAAGTAAGCTTCAATTCCACCTTCGAAGAAATTGGGCCAAAATTGATTGATGTACACCTCCGTCCCAAAATGAATGTCTCTTTGGCATTTCACATTAAAGCGACATTCTGAAAATGATTATTTCTTATAAATTTATTGCCAAAGATGTATACATATTCTTGCTAAAATTTAGTTTTGCAAGCATATAATAAAGGGTTTTTTTGATAAAAAACACCGGGGGCAAAATAATTTAGAAAATAGACATTCATTTTGAAATGATACGAGGGAGTAAAATTAATCAAATTACAACAATATAATTTCCACATCTGTCAAAACTGTTGGTTCTCAATGGTTGGTCCTTGTCAGTTGTCACAGTCAGAAATGGAAAAAATCCGTCCCTAAATGAACGTCTTGATCAAGAGCAAATTTGAAGCTTTTTCCGACATACATTTAGGGACGGAGGTAGTAAAATAAATTGAAAGATATCAATACTGTCTCCCAAAGCCAGTCCCCTCTTCGTTATTAGCTCATCCTTCATCAGCGATTCTCTAAAACGAGAACTTGAAGGCACCAACCTTGGCATCTGCTACTGAATCCCAGAAGGAAAGTTTCTTCTGGTGGGCAGCTGCTTTCACAACCAGCTCATCAATGGTTCCTGGTAAAGATGCATAAATTGCTTTCTTGAACTTGTCATGCAAATTCACCCGGTCTCTTGTTCCTGACACAAGCGTATTGGCATTTGGCTTCTTCAGGAAATCCAAAACGTTCAACAAATTCCTCCTGCAAGTAATAAGCTCAAATCTTTGAGAATCTTGTTTTTGAAAACCGTAAGCAAACATATTTTATACAGCCGCACTGATTTTCTTTCAAATTTAATCCAAAAGAATACTTAAAAGGCTTTTTTGTAACATTTGATTACCTTCTGTATCATTATTTTCGCAATCATACCAGTGGCCCCACAACTAGGAATACACACCATATTTAAGGCTTTGTTTGCAACATCCCTACTGATGAAGAATATAACACCTGGACTTAAGGTTAGACGGATGAGTAAATCATATACTCCCTCCGTCCAAGAGTAAGGTTCTTACTTTCCTTTTTGGTATGTCCCAGAGTAAGGTTCTTAGTTTGCTTTAATCTTAAAATGGACAATGAGACCCACTTGCTACACTCACAATAACAACCCACTTACTATTCCCTACCAACTTTCTCTCTCCTACTTTACTTTTCATGCTCGCAACATTTACTTTTTCTTAATAACCGTGTATAGTCAAACTAAGAACCGTGTATAGTCAAACTAAGAACCTTATTGTGGGACGAAGGGAGTATTATTTATACTCTTGGTTATTACAAGCCAAGATGATCGCCGTCTGCGGAGCCACATTAATTAATGCCAGAAAAAAAGATTATTTTATCCGAGAATAAATTATACCAGAGAGTTATCCAGTGTTTGGTAAAACATGTACAAGACTAATTATTATTTCACTAAAGAGCAATTTTGGAGTAATAATGTTTTCTTTTCTTAGTTATCCAGGGGTGAGGTATTATTTAGTACCCGATAAGGAGTTTATCCTCTCATCCGGATAATGTTATCTCTAATGAAAAAAATACCACAAAACATTATATTAGGATATGTTATCTGCCTATTTATTTGGCTACCATATGAAAACACCCGGATAAACCCACAGGTACCAAATTGCCACCCCTTGCTGATGCATCAATGATCAATCTCTTACGCGAGGCTCAAGAACCCTAGGTGTGAGGCTCATATATATTTTTATTCCGATTCCCGAAACTCATTCAACCCTAAAATTACCATAGAAATAGACCACCTATGCATGCTGCATCACACACCTAAGTCACATATTTGCTATCTGGATGCTCCTTTAGTTTACAAAAGTTCTTTACCTGATGGTCTGATCATCAAATGATGACAAAACATTCACCAAACCATTACTGCTTGAGTCCTGACTTTATCCCTTGAACTACTTTGTGTTTGTAAAAATGTGAAGAACCTTTATAGGAAAGGTAACTCAACTTGATTAACTCGATAACACAGGACGAAGATGATCACTGAGTGCATATGCCATTTGAAATCTCAGGAGGAACTTGAACTTACAGGACGAAAATGATCATAAGATGATCACCTAAGTTGAAGATATCAAGTTCCTTTTCTGGAGAAGCTAAAATAGACTCTAAGAAACCTTTCTAGATTAAGATAAAAGAGGTAGCGCAGATATTTTATCTGGAGCTCTTACCATTTGCATAATCCAAAACCAAAAAACTAAGAATTGGGTGCACCTATTTTACTCGACATTCAGAAAGATCAAACTAGCATCATAGCTAATATCATCAATCAAACAGTAAAGTATATGCCAGAAAGCTGACACCAAATCAAATGAGGGAACGGTAAGAAAGAGAACCAATTTACTAACCCGTGAGATTCATGGGTCGTGTAAAGTAGAGAAGATAATAACAAAACACATTCAGCACTCTAGAAGTAGATAATAAGCACCATACCTGCTAACAAAGTTCTGTGTTATGGCAATGGAGTCTTCAAGATTGATAACCAAATGCCACCAGCCATTAGGCACAAAGATCACCTCTCCAGCCTTGCAAACACATTCTATGGGCTTCCTTTTCCAATTCTTAGTAGAACCATAGAAGTTCATGAACCACTCAATAATCGAAACAGGACATGCGACCTCTGCGCCATCTGGACTTGGATGAACACCTGGAGGCACAATCTCAGGTGGGAACAATACCCATTTTTTGGATCCCTTTACCACTGCATTCCAAGCAGATGTGGAATTAGGATCAATGTGAAATAATGATCCAGAGCCAGCTGGCCCAATGATAATCCATCTATAATCAGGCCTCTGATCACCTAAAACACTAAACAAATCTTCATTGAAGTACACAGGAACTTCGTAATCACAACCCAATTGTGGAACTTTCTCGGCAAACTTTGGGTCGAATAGATACAATGGCCGCTCTTCCCTCGCTTGATCAGAATACCTAAAATAGTCCTCAAGCTTCATCTCCACTGGCCCAACTGCAAATCGAACATCACCACATACCTCAATCAAATAATCCCTGTCCCATTTCCCCAATGCATCCCAGTTATCTAAACACCCTTCCAACAAAACTGGCTTATTAGGCTCCTCAAAATCTCTCACAAACTCATCAACAGTTATCCCCTTCCTCCGCGGTATATTATCCCTTTCTATCCATTCAGGTTTCATTTCAAGATTAGCACAAAGCCAACTCTGAAACAAGTAATCAGAAAAGAAGTCCTTAACCTTCAAACCCCACGAGGCATTCGAATTATCGAATTTCGGCCAGAATGAAGCAACATAAGTGGATTTCCAAGACCCAATAAACAAGAACCCACCATCAATACAACTATCCAAAACAAGATTCCTCCAAATGGGTTCATGATTACAGAAAACATACAAAGATTTGCTAACAGTAGACAAGATACCCAAATGGGTGGCATCCAAAAAACCAAGAATGTCAAGAACTAACTCATCAGATAGGGTTTGGAGATTACCAATGCCAGTGTTTCTTGAATTGTGAGAGGATGATGAGCTGAAGTAAAAATTACCCAGTGGCTGGACTCCATATGTGTGAGATGGAGCAGAGGACTTCAAGCTGAAACCTTGTTCTACTTCATCATCATCATCATCAGCTTCTTGTTGTTGATGGGTTAGGAGGCGCTTTGATTTTTGGGTGCTGGAAAAATATGGAATCTTGTTTTTTCTCTTTCTCTTTTTGATTGTGGGATTTCTCAGAAATTGCTTGCAGAGATGCATTGAACGGAGTGCCGCCGGCCGGGGATACCACACGGATGGTGAGCCAGCGATTATCTGATTTGAAAGGGGGAAATGAAATTAGGGCACTGAGGCAACAACTGCAAAATTAGAAGTTTAAAAAGCAGTAATCTCTCCTTCCATTAATAACTTCACTTTTTATCCAAAATGACGTCCCGTTAGAAGCTTCACATTTTCTTTTTTGACAAAAAATATTTACTATTTCTTCCACTCATTCTCTCTCCTATTTCACTATTACACTCACAACACTTTCAATTTACTATTTCCTCCGCTCATTCTCTCTCCTATTTTACTATTACACTCACAACATTTTCTCCACCCTTAATTTGTGTGCCGGGCCAAAATGGTGAACTAATTATTGGGACAGACGGAGTATATAACAAATATTTTTATACACCTTGGTTATTAAAATTTATAAAAAGTTAAATTTCTTAAATTTATTCAAAATGAAAACGGTCATTTATATTTGGGACGGATGAATGAAGTAATATTTTTTTGTGTTTTTTTTTAATTCCAAAGCTCCTATAATTAGTAAATTTTAGCTCAATTTTCTTACCATTTTCTCATTTTGAGTTTGGGAGTGTTTTTTTGTGGGTTATAATCAATTTTGAAGCTCAAAATCAATTTTAATATCATTTGGATAACAATAGTGATTATGATCTTAAGCTGTTAAAATGCAAACTGTGTTTTAGTATAAGCAGTTATGACACAACTTTCACTTAAAAGTGATTCTTAGAAGTTATTATTTGTGTTATTTTTATAATAATAACTTCTATCTCTTTTGTGCATTTACTATATTGAGATACATATCATAAAAATTATTTTTGGTATTTATCTTTCATGATCAGTTTTGAACATATACTATCCAAACATACTTATAAATTTTAATATTTATTACAAAATAATCGATTTTACTAAAATCACTTTTGAAGAATCACTTTGGGAGAATAAGAAGTAATGCCAAACTCACCATAAATTAAATGTCCCACAAGTTCTTATACAATAATATATTATACTGCACGCAATATGAAGTAATTAAAAATTGTGATACAATATCATTAATACTGCTGCCTGCCACCACTATCGCCGGCCGCCATCCACCGCCCCCGGTCGTCGAAAATCGGTCATCGGTCGCCTACCACCCTCCATGCAATATTATATTCAGTTATACAGTATTACACACTGTCATGTGATGCAATATGTTACGGAATCATGCAACATGAATAATACAATATGGGAAGGAACTTATGGGGTATTATGATACTTTCTTAGAACTTATGAAGCATTATTCCTAACTTCAATTTTCAAGGAAGGAATGACATTTTTCAAATTTCTCATACACCCTGGAACAGAAATATCCCATAAAGTCCCACTTCATGTTGTGAGAATGTGAGATTAACATACTCTTTTTCTTCACTTATTCGAGTCGCCACCTATATTATTTAATGAAAATATAGAAAAATCACATTTCATTAGATTTGTGGGTTCAAGGGTTATGTTATAGGATTGAAAGGTTGAGTAGCACCAATCCTACCCAATTTTATCATTGGTCTTGCTTTTAGGGCTTAATTAGATTCCTCTTATAATCGAATTAATCGTGCAAATAATAAACTAGATTAGTTTTATTAGTTGGAATGTCGTAGTGTATGCTTTGAGATCGCCTTCATAAATTAAAGGCATAATCCTTTTGATGGTGATTACACTACTCTAAAGATCAAATAGAGAGGTCGAGAAGGGAACAAAAGTCAAAAGTGGTTTACCTTGAAAGAGACCTTGAATTATTCAGAGGAAGTCCTAGGCAAATGCTTGAATTTTAGTGTTTGAACTTGATCAAAGTTTATGGAAGAATTGAGAGAGTTTTAAGAGTTGTTTTGCTAGTTCCGTTAGGGAGAGAACGTGGCAAAACGTATCTAAAACGTGTATTTCGGGATCTTGAATACGAATAAATCATCTTGTATTTATAGGGTGGGAATATTTGGTCAACAAGTTTAGGTTTCACAAGTCTGGAAGAAATCAATCACTTTCAGGTGAAATATATCAGTCTAGAATGTTCCATAATCAATAGAAATCTCGGATGTGAGAGAGATTCATGATCAAGGAAGAAATCATCTTTAAAAAGGAAAGAAAATCAACCGTCCTGAGAGCGTTGTCTCGTGCGAGACATGTTGTCTCGTGTGAGACAACTAGTCACTTTAGACCATTTTGTCTCCCTTTGGTCATTCGTTAGTCAGTTTAGTCCAAACTAACGAAGTCGGTTAGGAACTTAATGAAATGTGACGAAACTGCAGGTCTCATTTCTAAAATCAAAATGCTAGACTAGAGTAGTGTAATTATATATAATGTGTTCAAAATGGAGTGTCTACAGATCCCCTCGGAGACAGAACTTATGAAATAAGTAATGTCGTCGATAGTAAGGCATTTAATCATAACTTTTGGATGGTAGTGGCGCACGGCTGCCTACGTATCTCTATCGGAGAATCAGATCAAAACGTAGTCAGACTCAAAAAAACTCAAAAAAGGCTAATTTAGCTATTTTGAAAATTAATTCTTGTAAAGGTAAACTTATATTGATTATCATGTTATAATATCCTCATATCTGGAAGCTTTAGGTTTTCTACCCTTCCCCTTACTACCACTAGGAAGACTACTCGTTGACTCACCCCTATTAGGTAGATTTGTACTAGTAATAGTTTTATCGGTAACTCGTACAACATCCTCCTCCTCATCTATTGTATGATATTTCTTAGATGTATAATCATTTTGAGGTAATTGGGAGTCAAAAGAAAAGGTAAGAGTAGGACCCGAAGTGAAACGATATAAAAAAAGATGGGTCATCACTGAGTTTTGAACCTTCATCATTGATTATATCATGCATAAATTATTCATTGTCAATGTTTTGTGGTGATTGGTATCATCGTGGTGATGGAGGAGCAAATAGACCTTCAACAAAACCCGTCATATATAGATATACTAGTAAAAGTCCGTGTTCGAGGACATGTGTTTTTTTTTTTAATTTATTTTTTTTAAAGGGCAAAATGGGAAAGGGACAACTTAGTGATGGCAAAATGGAAAATTTGACATTTGGAACTATTCATTGTATTGTTCACATGCCTGAGATGGCATGTTGTGATTTATATTATAAATATATCAAATTAAAGAAATGAATATTAAGGCTTCGAAATATCAAATTAAAAAAAATAGTTCGTTTCATTTTTTCTCGAGATTAAAGCATTAATAATAAGCATTAACGCTTGATGATTTCTTCTAATTTTTACATTGTAATTATAAGATTAGCCTTATTTATGTATGGTCAACTAATATTAAGTATAATTTTATAAATAATAATAATAAAATGGACGAAAATTCTAATTTAAAAACTATGTTCTTAATAATAAAACTGACAAAATTTATAGATAATAATAAAATACATAAATATAGTACCAACTTAAAAATATAAAGTTACCTCAAGTGATTCGATGATTTCTTCTTAAATAACAAATTGCAATTGCTAAACTATCTTTATCTTCCTAAAACAATTTCTTCGAAAATCAAAAAAATAAAATAAAATATTGCGAATTTGCCCCATAAATTTCTTTTGGAACAAATCACTTCTCACTAAGTTCCTCATTGTATTGAAATGCCCCATAAGTTCTCATGTTGTATTATGTATAATACAACATTTAGTTATGCAGTAGTTTAAAATCATAATACTGCATCCGCACCACCGCCTCTGCCACAGCCCAGCTCCGCCGCCGCCGTCTGCTATCGCTGCATGCCGAATTCCGGTCAGTTTTCACCGGAATCCGGCAATTTTGGCCGGAATCCAACCGCCGATTGCCGGAATCCGGTCGCCGGAGGTCGAAATCTGGTCGCCGGTCCATGGGCTTCGGACTCCGGTCACCGGCGGCCGCCGGAATGCAGTATTATGGCCTTAATTGATGTTGTATTTTCGAAACATAATACAACATCATAATACAAAATCATAAAAGGAACTTATTGAGTACTATATATTTAAAAAAAAAGAAACTTATGGGGCAATGACCCTAAAATATTTTAGGAATAATTTCAAAAGTTGGGACTTGGGACTAGAGTAGATCCGGCCCGTTTCCGTAATTGGAGATCCGATCCGCCGCCTATATTTTGCGGGCTGGGCTTAGCAGGCTTATTGGCGGGCTGCGAGAGAAGGGTGGCATGCACAACCCACATATTCATGCTCGAAATGTGCATCTTTTTTTTTTTTGATACCTGGTTCCCGGCCTTCACGGTTAATCCTGGACCACTAGCTCCCGGCCCCTCGGTGTCCTAGCGGAGGTAAATCGCGGATGTGCCCGAAGCAGCCAGGGTGGCAACACCCCTTATACTCCTGGCCCCAAGGGAGCCCTCCTACAACGCGGTAGATGAACTCCCCACACTGAGGTTGCAAGCCCAGCAATGCCGCTTCCTTAACTGCACGGATGTGCTCGGGGGGCTCCAAAGGTCCCTGAAACCCAAGGTATGGAATTAAACCACAAAGATCCCCCGGAGAGAATCGAACCGGCGACCTTCCCGAAGGAAGGCCACCCATGATACCGCTGGGCCATGGCCCATTTGGTTCGAAATGTGCATCTTTATATTTATATTATGGGTATCCATATTAAAATTGTCAATTTTGATACTAAGCTTTTATATTCTAACTATCATCAAACTCACATATTTTTTGTTTGAATGATATAAGTGTTTTTTTTTTTTTTTTTTTATGTATTGAGCTATTTCATTGAATGGATAACATTTTTAACATTAAAACTGATAATTTAACATGTAATGTGCCCTTATTTTGCTAGAGATAGCAATTTTCATGTTAAAACTTGTACACAATTGACTAGGGGTGTAAATGGTTCATTTTGAGGAAATTTACGGACCGAACCACTAGTTATAGATTTTGGAAAATTTCAAATCGAATCGAACTGAACCATGAAAAAATTCAAACCGAATCAAATCAAACCGCTATAGTTTGGTTCAGTTTGATTCAAACCGTGGATCAAAACATGATTTGGATTACGGTTCAAACCACGATTCAAACCGAAACTCATTTTCATATTCTTTAAATTTTCTGTGATCTCGCAGGAAGAACGAAAGATGCATGCTTTAAGAGGAAAGTCGGAGGAAGAGAGAGACTAGAGGAAGAAAGAGGCTGAAGGAAGAAAAACACTTTATAATCTTCGATTGTGGAGATAATTTAGTTATTTATGTGTCGTAATGACGATAACAAATGATGAAATTAATATTAAATAAGATACACAAAAGAGATTAGGATTAGTCTAAGTAATGTATGTTTTTTTATTGATCTAACAGTAAATTTTAATAATTGTACGAAAATATTAAATAAGATACAAAACGGAGGTTATAATTAATTTATTTAATGTGATTTGGTCTTGCGATTCAGTTTGGTGGTTAAGTTTCAATCCGTGGTTTGGTTTGGTCTGAAAAGGTCAGACCACAAACCAAACTGAACTTGTCAAAATTTAAATTTGATACCATATTCTTGTTTTATCAACCTTATTTTTAAAAATTGAAGTGTTTCGTTAGCATTGCAACTGTCACGTGGGATAAAGTTGTTGATGACTATCAACTACTCCAACTTCATAGACTGTATCTCCTTCCTTTTTTATGGCTTTTCCAATTTTTTTTATGTTAAAATCTTACAAAATGCGTTTTTTTTTTTAACTAAGAAAAATCGTGTTTTGTTTCTCCCGCTAGTGTTAGTGCATGTGTAACAAAGTGTCAGTGTAAAAAAATGTCAGTACATGTATATTAAGTGTCAGTGTAAAAAAGTGTCAGTGTTAAGTGTAACAAAGTGTCAGTGTAAAGAAGTGTCAGTGTTAGTGTTATTAAGTGTCAGTATAAAAATGATTTTTCTTAAGCATAGAAAACCGAGCCATTCATACCTCAAAACCAAACCAAATCACATGGCTTAATTCAGTTCGATCTCAAATCGCGATTTAAAGCTAACCATTTACCCCCTAAAAAAATGACAATTTTTACATTACACTAAGACTCCGTTTATTTCGACGTAAAACATTTTTCGGAAAACGTTTTTCGGAAAATGTTTTCCTGTAAAATGTTTTCCTGTAAAATGTTTTACGGAGGTAGAGCGTAAAATGTTTTACGGAGGAAGAGTGTAAAATGTTTTCGGGTGTTTGATAAGAAAAATATTTTTCGAAAGGGCGTAAAATATTTTATTAAAAAAATTTTTTTTAATCATTTTTTGTAACCACCCCACCCACCCACCCCCCACCCCCCCAATTTTTTTTTTTTTTTTGTAGCCCCACCTCCACCTCGCCTACCCCGCCCCCATTTTTTTTTGTAACCGTCCCACCCACCCCACCCCCCTACTCCAAAAAAAAATTATTATTTTTTTAATAATTAAAAAAAATAAAATATTGGGGGGGGGTAGGCAGGGGGTGGGTGGGGTGGTTAAAAAAAATTTTTTTTTGGGGGGGGGGTGGGTGGGGGTGGGGTTACAAAAAAAAAATAAAAATTTGGGGGTGGGATAGGCAGGGGTGGGTGGGGCGGTTACAAATTTTTTTTTTTTTTTGGGTGGGGGTTGGGTAGGCGGGGGTGGGTGGGGCGGTTACAAAAAAAAAAAAAAAATATTGGGGGGTGGTTAGTGGGTGGGGGGGTGGGGTAGGCGGGGGTGGGTGGGGCGGTTAAAAAAAAAATAAAAAATTGAGGGGGTAGGGTGGGGGGTGGGTGGGTGGGTGGGTGGGGGGGGGTAGGCAGGGGGTGGGGTAGCAGAGGTAGGGGTAGGGGTGATTTTTTTATTTTTTTTAATTATTATTATTATGTTGTACCTTGTGAAATATGAGTTGTACATGAGGGGCTCCATTTTTCGGAAAATGTTTTACTTAGGACAAGGTCAGTAAGTCGTTTTACTTAGGAAGGGCGTAAAATGTTTTTTGAAAAACGTTTTCTCCATTTTCCGGAAAACAACCAAACAGCGGAAAACGAGTTATTTTCTGGAAAACATTTTCCGGGGACTCAGCCAAACGGCGTAAAACGAGTTATTTTACGAAAAATATTTTCCGAAAAATATTTTACGGTGAAACAAACGGATCCTAATATTGTACAAAACACGTTTTTTCTTTACTAATACTCCCTCCGTCCCAGCCGAATTGATACCAAAATTTTGGGCACACAGATTAAGGAAAAATAAGAGAGAGAAAAAGTGGAAGAAAATGTTGTGAGTATGAAAAATTAAATAGGAGAGAGAATGAGTGGGAGGAATAGTTAGGAGAGAGAATGTTGTGAGTATAAAAGTGAAATAGGAGAGAGAATGAGTGGGGAATATAGTAAAGATTCTCTTCCATTTTGGACAGTATCAATTGGGCTGGGACGGACAAAAAAAAAAAGTATCAATTGGGCTGGGATGGAGGGAGTATTCATTTTTTCTAAATATAAAAAAGGTGAATTTTATTTGCAAGACACCAAAACTTGCAAGGCACCAGGAAATTACATTACTACCCTCCCATATAAACCAAAAGCCTTCAATTTCTCTCATTCCCTCCATCCCTCACCAGCAATCCACCATGATACGATCGAGGAACTTTCAGATTTTCCACGAAACCCTAATTCGAAACATAACCGGCAATGGCGCCGGCCGATTGTTCCATGCAAATGTGCAAAAGAAGGGGAAGAAGAAGATGACATTGTACTCGAAAATCAGTCCACTCGGAAACCCTAGCTTGATGTTGACTCCGGAGCTCGATCAATGGATTGAAAACGGAAACAAAGTCCATTTCGATGAGCTTCAGCGCATCATTCGTGACCTTCGCAAGCGTGGTGGGTTTTAAAATGAAATGTTGATGAACTGGGTTTGAATTTGTTGTTTAGAATTCCATTGATGAACTGGGTTTGAAATTGAAGTGCGAAATATGTTTCTGGACTGGGATTATTTCGTGTAATTTTACACGAGATGTTTCACAACATTTCGTGTAAAATTACACGAAATTGTTCTTAGCATTTCGTGTATAGGCACACGAAATGAACTAAACATTGTTCCATTGTGTTTCGTGTGCCTATACACGAAATGATTCCATATCATTCGTATGAATTTACACGAAATCACTCAATACATTTCGTGTATTTTCATACGAAACATATCTGACAACGTCGTGTATAATCACACGAAACGTCCGCATACGGATGAGAACAGTTTTGTTAATTGTCCGTGCCTTGCAAATAATATGCCTTGCAAATAACCATGCCCATCTCTTGACCATAAAAAAAAAAAAAACCATGCTAACTATTGGCCCATATCTTTGTTTATTCAAAGAATAAATTAATTTGATTAAACCTACAATTCCTGATAGGTGGTCTGTTGATCCTGACTCACTCAGCAACCACGCATATTGCTCATTAAGTGATTTTGTTATATTTTTCACAGATTTACGGAGTGATTTTTATGAAAAATGTGTTTTTTTTTAACATAATTAAGAAAAATGTTTTTTCAAAGTGCACAATGTTATTTTTGTAAATAAACTAGTAATATATTACCCGTGCCGCTGGCACGACGACGATACACAAATTAAAAAAATGATGAAATTGCCCCCTTCCCCCACACCAATATATGATTTTTGGCAGTTTCAAGTGCAACTGCATTTGCATCACTAACAAAGTTACATTTCAAGTCAGACTTAGACTTTCATCTCTTGCTATTCAACTGAACATTTTTTGCAGAGTTTAGTTTTGAAGGTTTTCCTCAGTTATGTATATTCTCAGATTGCCTGTGTAGAATCAACTATCCTTCCTTGCCTCACAATTTGATATAAGATTCCTCACATTTCCAACTATCTTGAATTCATCTAGACCTGGATCTCCTACTTGAGACTTTTTCAAGGACTCACTTAAGACCAAAGGTCCCGAGTTCGAGTCACCAATGGGAAAAATATGAGAACATATGTTGATCCTCTTCAAAAAAAAGAAAAAAAGAAAAAAATCATATCCCTATACGTGTCAAACAATTGAAATAGTAACGAAAAATTCTAGTACAACCAAAACATCAATTGGACAATAAATTTCCAATCAAAATTCGACAGTTAGATTGAAATAACCCAAAAAAACAAAAGATAAGAAAAACTAACTACATTAACAAATCGTCCCGAAATCACAATAAAAAACACATGCGTAATTGGATTCCCAAAACAAATATGCATAGTACACGCTAAAGTGTTGAAGGAATCTGTCAACTTTTGCCCCCTCAACCCCACCCCTCAATTTTTTTTCCAGAATATCAACAATACAGTAAAACAACTTACTGATGGTACACCAATTTTGGCAATGCACAAGTACATACTAATAGAGGGTGGGGTGGGGGGAAGGAATTAGGTATCGACTTACTTGGAGAATCCTACTCTACATTCGGATGTACTTCAAAGTTCAAAGCATGTCTCCTTAAATAATTTGGTTTACAGTCTTAAATTTGCAAAAAAAAAAAACACAAAAACTTTGGAGAGAAACAATCAGCATAACAAATGGGGGCGAAAAGAGAAACCCTAACATGTGGAAGGATTCGAAGGTTTTGAGAGAAAAAGAAAGAGAACCGATCACGTCTTCTGTAAGTGACCTACACACATTCAACCTCTTTCTCTCGCCGTAATAATCACATTAGATGAAGAGGAAATGGTAGGACCAGAGGTGATGTTCGTCGCTGGTTGGAATGACGGTTGCGACGGAGGGGGTGGTGACGACCAATGAAGAGAGGGATCGAAGAAGTTCTTTGAAATTCCCACCGCTGCAATCTCTGATAATGCTAAAACCATCGCAAATTGTAGCGTCGTCATTGCTTAAAAATTGGGCATAAGGAAGAGGAGGAATGGGGTTGGATTGAAAAGTGAGCGGGCGGTTTGGGGAGAAAGGTTTGAGTGTGTAACCGCCGTGAAGAAGTTATTTACATAAAACTCAATCCTGACCCTCCTTTGCCTTTTTTGAAACTCAATCCTGACCGCTTTTTGTGTGGCGGTTGAAACCCACAAGTATTGTAATATAGATAGAATTTAACCGTAAGATGAGATCAATATCACTAATACTTAAAAATACTAAAAAAAAACACTAGAAATGACAATCAAATAAATACTCTCACTGACATCAAAAAACATTATCGTTGTAACAAAAACAGAACGTAGGGGATTGAAGAGGGGGAGATTCACGAAAAGTCTTGCTACTATAATTCCCTTGCTCCACTATTGTAATAACCCTTGATGAAGCCAAAATCGTCAAATCAGCCCAAATCCAAGCGATGAATGCTCCGGCGATTGCAAGGCCTGAAAATAAGAGAAAACAAGTAAACTAAGCCGGGGCGGATCCGGCTAAAGGCCCTCCGGCGTGAGAGTAAGTTCACGGTTTGTATATGAGAAACTGAATTGACAGAGTTTCTGCAATGTAAAAGTAACGTACCAAATAATGAGCCATAGGGCTTGTATTTATAGGGATGGATTGATAGAATCCATGTTGGAGTGAACTTGTAAAGAGATAAGATATAATCCTAAGAGAATTATATCTGTTAAGGAGTCATTGTTTGACTTGAATTGGTGTTGGTGGTTACAACCCTGATTGGATCATAACAGTGGAATCCTTGTTTGAGTAGGATTATACGATCTGCTAGCCGGAAAGCCGAGGAGCGTAAATGTTTTACCTCGGCATTGGCATGTGGGCCGAGGTGCGTGATTTAGATTCCTCGTCCTTTGATGATTGGCCGGCAAGTGAATATACTGGGATGAACAATTCTCTCTCCTCGTCATTTGATCATATGCCGAGGTGAGAACATTTCTTTCCTCGTCACTTGGGATATCTCGGAGCGTGATGAGCCAAGTATGAGGAGTCCGTTGTTGATGTAAGGCTGAGGAGATGCTCCTCGGCGTACGAGAAAGATACCTCGACCCAATTACTTGAGCATCAATGCTGGTATATTGGATTGTGTTTATGGCCCAATCCATTTGGGCCTGACCCGGGCAAGCCCATGTTCGTATCTCGGTTTATACTGTTTAGTGGCCCCCGACTTTCTAGCTCGTCTTAAGACGAGGAGAAAGTCATCTCGTCATCGGCTTACGGAATACGAACAGGTTTGCCACGTGTCCTCGGCGCCGCTTCATATATCTGACGGTTAATATACTGATGATTACATGGGGCCCCCAGTCTTGTCACGCCTCGTAAGTTGTTACAAGCAATAAATGTTGGAGGCGTTATACCCGGTAACCCGTATTGTTTCCGGGCTGGACCCGATTTTGGCGAGTATATAAGCTAAAACCTTTCTCATTTAAACCTTTACACACCCAAATCATTTGAGAACAAACTGAAAGGTTCCGGTGATATATCCTCCGGCGAGTCTTAGAGCACACCGATACCCAGTTTCCGGCGAGCTTAGTGTTCTGGTGTTGCAGATTTCAAGCGATATTCCGATCATTCTCTCAAAATCAGGTATACATTTCTTCTCTAATACTGCTTTTCGCTTTTGATTTCGCCATTTCTAGGGTTTTAGAAAGGAGTTTGGAATGTTAAGAAAGGGCACCGCCATTGTTGAATATCGGAGCTTTTCTTCATGAATCTCCAACTTTAACGCTTAAAAACTTCAAATCTTTGATTTTCTTTGAATTTTGTATGAACTCCTTTGAATATTGAATAAACTCCCCCATTGATCTTTGATTCCCCTTAGAAATGGCTCGTTCTTGGGACCATTCCCCCCCGATTCCGTTATGGGTATCACACCGGCCATCTGAGAGTTTACCGGAGAGAGAGGGGACCATGGTTGATGCTGACCCTTGACGACATAGGAAAGATGTTGAGAAGTTATGGCCGCACCCGGATGTTTCTTCAATACCCAGATTCCACGAGAATAGATAGGATTGTGTCCGATTCCCCCAATGTAATTGTGTTTGAGGATAGGGCAGAGATGATGGAGCACATTGAAATGTTCTACCCGTCTTCAGACCGGATAGTTCGTGAGCGTCTGAGTGGTAAGGCTCCCTCCTCGGCCTATCTATAATGACGAGGGGGGATATCCCTCTTCCCCGTCTTAATGGTCAGTTAGGGACGAGGTAACTAATTTATGCTCCTCGTCTTTTGCAGATATGACGGGAAGAGGGGGAGAGGCCACCTCGTCGACCCAGATAGTTGATGCCTTCATGGAGGGTGCCCAAGTTGAAGGTACAAGAGGCCGAGGAAGGGGAGGCCGAGGTGAAGGAAGTCGAGGTCGAGAGAGACATCCGAAAGCTGGGGACCCCATGTTGGAGCAATTATATACCAAATATGGGGTGGATAGGACCGAATTCAGGCTAACTTATGTTGGCAAGCCCGACTTCGCAGATGATGACGAGGAGTATAGATTTTACTACAGCGACAACCACCTCCATTTTTATTTCAAACAATTTCAGCAAGGGCTTCGTCTTCCTTTGGACCCATTCATTAACGAATTCCTTGGTGATGTGAGGGTAGTCCCTGCCATGCTGGGGGCTAACGGGACCAGGGTCCTAGTTAGTTTCATCGTCCTTTGTCGTAGTTTAGGTTATGAACCTACTATGGGCGCCTTCCGTCATTTCTTCTCCATTGGGTACGTGAAGAGTACTCGTCTCCTCGTCATTCGGAGTGACTCTAAGAAGCCGAAGATACTCCTCCCCACGTCTAGCAAAGTAGGAGGATGGGATAATCATGCGATAAGGGTAGAAAGCCGACAAGGCTGGGAGTTTCAATCTCCTACCGATGTGCCAACTTGCTCGGGTCCAGTGCAGAGGTATGAGTGGACAGACGCCCTAATTAAGCGCCTTGAGGAATTTGCCAAGGTTGGGCTTCTCGACTGGGCAGCCTTGGAGGCCACAGATCATTACTATATCCAAGCCGATTTGATGAAGGGACAGAAGGACGGGGTGGTTCCCCTCGTTGATGTTAAGAGGGGGAGAAGGTTCAATGATTGGAGAATCCATCCCGATCTTGTATTTCATGAAGAATGTGCTCATTGTAAACTTAACCCCAAGGATCAATGTCTCAAGGAAAAAGACGTCGTAGGCTGTAATTGATTCTCCTTTGCCTTTATATTCATGTTTTGCTTTACTTTAATCATCTTCATAAAGTAACCGTATTTTCTTCGTCTTTGTAGATTTAACCCCCGAACAAGAAGCAGAACTAGCCATGAAGAGGTTGAGCCCCATGGAGCTGGTGAAGCAGAAGAGACGTCTGGTCAAGAAGTCTGGCTTGACTGAGAGGAAGGAGGATGCTAATACTCGCAACCTCGTCCTGGGGACCAAAGGGGACCAACCTCTTCCCCTTAGAACACACGAGGAAGTGAATGCCGAGGATGTTAATGCCGAGGAACGAGCTAACCCATCAACTACCGAGGGGCATAGCCTCCACGTTGACGCCGAGGAGACGAGGACCGAAGAGACCACCCTCATCACAAGGCGTTCTGGCTCTAAGAGGGCCCAAACTGCCAGTGCCGAGGAGCCTGCAGCTAAGCGGGCAACCGTTGAATCCTTTGGCGCTGATGGTCCTCCTCCCCTTACCATTCAAACTGTAAAAACACATGAAGAGGCCGACGAGCTGGCTCGGCGCATGGCTGTAAGTATCCCACGTCTGAGGGGTATTCCCCTGCAAAATAGGAAGGGACCTTTGGTGAGATTGGGTCGAGCTCCAGTCCAGAGAGCTATGGACGAGGAGGCTTATGAGGCTCTCGTCAAAGAGGGTCCTAGCGAAGATAAATTGCTTTGCCACAAGGGACTCTTAATAGCCGAGGTAACTATCTAGTCATGATGATCTCGTAACTTTACACTTGATAGATTCCTGACTTTTGACTTTTCTTACAGCTGGCCTCTGTCACGTCTTATGAGAATGTCTTGGCCAAGAAAAAAGCCAGGCACTTGCATGAGGCTAAGACCGCCCAGGAGAAGAGTGAAGCCGAGAAGGCTACTCTGGTTGAGCTGCTGAGAACCAAAGAGGCCGAGCTGGAGGCGGCCAAGGCCAAGGTAGAGGCCGAGGTGAAAAGGGCCGGTGATGAGAGGGCGAAGGCCGAGGAGATCCGTACGAAGGCCGAGGAACATCTCCGGCAGACAGAATCCGAGCTGAATGATGCAAAGAAAGCTAAGGCTGAGGTCCAAGTAAGGGCCGAGGAAGCCGAAGCCAAATGTCGGGGGTATGAAGACACCTTTGCTGCCAGGGAAGAAGCGACCGTGACCCGCTTTAAGGAGAGCCAAGCCTTCCAAGATGCGGTGGATGATAAGACAGCCACCATGTTTGAGGATGGCTACCTCCACCTTGCCCGTCGCATTCTGGCTGACCCCTCCACTGGCTTGGACATCAACAAGCTTGCTCTGCTGATTTTCCAGGATCAGTATGACGAGGAGGCTAGGGCTCTTCACCACCTGGTTCCCTTTTCTGAGCCTAACTTGGAGATAATGGCTGACGCGGATGATCAAGCAGGCCGAGAAGTGTGGAAGCCAATCTCTGTCGCCCCCGGCAATATCAAAGCCTTGGTGGAGGCAATCCAGGACGAGGGAGAGCCCAAGGACATGGAAGCCGAGGGAGTAAATGCCGAGGGGGGAAATGCCGAGGAGGCGGGGACCCAAGCTGATCAGACCTCCCTTCCCCTTCCTGGCACTATCACAGAGGAGTGGCTTGACAAGCCTTTTGGTGATGAACAACAGTCTTAGGATTTCTCTTCCTTTTATTGTAATAGTTGATAGGACTTTGTAAACATCTTTTGAATATCAACGAAAAGGTCTTTTTGTTTTAATTCATGTTATTTCAATGAATTGCTTGATACTCGTTTGCGACTTTTGCACAATCACAAGTTCATTTTTGCAAGGGAGACGAGGAAGTATCTTCGTCTCTTGTTACTGAGGTGACCGTAAGCTGGGAATGATCTCCTCGCTTTTGATTGGACCTTCAAGTCATTAGGCCGAGGGAGGACCCCTTGGTCTTGACTGTTGGGCAAGTCATTGGGCCGAGGAAGGACTCCTCGGTCTTGACTGTTAGAGACCTTATAACCCTGGATCAAGGCGGACCCTTGTCAGGGTGTAAGGTGGACCAGAGGGCTGGGGAGGAAAACCCCCCACTCTTGGCTATTAGGAACCTTGTAATCCTGAATCGAGGCGGACCCTCGTCAGGATGTAAGGTGGGCCAGAGGGCTGGGGAGGAAACCCCCAGTCTTGGCTGTTAGGAACCTTGTAATCCTGAATTGAGGCGGACCCTCGTCAGGATGTAAGGTGGGCCAGAGGGCTGAGGAGGAAACCCCCAGTCTTGGCTGTTAGGAACCTTGTAATCCTGAATCAAGGCGGACCTCGCCAGGATGTAAGGTAAGTGTTTTGAAGAGTCGGGGATGAGTTCCTTGACTTCTAGTGTTGGCGTTTGTAGTTGCTTTGATGTTAGCGGTTGATAAGATGTCTTGCATGTATGAAGAAGAAAATTCCATAACTGAATTTGATTACATCGAACTGCAATCCTACCATACTGAAAAAGTAAAGACTAATAATTGAAGGCTAAACTATTACTAATCTATTACAAAAAATAAAGTACTAGTGATAGTATTTCCGGAGATTGTCGGAATGCCATGGATGCTTAAGCTCTTTTCCCTCCTTAGTCTTCAGTCTGTAGGTCCCTTCACGAATGACATGCGTGATGATATAGGGACCTTCCCAATTTGGGGAGAGCTTGTTTTGTTCCGCCTTCCGCCCGGTTGCTTCAATCTTTCTAAGTACCCAATCACCTACTTGGAATACTCTTCTGATGACCCTCTTATCATGGTATGCCTTGGTCCTTTGTTTGTAATTCACCATCCTCATTTGTGCAGCTAGTTGCTTTTCATCTATTAGGTCTAGGTCTAGGAGCCTATTGACCTTGTTGACTTGCTCATCATAATGGGAGTTTCTCACAGTAGGGATGGCCATTTCAGCTGGTGCCATAGCCTCAGAACCGAAGGTTAACGCGAATGGGGTTTCCCCGGTTGGCCCCCGGGTGGTTGTGCGAACAGCCCATAAAGCTAGGGGAAGTTCGTCCATCCATCTACACTCGCGACCTTCAAGATTCTTAGTGAGGGCGGTTAGGACCAGTTTATTGGCAGCTTCTGCTTGACCGTTGCCTTGGGGTCTGCTCACGGATGACTTGGCATGGCAGACTTTAACTCTTCCCAGCTCCGTTGTAAATGCCGTAGAGAATTGGAGGCCATGATCGGACACAATTGTATGTGGTAGGCCAAAACGACACCAGATGTTATCATGGACAAAATTGATTGTGTTCTCTTACGTTATCTTGGCCAATGCTTTCACTTCTATCCACTTGGAGAAGTAATCAACTGCTACAATGACGTACTTGCAATTACCTCGGGCGGGAGGGAAGGGTCTGATGATGTCGATCCCCCACATATCAAATGGCCACGTAGGTATTACAAGTTTCTGCTCAACTGCAGGTAGTCTAGGAATGTCGGAGAATCTCTGGCACTTGTCACATTTTTTAACATAGGCATGCGCGTCTTCCCTCAGGTTTGGCCAATAGTAACCTAGCGATATGATCTTGTCAGCTAAGGTTCTGGCCCCCGGGTGTCCGCCGCAAACACCTTCATGTACCTCTGCCAAGAGGTTCTCAGTTTCCTTGGGATTGACACACCTTAGCAGGGGCTTGGTGAAGGATCGCCTGTAGAGGACTCCGCTCATTACCACGAACCTTGGAGATCTCTTCTTGATAAGCTTGGCTTGTGCTTCATCTTCTGGGAGCTTGTCTTTCTCGATGTAGTCAATGTAATCATCGATCCAACACTTCTCCTCTTCATCCAGGATCATGACTTGTAGTCTTTCATATGCGGGTTTATCAGCAAAAACTGCGTATGGATGGGAGTTAGACTCAGATACATCCATGGTTGCAAGTTTTGATAAAACGTCCGCGTTCTGGTTCTCTTCCCTGCCTATCTGCTTGATCTCGAAAAATTCCATCTTCTTTGTCATTTCCAGGACCAGGTCTCTGTATTTGGTAAGGGTGGGGTCTTGGGTGTTATACTCTCCCTTTACTTGTTTGACAATCAGCTGGGAGTCACAAAAGGCCATCACCTTAGTTGCTCCGTAAAAGGAAGCCAACTCAATTCCAAATATTAGAGCCTCATATTCCGCTTGATTATTGGAGGCAGGGAACTTGAAACGGATGACATCTTGCATGGTGTACTCTCCTTCCGGACTTGCTAGTACAACTCCAGCTCCGCTTCTTTCTTTGGTAGATGATCCATCCGTGTATAGAACCCAACAGTTGGGTGGGAGTTCAATGGGAGAGTCTTCTTCCTCCGATGTATTTTGCTTATGGGAGGTGGGGAGATGCTCACCCATGAAGGCAGTCTCAACCATGAAGTCAACCAAAGGCTGTGCCAGGAGGGTTTTCCTTGGTTGGTACATGATATCAAACTCCGTAAGAGCGATAGACCAATTCAGGAGACGTCCGGAGCCGTCCAACTTGTGCAGGATCTTCTTCAATGGTTCCTTGATATTGGTGGGTTCCTTCATGTCAATGAGCGCCTTGATTTTTTCAGGGTTGGCTTCTATTCCCCTTTGAGATACCATGAAGCCTAGGAACTTTCCCGCCGTTACTCCAAACACGCACTTGCTTGGATTCAACTTCATGCTATTAGCTCGGAGGTTGTCTATGGTTTCTTCCAGGTCGGGTGTGTGACTGCCCTCCTTGGTCTTTATGACCATGTCATCAATATAGGCCTCCATGTTCCGACCTATCTGTGCTCCAAATACCTTGTTCACCATGCGTTGGTATGTAGCACCAGCATTTTTGAGCCCAAAGGGCATCATAACATAACAGTAATTTCCCCCAGGTGTTTGGAAAGCCGTCTTTTCAATGTCCTCCTCCGCCATCTTGATCTGATGGTAGCCCGAATAGGCATCTAGGAAACTGAGTGTTTGATGTCCAGCAATGGAATCAACCAACTTGTCAATCCTGGGGAGAGGATAGCTGTCCTTGGGGCAGGCCTTGTTCAGATCGGTGAAATCTATACACATACGCCATTTCCCATTTTGCTTCCTTACCATTACCACATTGGCCAACCAAACGGGGTACTTGATTTCGCGAATAATTCCGGCGCTTAGTAGTTTCTGCACCTCTTCCTTAATAGCTTCCTCCTTATCCCTCGCAAAATTTCTCCTTGTCCGTGCGATAGTTTTCGCAAACGGATCAACCTCTAGGTGGTGGAGGGCTACCTCTTCGTTGATCCCCCTCATGTCTTCGACTCTCCAGGCGAAGACGTCAAGACTGTTTTTCAGGAGGGATATGATTTCTTCCTTCTCTTCCGGTGATAACTGGCCCCCGAGTTTGATTTTTTGTTCTGGATAGTCGGGGTTGATAACTATCTCTTCCAGTTCCTCCACAGGCTCCATCTCGGGACCGTCCCGAAATTCCAGGGACTCGATTATGATTTTTCTAATCCTCCTCCCTTCATTGTCATTCACATTGAGGCCTTCCTCTTGCATCAATTCATCAATGTCGGGCTGATCACCTATCCTCAAATCGTGGTTGGCCCCCCAGTTCTGGCCGTTGACGAGAACAGGATCTGCTTTCGTGACGGACGAAACTATGCCATGGTCATTTGCGGTTTCTAGGACCACAGGTTCCTCTTCAGATACAGGTACAGGTGGAACTATGCCTTGGTCATCTACAGTTTCTTGGACCATAGGTTCCTCTTCAGATACAGGTGGGATAATGCCTTGGTCATCTGCAATTTCTTGGACCATAGGCTCTTTCTCAGATACAGGTAGGATTATGCCTTGGTCATCTGCAATTTCTAGGACCATAGGCTCTTCCTCCTCATCCAACACCTCACGGATATAGCTCATTCTAGAGCTAGTTTCAGTGGTTTTCTGAGATTTGAAGATCTTGATGTTCTCCTCAGGTGTATCTATCTCCACGCTTTTCGACTTCTTCCGGCTCTTGACAACATGTTCCAAGAAGTCTTTGGGGGTCGCCCTCACGCATCCAATTCCAGCACGAGTGGGAAATTTAACTCGTTGGTGAGGAAGGGAGGCTACCATCCCAAGTTTAGCTTGACTTGGAATGCCAATAATTGCATGATAGTCACTAGTCAAGTCCATGACCACAAAAGTTACAGTAGCCTTGGCTCGGAAGGGATGGTCACCGACTTCAAGTTCCAGCTCCACAGTTCCATTGGCTCCAACCTTGTGATTGGTGAATCCTTCCAGCCTTCCATGATAAGGCTCCAGCATGGTGTCTTTCAAGCCCATTTGTTGGAAGGCAGAATAGTACAGGATGTCACGAGAGGCCCCCGTGTCCACAAGAAGTCTTTCGGATTCAACATTGTCAATTCGGTCCTTTATCACCAAGGGCTGTTCACGGGCTGCTCGGCTCCCAGCCAACTCATTAGGAGAAAAACTAATGACCTCTTCCGCTTTATGGATCCAAGCAGGAACATGGTATACTTTGCTTAGCTCGTGGATCTGGTCCCTTAGTTTTCTGGTGGAAGTCACCTCTTCACGTATCACATGTAATTTGGCCCTAGGCCTACGGTCTCCATCATCACTTTTATCATCGTCATCACTTTCTTCCTCCTTGCGTTTCCGCTTGACACTGTCCTTCTTCATGACATAGCGATCTAACTTTCCCTCGTCGATCCATCGATGGATCGTTTTCTTGAGGGCCCAGCAGCCTTCAGTATCGTGACCATGATCCTTGTGGAAATCACAGAATTTGTTCATGTTACGAGGAATTTTGGTTTGTCAGTCAACGGACGGGGTGGAGGAAGGTTTACTAGCTGCATGATTTCTGAGATGGGTTTGGTAAGAGGGGTGAATTCAAGCTTCTCAGTGCTTCTCATTCTATTCTTCCCCTTGGAACCCTTACCATTACCCTTGTCATCGTGGCGAGCTCCGGCCGTTTCTGGTTCCGCCTTATCAGATCCCCTTTTCTTGCTCTTGTCCTCAGCCATGGCAATGGCATAAGCCACATTGTATAACTCAGCTTTGGACTTAGGTTCTCTAGCAGACAGCTCATAAATGAGGGGACCGGATCTCAATCCTGAATTAAAACAGACAATAACCTCCCTATCAGTGAGGCTCTCTTCCACTTGTTCCGCCATCTTACGGAATCTGTTATAATAGCTGAGTGTGGTTTCTCCCTTGCCTTGCTCGATATTGGCAAGGTCAGCCAATCTCATCTTCCTCCTACCAGCAGTGGCAAAGTGGTTTAAGAACATTCTCCTCATGCCTCTCCAGCAATCGATGCAACCTTTTTTAAGCTCACAGAACCAGGTCAAGGCCATTCCGGAGAAGGTGCTCGCGAAAGCTTTGCAGAGCATGTCATCAGCAGTGGTGAGGAGATTCATGGTTTGCTCAAAACTTTGCACGTGGTCTTTAGCATCAGTGGTCCCGTTGTACTTTTCAAAATTCGGGACTTTAAAGTGAGGATTGGGTGGTGCCTCAGTGATCCTCCGGGAGAATGGACGGGTGGCCCAGTCATAGTCATCATCATCAGCCTTCTTCCCCATTTCTATGTCGTCAAGTCTCTGCTTCAACAATTCCCATTGTCTGGTTTTCACTCCCTTGTCAGTACTAGCGTGAGTGCTGCGTTGGGAACTACGGATCGATTTATCCTTGGGGTGACCATTTACCCTACTGTTCTCCCCTTCATTTCGATGGCTGTCATGCCACTTGGATGGTGCTTTATCACGTCTTGGTCCCAACTCTTGGCCACCAAGTATCATCCTGTATGGTTCAGGGGTCCTCGGCCTAACAAATTGACGGGGACGAGGTCGTGGGGAATCCCTTCGAGGTCGAGGAGAATCATGACGAGATCGACGAGGACGAGGTGAATCAGGACGTCGAGGAGCCATGACAAGACGAGGAGGGGACAGGCGCTTGGTCAAATTGAGCCTTGTCCTTAGGTCCCGTGAATTCACTTCCTCCTCCCTGGGAGTTAATTGGCTTCTCAGGTCTACTACCTGATCCTTCTTCTTGTTGTCATGCCGACGACGGGGGGAATCTCTGAGGGCCTGCTTAGATGGTATGGCAGGATCGAGGGGGGGAGCTCGTTGTTCACCCTGCTCCCTCCCAAGAGGGTTGCCCGTCGATGGCAGCATGAATTCAGCCATGGAATGGTTTGGGTCCATTTGCAAAAGAGCAGCCTGTGTCTCATACATTCTCTGCAATGTCTCCATTTGTTTATGTAACAAAGAGCGTCGGTCAATAGGTTGAGATCCTCCTGCCTGACCGGCGTCGGCATTCTTTGTCTTCTTCCTTCCCACTTGCTTCCCACGAGGACGAGTAGGACGAGGAAGGTTAGCTCCCTCTCACTTGGCATTCACCTGACCCTTGGAACGAAGAGTCATGGCGAGGGGAGGTGGAGAGTCTGACTGAGGTGGAGGGGGAGGAGATAGCTCCTCGGCTCCTGGGTTAACCCCATTCACTTGGGTTTGATCTTCAGCCGTTACACTCGTAAATTGCCCGTCCATTGTAAATCAACAGCAAGTTACCAAAATTGACAATTTCCAATAGATCCAAATTTTCAGCCAAAATTAGGGCAAATTTCGACAGCAAACACGAAACCGCAAATTGCGATTTTTTAACACAAAAACTTCCGGCCAAAACGGTTATTTCAGGCGCAAATCTGCAGATTCCGGCCAAATAATGCAGAATTTCGCAAAATCAAAACAGAGCCAACACGGAAAATTGATTTTCCGTTCGATGCAAAAATCAACCCAGCGAAAAACAGGCTTCAAGCGAGCTTTTCCAGGCCAAACAAAGGGTGTTTGAATCGATTTCCCGGCAATGGAACCAATTGATGAAGTCAATATCGTCAAATCAGCCCAAATCCAAGCGATGAATGCTCCGGCGATTGCAAGGCCTGAAAATAAGAGAAAACACGTAAACTAAGCCGGGGCGGATCCGGCTAAAGGCCCTCCGGCGTGAGAGTAAGTTCACGGTTTGTATATGAGAAACTGAATTGACAGAGTTTCTGCAATGTAAAAAGTAACGTACCAAATAATGAGCCATAGGGCTTGTATTTATAGGGATGGATTGATAGAATCCATGTTGGAGTGAACTTGTAAAGAGATAAGATATAATCCTAAGAGAATTATATCTGTTAAGGAGTCATTGTTTGACTTGAATTGGTGTTGGTGGTTACAACCCTGATTGGATCATAACAGTGGAATCCTTGTTTGAGTAGGATTATACAATCTGCTAGCCGGAAAGCCGAGGAGCGTAAATGTTTTACCTCGGCATTGGCATGTAGGCCGAGGTGCGTGATTTAGCTTCCTCGTCCTTTGATGATTGACCGGCAAGTGAATATGTCGGGATGAACAATTCTCTCTCCTCGTCATTTGATCATATGCCGAGGTGAGAACATTTCTTTCCTCGTCACTTGGGATATCTCGGAGCGTGATGAGCCAAGTATGAGGAGTCCGTTGTTGATGTAAGGCTGAGGAGATGCTCCTCGGCGTACGAGAAAGATACCTCGGCCCAATTACTTGAGCATCAATGCTGGTATATTGGATTATGTTTATGGCCCAATCCATTTGGGCCTGACCCGGGCAAGCCCATGTTCGTATCTCGGTTTATACTGTTCAACCCTAATTATTTTTAAATTATTTATTTATTTATTATTATTTCCTTTTATTAAATAATTGTGTTATTTAAATTGATAACTTGTATATTCTTTTCCTAAATGGACTAAGTAAGTGGGCTTAGGTTACCTAAATTGGATTTCCTTGATTAACTTGGACTTGAATTGTTTTGGGCTTAGGATTTAGAACCCAACTATAAATATTAACTTTCCTAAACCTAGGGCCTCATATTATTTTAAGTTGTGAAAAAGAAAATAGAGAGAGGAGCCTAGTAGAGAGAGAAACGAGCAGAGAGAGAAGGCGGCGCAAGAACCGAGGAGAAAGAGAGGGCAGCCGATTTTAGAAGAAGAAGAAGAAAGCTTCTTCATTGTGGTTGAAGAACAAAACCAAGGTAAGAACAAATTCCATATTGCTACTATCCTTAAACCTAGAACCATAGAAAATTCTAAAACTTTTTTATTGATTATGATTTATAATGTCATAATGATGATTATTGGGATTGAATCTAAGATTACTATGTTGGGAAATAACATCAATTGAGAACCTAACATTTAAGAATAAAGATTAGGGTTTGGCATGTGGATTAAATGGTTTTTACCTAAAATAGGCATGCTAGGGTTAGAGATTGAAATTAGGGTTTCATGTGTGTGCTTGTGTGTGTGTCGTATGTGTGTGTAGGGTGTGCCGTGTGTGTGTTAGGGTTAGGGTGTGTGTGTGTGTGTGTGTGTGTGTGACGTGTGTGTGTGTGTTGTGTGCGTGTGTGGGCTGTATGCGTGTGTGCGTAGAGTCTGCCGTGTGTGTGTGTGTGTATTAGGGTTTGGTGCACTACTAGAAACTGGGTCTTTAGCGACGAAATTATCAGCGGCGGAATTATTCCGTCACTATATAGCGACGGAAATGATGCTATAGCGACGGAATAAATTTGGTGCCGAAATTATCGACGAAATTTAATTCCGTCACTAAAAATGAATATTCGTCGAATATTCGTTTCAATACCGTCACAATGTGTGTTTGACTGGTCTTGACACTACCGACGGAATTTTCCGTCGCTATTTCTTTTATCAGCGGCGGAATTAATCCGTCGGTGTTAATTTAATATTTTTTAATTTATCAGTGGCGGAATAATTCTGTCGGTGTTAATTTAATTTTTTTTTATTTATCAGCGGCGGATGAGTCCGTCGGTGGTAATTTAATTTTTTTATTATTTTTTTTAAATTTATCAGCGACGGAATTATTCCGTTGGTGATAATTTAATTTTGTTTTTAATTTTTTTTAATTTATCAGCGGCGGAATTATTCTGTCGGTGATAATTTAATTTTGTTTTTAGTATTTTTTTAAAAAACACAAATTAACAAAGTCTAAAATATTATTTCCTAGTCAATAAAAAATTAAAAAAAAATATAGGGTAGTCCGTCCATCTTTTCTTCTATATACTTTCATTTATTTAGTTTTTTTATATCTTTTTTATATACCTTTTTGTAAAAAAAAATCAGTAATTAACAAGGTCTGAAATATTATTTCCTAGTGAATAAAAAATTAAAAATAAATAAATAAATAAATATAGGGTAGTCTGTCCCTCTTTTCTTCTATATACTTTCATTTGTTTAGGGTTTAGGGTTTGGGGTATAAGTATATGATTTAGGGTTTAGAGGTGGGGGTATAAGTATATGAGATTTGAGATTTAGGGTTTAGGATTTAGGGTTTAGGGTTTAGGGTTTAGGGGTATAAGTATATGATTTAATGCATATGGGTTAGGGTATGAGATATATAGGGTTTAGTTCTTAACGTATAGTGGTATATACTATAAGGTTTAGGGTATACGCATTGGCGGACATAGTATGGTGCAAGCAGGGCCGCTTGCACCTGCTTGGATTTTTATTTTTTTTATTTTTTATTTCTACACTAAACGACGTCGTTTTGGTATAGAGTATAAATACAAAATCAGCCAATAGAATTAGAATACGAAGGAGAGAAAATTAGACGATTGTCTTGGGATTGCGATTTGCGACAACAGCCCACACTCATCGAACGACGACGGACGGAGGGGCTCACCAAAAGCGATCGACCGCCTGCACCTGATTCGCACTCTTTGATTCTTCCCTATTCAAATATTTAGGTAATAACTCCATCTTTGTCAATTTTTTCATTCTGTAATGTTGATTTCTCAATTAATTAGGGTTAGAATTTTATTTTGATTTGAAATTTCAGATTTTCAACCCAATTGGTTCTTTAATCAGGGTTTAACTCCATTTTATTTTGATTTTGTAGAAAATGGATAAATACTACTCCCTCCGTCCCAATCTAAATGTCCAAACTTTCCTTTTTGGGCGTCCCATTGAAAATGTCCTATTTCCAAAAAAGGAAAGTTTTTTTCACTATTCAACCCACTCATTCTCTCTCCTACTTTACTTTTACACTCACAATATTCTCTCTCCTAACTATTCCTTCCACTCATTCTCTCTCCTATTTAATTTTTCATACTCACAACATTTAAACTTTTTCTCTTTCCTACCTCACTTTTTCTCTTTCCTACCTCACTTTCCTTAATTCCCGTACCGGACCCATTTTTGGACATTTAGATTGGGACGGAGGTAGTATAAAAGAGCTGCGTCTGAAATGTCACCGCCGGTAGCAGAGGCTAAACGGTTGAAACAAAGTCGCGGAGATTTCAATGTGAGTGAACTTCCTCATGATCTCGGACTAAGGAAAAAAATAGAAGAGTATCATCCTGATTTGAAGGATCAAATCCGACGCGAGTATCTTCAAAGAGGTCCATGTCAGCCCAAAAATCACGTGTTCGTGCAAACACAAACTGCACAAGGCGCTCGAAGGTTTGTGTCAACTTGGTTTAAAGAATTTCCGGATTGGTTAGAGTATAGCATTTCCAAAGATGTAGCTTTTTGTTTGCTTTGCTATCTGTTTAAACCAAATAATAGTGCAAAAGGAGGAGCGGATTGTTTTAGTGACGTTGGTTTCAGAAATTTTAGGAAAAAAGTCTATTTGCGCGATCACGAGGGGAAGCACAATAGCTTTCACAACCAAGCACTTCAAAAAAGTGACATCTTGCTGAATGAGAATCAGCATATCTGAAACGTTATCAAACCTTTTGTAGAGCGTTGTCGAGAAGATTATCGGGTTCGATTGGGAGCATCAGTTGATTGCATTCGGTTTTTTTTGAGACAAGGTCTTGCCTTTCGAGGTCATGACGAGTCAGAGAACTCAAGCAATAAAGGTAACTTTCTTGAGCTATTGCAGTTTCTTGTTGATCACAATGATGAAGTGAGAGATGTTGCATTGAAACTTGCTCCGGGAAATCATAAATTGACTTCACTAAGGATTCAAAAGGATATAGTATATGCTGCTGCTACAGAAACTACAAATGCTATTTTTCGAGATATGGGTGAATCATTTTTCTCTATTCTTGTTGATGAATCTAGAGATGTCTCGGTGAAGGAGCAGATGGCTATTATTTTTCGTTATGTGGATAAAAATGGGTGCGTCATTGAGTCTTTATAGGTATTGAACATGTGTTAAGCACCACTGCTATGTCACTTAAGCAATCTATTGATGCATTACTTTCTAAACATGGGTTAAGCATTTCTAGGCTTCGTGGTCAAGGTTATGATGGGGCAAGTAATATGAGTGGGGAGTTTAATGGGTTGAAGACACTTATCTTGAAGGAGAACCCAAGTGCTATCTATGTTCATTGTTTCGCACATCAACTTCAACTAGCTCTTGTTGGTGTCTCTAAGAAACATGAAGTGATCGGAGCCTTTTTCACATCCGTTGCTAGTGTTGTAAGCATTGTGGGAGCATCTTCTAAACGGCGGGATATACTTCGAAAAAAACAAGCTATCAAAGTTGTCGAGGCACTTAATAGTGGAGAACTTACAAGTGGAAAAGGTCTCAATCAAGAAATAGAGATCAAACGCTCTTGTGACACACGTTGGAGCTCACATTATGGTACTCTTATAAATTTTGTTGTCATGTTTTCTTCCATTATTGATGTGTTGGATGAGATAGCATATGATAAAGTGGGTTCTGAGCAAAAATACGAAGCATATATTTCTTTGAAGTTGTTAGAATCGTTTGATTTTGTATTCAGTTTGCATTTGATGACACACGTACTTGGAATCACTCACGAGTTGTCTCAAGCTCTACAAAAGTCTGATCAAGACATAGTGAATGCTATGGATTTGGTGAAAGTTTGCAAAACAAATTTACAGAAAATGAGAGAGAGCGGATGGTGTTCTATATTAGATGATGTTGTTACCTTTTGTAAAAAAATGAATATAAGTATCCCAAACATGGATGACCAATATGTATCTACAGGAAAGTCAAGACGTAGAGCTCCTGAAATGACGAATATGCATTACTATCGATTTGACTTCTTATGTGCAGTGATTGATTTTCAACTTCAAGAGTTGAATAACCGTTTTAACGAGGCGAATGCCGAGCTTCTTCTTTGTTTGGCATGTCTAAGTTCTAATGATTTATTTGTTGCTTATGACAAGCAATGTTTGATGCGTCTTGCTGAGTTTTATCCCCAAGATTTTAGTGATTCAGAGTTGTTTTTGCTAAAGATTAAGTTAGACACTTACATTGAGGATGTGCGATCTAATGACAAGTTCAAAAATTTGAAAGGGGTTCATGAGCTTGCGAAGATGTTGGTCAACACTAAAAAACACCAAACATATCCTTATGTTTATTTGTTGATCACGTTGGCGTTAGTACTTCCTGTTGCAACAGCTTCCGTTGAAAGAGCTTTCTCTGCGATGAATGTTATAAAGAATCATATGCGCAATCGTATGGGAGATCAATGGATAAATGATTGTTTAGTTGTGTATCTTGAGCGTGACACGTTTATTGCAATCGACAATGAGTGTATTTTTCAAAGGTTTCAAAAGATGGCAGCTCGTAAGGGAGAATTGTAGATGTTGAAGTAAAATATTTTCTACTTTTGACTTTCTTTTGGTAGGTGTGATTTGTAGACATTGAACATCTAAATATGTTAGAACCTTTTGGCTCGTATTATTATGTAATGGTTGCTTATTATAGAACAACATCAATTACTATATTTGTAATTTTATCTTATTTTTTCTGTTGTCTGTTTGTAGATATCTGAGTCTAGTTGTGTTTTTGGATGCTTATTGGAAAATTTAGATGTAGTACTCTTCTTTTCCCGGGGAATGTATTGGTTTCTGTTTTGGGGGAATTTTTAGTAGAAATGTTTTAGTGTTATTTTAAAAATGTAACATGGTTGATGATTGGAATGCAGAGAGGTGTATGTTTCGAGGTTACATATTCCAGTCTTATTATGGATGCTCAAGTGAGAAGGCAAGTGATATCCAATGCCAAGGTGAGTATTTGTGTATAATTCTCGGAGAATGCTCTTAATATTACTACTGTCTTGCATCAGAATTGAATATCTTGTTCAATTTGAATCAATCTTGCTGAAGATCTATGATTTATTGGAACATTTATCATTTCTTTCTTGAAGTCGAATACATTTTCTGGCTCTCTCGTTCTATTATTATCACAGATTTAAAGTTTAGACTCAAGAACTGGGTCATAGTTGCTCTGACTGGTTGTTATACTTTTTTTTAATATGGAATGAACTAGCATGAGATCACAACCCTCTAAGGATCATGTTCACTAGCTGCAGTCATATTGTTTTCTGAATCCCTTATAATTTTGTGAAAATTATCCACTAGTATACATGATAAGCTTCCAACAGCGGAACTGGCAGAAGAACTTGCTGTCACATTTTGTTTTGTCCTGCAGAAGATGCTCATTCCTCTGCCAGGAGGTCACAGGTTCTAGGCTTTCTCCTCTTACCTCTTTCCTTTCATATCATGAATTAGTTGGTCGTGATCCTGGGTAGATAAGCATTTTGTAGTGACCAATGCTATGGCAAGTGTTATTGTTGTTGTTTTTGTATATCTCAGTTTTAGGACACCTCTTGATCCCCAATCACAATGAAAAAAGTTATATGCAACTGATAAAAGGCCATTCCCAAATTAGGATGCGGTCGAAATCATCTTTTTTTTTTTTACATACTTTCCTCTTATATTCTTGCTGCTTAGATTATTTTAGACATGCCATACTAACTACTTGGACTTACATAATTGTTCATTGTTCCTATGGTGCTTGATGTTTTGATTTTGTTTCGGATATTAAGCAAAATGGTAACTATCTGTAATTTCTATTGCAGCTAAGATTTTTTCTCCTTCTCATTTAGTCGCACTAAAGTTGTATTGCATGTGAAAAAAATAGCCAAAAAAAAAAATTCGGGGGCAGCTCAATCCTTTGCTCCAAAGAATCTTGGCCCCCCTTACTTAATTTCCTGCGTTCGCCACTGGGTATACGGGTATATACTTTAGAGTTTAGGTATATGATTTAGGGTTTAGGATATAGAGGTATATAATTTTTATTTATTTATTATTATTATTATTATTATTATCAATTATTATTATTATTATTGTTAATAACAAGTATTGTTACTAATTATTATTATAGCGACGGAATAAATTTGGCGCCTAAATTACCGACGGAATTTAATTCCGCCGGTATATTCCGTCACTAAAAACGAATATTCGTCGAATATTCGTTTCAATACCGCCACTAATGTTTAATTTGTTTGACTAGGCTTCGACATTACCGATAACCGACGGAATAATCCGTCGGTGTTAATTTATTATTTTTTAATTTTTTTAATTTATCAACAGCGGAATAATTTCGTCGGTGTTAATTTAATTTTTTTTAATTTTTTAAGCTCTATTTTTATTTTATTTTAATTTATGATTTATTTATTTTTCAAAAATAATATTTATTGACTTATATTTATTTTTTTGATAGTAATTTGTTATATTTTATTTAAAATAGTTTTTATTATCTATATAAATAAAAAAATTGATATTAATTAAATTAAAATTACCACCGGCGGAATACTATTCCGTCGGTGCACAGAGCCAAGTCATCAATCCCCGTGAAACCTCAATAACCAGCGACGGAATTATTCCGTCGGTGGTACTTTATTTCACTGACGAAATTTAATTCCGCCGCTGAAATTTATTTCTACCGGCAGAATATTTTCGTCACTGAGGTTAAATATAAATTCAAATAAACCCTTCCCAAAATCGTTTACGACCTAAATCTCTCTCTCTCTCTCTCTCCTTACTACGATCTCTCATCTCTCTCTCTTCCCTCACGGTCACACACACCGACCTACCGCCGTCCACCCTCTCCACACCGCCACGAAGCTGCCGCCGTCCACCCTCTCCACCGTCACGAGCTGCTGCTGCCGTCCTCACTCACACACCGGCCAGAAAATTACATCTCCTCCTTCGGTTAATCACCTCAACGGGTTAGTAATCTCTCTCTCTCTCTCACATCCCTCCTTGCCGTCCCCACCTCGCAACCGCCATCAACTTCTCCGCTCCCCTTTTCAGATCTTGTTTTTTGCGTGTTTTTGGCTGATGGATTTGAGAAATTTTAAGTTTTGTGTTTCTTGATTTAGATTTCTGAAATTGCTAATTGATTGCATATGTATATATACAGACAGATTATATACTTGTTTTGTTTTAGTTATTTTGTATAAATAAAAGTATATTGACTGTTCGATTTGGGAGAAACATACCTTGAGACCTAATTTACTTGTCAATTGCTTGTAGGACAATAAACCAGATTGTTGCCCTTTCCTCCATACATTTATTTGTTTTTGTGGTGTTGTCCTTATTTTCTAACTTCAATAAGACCCTGAGGTTAGTCCTTACACAGAAATATTGGATCACCTTTGTAGGAGTAAGTATTGGAATTGTTTTTGAAATATTATTTACCTTTCATTAGTGATTTTGATTGAAGTTAAAAAATATTACGTGAACTATTTTCACTTCCAATTTGCTAGGTCTTCAATGTTATTTGTAGAATATATATGCCTTTGTCAACTTCTCCACTCCCCACCTCGCAAGCGCCATTAACTGTTCGATTTGGGAGAAACATACTTGTTTTGTTTTAGTTGCGATTAAGTACTCAATAAGTCTGTTCTAAATTGATGTTTTTGTTTTTCATGCTCTTCATTCGTTGAATTAGATATATGTCTTTGATAGATTTGAAGTTTGCTGGATTTAATAATTTTATATTACTTTTATACAATTGGTTTATATCACATGAATTTGTAAAGATGACTGGCCTGCATCTGATAAAGTGGGGAACCTAGATTGATATTTTATAGGCATACTTACTTTTGATACTCAATCAAGCAATCGAACAAACGAAATAAAATCAAATTATAGTTTGATATTGTTGTAAGACACGGATCAATTAAAAAGTTAAAGGTCTCAAGAAATAAAAAATTAAAATTAATTTATTATTTAAATGTTAACTATATTTAAAAAAACGGATGTTTATAAATGTTAATTCATCATTGTAAAATTATATATTTTACAACAAAGAATTAAATATTAATATTTAAAATTATTCAAAATATTAATAATTTAAAAAATGTGATAGATGTGTGTATTAATTCATTATTGTAAAATTATGCATTTTACGGTAATGAATAAAAATTAATGTTACGACGTAACGTTGTGACGGTTGAAACAAAAGCTTAGAAACTTGTTTAAGAATCTTTAACTTATATGTTGAGGTCAACATGTAGTCATCGATTCTTAAATTGTCTGTGTGGATAGTCTTGAAATGCACGATTATATGATTTTGTAAATATCATCATTGTCTAGGGATGGCAAGTTGTACTCGACCGTACCAACCAACTCGTATACCAACCCGTACCAATTATAATTGGTACAAAAAGTCGGTATACCGAACACTTGGTACGGTAGTACCGTACCAATTATGTCTAATTGGTTGGTACATGGTACGCAAAAATGACTTCGGTTGGTATACCGATTATACCGACTTTATTTATTAAAAATAATTATTGGATAAATATTGGGAAGAGAAAATGGATAAAGTACATCAACTCTTCTCAAAAGTTCCTCAGTACAACAATGTAAGTTTGTACACAAGGGAGGCTAAAACAATTACGAAAAACAATGAATTTTGTCTAAGGGTGTTTTTGTTTTCCAGATTACAAAGCAATACGAGCTGGATTACAAAGACAGGGGAAGATCAGGGCTTAGAATCAAAAGCCCAGTCAAGAATTTCCAGTTGACTTTGGAGGTAAGATTAACGTTGTTTTAACACCCACACAATCCTTATATTTGCAATACGTCAATAAAATGCTCTTGTCCTGCACCCACCCAACTACAGAAAAATGGAAAGCAAACAATACTGCAGCTTGGGAGGGTAGGAAAGTCAAAGTATGTTATGGATTACAGGTAAATGCTTACGCATGATTTATTGATTAATATCCATGAAAGTAGTAGGGGATTATAATGGTAGTAAGTTGTTTGCAGATATCCAATGACTGGTTACCAAGCATTCTGCATATGTTTGGCTTCAATGGGTTCAAAGCTTTGCTGCACCATGTAAATAGCCATCCTTTTTGTTGTTCAACCTCAGAAAACAGGGTCGGATTTGTTTCTTCAATCAGACATGTCCACATTGTCGGGGCGGAGAAAATGTATACTAGACATGGTTGATTACATACTGTCGATTCTAATTGATAGTGTTTGATTGACCTAGTCTACGTCGTGCACTTGTAGACCATGGGGTTATGCTGCCGAAATTTCTTGATTTTCGATTATAAAGCAAATAGACAAAGTGATATTTGCAATTCATATAATCGTGCATTTCGGGATAGGATAGAAGCCAACCCCAATTCTAAACCTAAATGAAGTGTCTTGTTGCTTTTAAGTTTGTAATTCAAATTTAGGGAATGGTAATACGTTAATTACATCTAAACTGTTAATATAGTATGAAATCAAATAATTATTAACATCTCAATTTTGTTTCATCCGTCGATTAGATTGAGTGTACGTATAATATATAGATTGCAATGCAGGAGTGATGTCTGTCAACGATGATCGTAGTTGGATGTACAATCAGAGGTTGCCGAATCAAATGGGTATAAATCCTGAGTTCATAAGAGGGTTGAAGGGGTTTATTGAATTTGCTACATCAAATCCCAGTTACATGAATGGTGATAAGATTAGGTGTCCATGCGCCAAGTGTCGTAATACCAAGTTTCTACGCGTGATCGATACTCAGAGACAACTTTTGCATAACGGGTTTGATGTTGGGTACAAACGGTGGATAGCTCATGGTGAGCAAATGATATTGCGCCCAAATGTTGCGAATAATCCCCCAGGAATATTCATGTACCTCCTGAACCCGAACCTATTATTCAGGACAATGAAGAACCACCTTTGAATATGGAAGATATGGTTAGGGATGCAGCCGGTCCTGAATTCGATTGGTCAGAGAACCAACAACAGGAACCAACTCCTGCAGCCAAGAAATTTATTGATGTTATGGACTCTACAAAAGAGAAGGTCTATCCAGGTTGCCAGATCAGTGTGTTGGAGGCTGTGGCTGAGCTCCTTAACATAAAGGTTGATTGCAATATTAGCCAGTATGCTTATAATCGTATCATGAAAGCAATTAAGTGGTTGTTGCCGAAAGATAATAAGTTGGTTACAAACTTTTATGAGACAACGAAGTTGGTTGGGCAGATTGGGCAATGTTATGAAAAGATTTATAAGTATAAGAATGACTACATGCTATTCTACAAGGAAGATTCACAGAAGACAGAGTGTTCAATTTGCGGAGAAAGCAGATATAAGCCAAATCGGAGGGGTAGTTCAAAACACAAGAAAAACAAACCACATAAGCAGTTGTGTTACATGCTATTGATTCCGAGATTGCAACGCCTCTACGCGTCTAAATCTAATGCAGAAGCAATGCGTTGGCATAAGGAAAGTTTGCGTGAAGAGGGTGTGTTGATTCATCCAAGTGATGGGGAGGCATGGAAACACTTTGATAAGACTTATCCTGACTTTGCGCCTGAAGTAAGAAATATAGGGTTATGTATCTGCTCTGATGGTTTCAATCCGTTTGGTCCTGGGGCAAAATCTTACTATTGTTGGCCGGTTATAGCCACTGTCTACAATCTTCCCCCTGGTTGTGTATGAGTGATCCCTACATGTTCTTGTCGTTATTCATCTCTGGACCAAACATCCATGGGAGGAATATTGACGTCTATCTCCGACCTTTGATGGACGAATTGAAACGACTTTGGGAGGATGGGGTAGAAACGTGGGATGCTTTCAAGCGAGAGAATTTCAGCATGAAGACTGCGTTGATATGGACAGTTAATGACTTCCCTGCATATGGGATGTTATCGGGTTGGATCACCCACGGGAAGTTGTCCTGTCCGTATTGTATGAGTGACACAAAGTCTTTCACGCTCAAGCACTCTGGAAAACCATGTTGGTTCGATTGCCATAGACAATTTCTTCCATAGTACCACCCATTCAGGACCCAGAAGAATGCGTTTAAAAAGAATAAGAATGACCATGATGAGCCCCCAATTCGTTTGAGTGGTGACGTGGTCTATAGCAAGGTATCTAGATTGCCCAATCCTCGGTGGGGAAAAAAGTTTTCGAAGAGCAAAATACAAGGGTTTGGGACTTCCCATAACTGGACCAAGAGGAGTATATTTTGGGAGTTGCCATACTGGAAAACTAATCTCATTCGACATAACCTTAACGTGATGCAAATTGAGAAGAATGTATTTGATAATGTTTTTAACACGTTGATAGCTAGATTTCAAGGCAACAACTAAAGACACAGTCAAAGGTTGAATGGACCTTAAGGAAATCTGTAAGCGGTCGGCCTTAGAGTTGTCTGAGGTCAATGGTAAAACAGTGAAACCGGTGGCTTAATACGTTATTACAAAGGAAAACAAACACCTCCTCCTGAAATGACTCAAGGATTTAAATCTTCCAAATGGTTATGTGTCTAACATTGGTAACTGTGTCAATTTAGAGGAGGGGAAAGTGCAGGGTTTGAAGAGTCATGATTGCCACAATATCTGGGTGGCGTTAACAGAGTTAAGTGAGTTTTTTCGAGCGTTAACATCGACCACACTACGTGTTGATCACATGGAAAAAATTGAGGAGAGCATCGTAGTGACTTTATGCAAACTTGAGAATATATTTCCTCCTTTGTTCTTTGATTCTATGGAGCATTTACCGGTCCACTTGGCATACGAAGCTAGAGTCGGTGGTCCAGTTCAATACAGATGGATGTATCCATTTGAAAGGTAATTGAATTTATTCTATTTCTAAATAATTTGAGCGCTAAGAATATACCTTCTTTAACATTATTTATGTTTTAATCTACAAATGACTTTTAGGTATCTAGGCCAATTGAAAAGGAAGATGAGCAATAGGGCCATAGTCGAGGCCTCAATTTCATAGGCTGTTATTATAGATGAGATTGTTGCCTTTGTCAGAACATATTTTCATCCTGATGTTTATACGAGATTGACTAGGGTTGGCCGCAATCACGATGGTGGTTGTCTTGTGTCTAATGGAAGCATCTCTGTATTGTCATCCCCTGGTCGATTCCTCGGAAAACGGGTTGGTACGCGTATGTTAACCGCTAAAGAGTTTGCCGCGGTCTCACTCTATGTTCTTCTTAACTGTGACGAGGTTGAGGAATATGTCAAGTAAGTCATTGATGTTATGTTTACGCTTCATCGATTAAATTATGCATGTTTAATTACCTGCATATGAAATGCCTTGTTTAACCCTATTGCAGAATGTTTGAAGATTTAGCTCAGGATTTATCTCCAGAACTCATCGCAATTAGGACCGACAAAGAATTTCCAAACTGGCTAAGGAAATATGTAAATATTTCGTTTTATTCAAATTTACTCTATACACTTTTTTAAACATTCAATCTTAAAATTGTATTAAATTGGTTACATATTGTCTTATAGATAACTGAACATCCGGGTGATGCCAAAGCTGCGAGGATAAGACATTTAGCAGCAACTCCGTACTTGAACGCTAATTTATACAATGGTTATTTCGTGAATGGCTATGTGTTTCATACAAAAACTAGAGCCGTCAATACGGGATAACGGGACGGGACGGGACGAAACTAAGTTGTCCCGCGAAGGGAACGGGACGAAACGGGATGGGACTAAAATAGTCTGTCCCGTCCCAAATCTAATGCGGGATGCGGGACAATGCGGGACCCGTTGACTAGGCGAGATTAGACGTTGACTAGGCGGGATGCCTCCAAGGCCACGGCCAAAGCCAAGGCCACGGTCTGGCCAAGGCCGGCCAAGGCCAAATGATGCTTGCTACCTAGCTTCAGCCTCATATGAGAGTGAGCCAAGGTTTAACGCCAAGTTGAAGAGGCCAAAGAAGGACACCTTGGAATGCATTCCGTTTATGTTCTTCTCATCAAACTGATCAGCACCACAGGTGGCTATGTTAGATTGATAACCTCTCTGTTAGTGCAGACTGTGGGTGTTACCACAGGTGCTGTCACTGGCAGTTGGGTGTTACCCGAACTGGAATAATTTATAATTGGATAATTCTTTCCATATTTATTTATATCCTAATGTATAATATTATTTGCAAGATGTATATGTTTTGTGGTCCATATTTCAGGTTATAACAAGGTTGAATAATAGCTAAAGACATGGAATAAGGTTGAAGATAAGTTCCACATAAATAGGAGATTTATGTGTAACTTTTACTTGGTCCACATTTGTTAATGAAGAAGCAAAAACGTGGGAAGACCAAGTCTTGGGAGTTGTTGGTGATTAATTGAAGTGTACAATACAAAGAAAGCAAGAGAGTGAAGCTAGGACTTGGGCATCAAGCATATGGTTGCTACAATTAAGGAAAAGGACCAAGTCATGCTCGAAAAGTAAGGAGCAAGCTTGGCCACTCTCCCCACTCTTCATGGACGACCAAGGCATCCCCAAGGCTATTATTTTGAGTAGCCTTCAAGTCATTTGAAGACTATAAATAGGCAAGGTGTGGAGACTTGAAGAGATACCAAATACACACTCCTTGCACAAGAGACAAAACACATATTTGGTTCTGTTTCCCCTTTCTCCCATACTTTGTTATTCCACTCTCAAGTACTTTGGACTTGATTGTGTTTTGGGTAGAATAGGGTTTGTGTTTTGATCTATTCGTTTTCTACTTGTAATAGAGTTAGAAAACTTTCGACTTTGTAATTTTTCTATATTGATTATAAAGTCTTCGCCATCTAGGCACACTCAAGTTATATAATTATATAACTTGAGAAAATTAACTCTTGTGTCTTTTAATTCCGCTGCAAAACTCTTTTAAAGTTGTTTTATTTCGGAGTGTGTGTGTGTCCGTCAGTGTGTTATCAAAGGTGTTCGGTAACATCTACGGTAACATCTCTGTCCAGTCAAGCCGTGACAATTTCAATTGGTATCAGAGATGGTCACTTGACGATACTAAGTGCTTGGTCCAGTTGTCATGATTTTTGATCCTGCAAATCCTAACCAAACGGCTATGCTTGTCACTGTTTGTGACTCGGACACTGAAAGTGTTATCTTGAGTGTTACCCAAGCTGGGATAACACCTGAGATAACATCCAGCAGGTATAACAATTTCAGTTTTCTTAATGTTGTTTGTTTTATGGGTTCAACTAACATGGATGCAGGAAGCTCATGTGAAGATGAGCAAAAGGATGAGCTTAGTAAGGATGAGCTCATTGTTGGATTGAAGAACCTATATAAGGAATTGCTTGTAGAATGGAAGAAGGAGAACAAAAAGGTGGTGTCCTTGACAAATGAAGTTCAGAAGTTGAAGGAGGGCATGACTAAGCTAGAAGTCCAACTTACCAAGAAGGATGCGGAGCTGGACAAAGTCAAGGCCAAACTAACTTTAGCCGAGGCCACATTCAAGAAGCTCAACACGGGGTCTTCCAAGTTGGATGAAATCCTTGGTGTGAGTAAACCTCCCAAGGCAGGTATTGGTTTCCAAGAGTCTTTAAAAGCAATCACTTCTACTTTGGCTAATAAGGATGATAAAATGTGTTTTATTAAAGAACAAGTTAACAATGAACACTTATTTCCTAATGAAACCTCAGACAAAAAGAAAGTGTGCAAGTATTGTCACACCTTTGGACATGTTAAGAAAAGTTGTCAAACTCTTTTGAAAAAACAGTCCCGTCCCTCTGTGTTACCCAAGGTGTTACCCAGCACTCGAGATAACACAAAAAGTCAGAAGGTTAAAAATCCAAGTAAGAAGTCAGGGAAATCTAAGCCTAATCTGAGGTGTGATGTCGTTTATACTACCTTGAAAACAAATGTGGAAGGTTCATGGTATTTTGATAGTGGTTGTTCACGCCATATGACGGGAACAAAAATGTTTTTAAAAGAATATGAACCAATTCAAGGTGGTAGTGTAATTTATGGTGGTGGTAGTAGGAGTAACATAATTGGTAAAGGAACACTTAATGTCTTTGGATTTCCTTCTTTAAAGAATGTCTTGCATGTAGATGGGCTTGTAGCTAATTTAATTAGTATTAGCCAACTTTGTGATGACAACTTAGAGGTAAAATTCAACAAAAAAACTTGTGAAGTCTTGGATTGTACTAACAATTGTGTGATGAAAGGAACTAGGTCTAGTGACAATTGTTATCTTGTTGAAGACAAACAAGTTTGCCATTCGGCAAATATTGATGACACACTTTTGTGGCATCAAAAATTGGGACATCTCCATTACAAAAAAATTGGGACATTTCCATTACAAAGATTTGGAGAAACTTTTTAGGTTTGATGCTATTAAAGGAATTCCCAAATTGATTTTTAAAGATAAATTTGTGTGTAGGGATTGCCTTAAATATAATCAAACTTGTGTTACCCACAGTGTTGCCCAACACCAAGAGCAACACTTTGGAACAACACATTGTTTTCAACTTTTGCACATGGACTTAATGGGTCCAATTGAGGTAGATAGTCTGGGAGGTAAGAGGTATTCTTATGTCATTGTGGATGATTTTTCTAGGTTTACTTGGATCTATTTTTTAAAAGAAAAATCTGAAACTTTTGATAAGTTTAAATTCTTACATTCCAAAATCAAAAACAAGTTTTGCTCACCTATTTTTCGTATAAGATCTAATCATGGAAAAGAATTTGATAATGTTTCCTTTTCTACTTTTTTTGAGAAAAAAGGAATTCACCATGAATTTTCGACCTCTAAAATGTTCCAACAAAATTGGGTGGCCGAAAAGAAAAATAGGATCTTACTAAAAATGGCCCGTGTCATGATGTTTTCCAAAAGTATTTCGAAAAGATTTTGGGCTGAAGCGTTTAACACGGCTTGTCACATTTCTAATAGAGTTTTTTTAAGACCTGGTACAACAATGACACCCTATGAGATTTTGAATGGGAAGATACCTAATGTTCATTACTTTCATGTTTTTGGGTGTGTTTGTTTCATATTTGTTAGAATATTATGATAGTTATTATAATATTCTGTACATAATTAATACCTTTGTAAATAGTTAGGATTATCTCTTTAAATTCAAATGTAATTTGGTTACCTTAGATAAAGAGATACACTTGCTGTAGATAGGGATAGAATAGCAAGATTAGTGGAACTCCTTTAGCTATATAACAACCGTGTAAATGTTGAAAGAATATTATCTTTCAATATTGAATGATCAAAATCATTTAGGTAAATTTAACTCTAAGTGTGACAAGGCCATTTTTCTTGGATATTCTCAAAATTGTCTTTCATTTCGTGTGTATAATTTGAGATTGAGAATCGTTCAAGTGTATGCAAATATTTTGTTTGATGATTTGGCTAGCATTGCAGGTGAATCAGTTGTAGACACTCCTATAATATGGGTTGAACAACTTGAAGAAGTTGCTGAAGAAAGTGCTACCTCAAATGTTGGTCCTTGTGTTGAGTCTGGTGTTGGACCAAGTGTTGTCATTGATACGGCAACACTAGAGATAACACCAAAAATCTATCCAAGTGCAGAAAATGAAGATGATAAGAACTCCAATGGAGTTAATGATCCAGTGAGGAGGGATCCCCCTTTGAGAATTCAAAAGAATCATCCTATAAGCCAAGTGATCGGGGATTTGAATGATGGGATACAAACAAGACACAAGGAATCGGTAAATTATCGAGACATGGTAAAATATGTTAAGGTAAATCACTCTTGTTTTGTATCTAAACTTGAATATAAAAAGGTTGTTAATGAATTAAAAAATGATTTTTTGATTCAATGTTTTAACCATGAGAGATTTTCTAGTTTGAAAAAATCTCTTGGTTTTTGTTTCATTTAAAAACTCCTGGATTATTTTGTTGTATATTATGTTTCATTATTTTTTATTATTATTTTCTTTTATTTAAAAAAAATATAATAAAAAAAAATCTGTCTTTTTGTTATTTTGGTAATCTTAGCTCTTACGGCTGCACATGCTGACCTTTTTGTTATGGTAGGATAACACCCTGAATAACACACTTGATAAAACTCCCTTTGTGCTTAAAGTGACAAAGTCACTAATGTTGGTATGTGATAAATAAAAAGGCAAAGAGACAATTCTTATACCATACTATTCTCTCGAGCTCGGGGCACGCGTTCGTGGCGACGATGCACTCTTGCCAATGAGAATGTATGAAGTGATTTGTGCTTAGTATTAGGGACATGGAGCTCGCTACTACAGTGTACCCTACTTGAAAGGCATAAATCAATAAAACTTTACACTTGGAATAAGACTCGGAGCACGGAGCTCGTTACTACGATGCTTCCTTATTTAAAGAAGTGTAAAATAATTTTTTAAAATTGCTATGCCTCATGTTCTTACAAGCTTGTTATGCCTGAAATGCTTGAAAATGGCTAAGCTTGTTATGCCTAAAATGCTTGAAGATGGCTAAGCTTGTTATGCTTGAAATGCTTGAAAATGAAAATATTTATCAAGGGGTTGTTATCATAAGTGTTATCCTAGGTGTTACCATCATTGCCATTAACATATTTGTATGTGCTATATTATTTTTTATTCTTTATTTTCGGTTATGTTATTTAAATTCTTAAACTTTGAAAGTCTTTTTACTGATTAAGAGTTTACAAAGTTTGAAAAATTCTTTAACTAACCAATTTTATCTTTGATAAACAACTTAAATAACTAAGTCCTAAAATCTAGGAATTTGATTTTCAAAAACCATATGGACTATGTATATTTGTTTTGCTTATTATTTTCGTTATTTATACTTAAAAAAAAATTAAAAATCCAAAAAAAAAAAAATAAAAAAATAATAAAAAAATAAACAAATAAAAATAAAAATTGAAAAGATAATGGCCGATTGTTTTGATTGGTATAGGGGAGTTTGTATTTATTTTGTGTGCAAGTAAATAGGGGGAGAAGTTGAGTAAATCTAGGAGTGTAAATAGAGATCAAATTAAGTTTAATTTCTATTCTCATTTAAATCTTATCTAATCCATATTTTCTCTCTATCTCTCTCGCCGTCCCATCGCTCTCTCTCTACACGGTTATATTCTTCCCTCTTTCACCGTGTCTCTCTCCCTCTCAACATTTCCTAAATAAAAAACCTTCCTATTTCTTCTCAACCTAATTTCTAAATCTCCAACCATGACTTCGCCATCCAAAACTTATACTGCACCATTGGAGCAATCACCAGGTGTTGTCTCAAGTGTTACCTATCCCATGGACACATCTCCTGTGTTGACTGAGATGGCTGGTCCAAGAAAAGAAGTTCAAGCTAATTTCATCCCAAACAGGGGGAGATAGTGCTGGTCCAAAATGATGTTGGTGGTTACTTGAGGTATTTGGTATTTGGTTTGGAAAAATAATTTCTGTTATGTCTTTGTTTTGGAACAACTCGTATCTTGATTTGCTTGTTCAGACTTTTGATATTTTGGTGGTTGGTATTTGTTTTTGTTTAAACTCTATGTTTTATCTTTGGTTTTAATTACTAGTTATTTGAAAAACTTGTTTTTGTGAAAACTTGTTTTTATAATTAGTATTTTCGATAAAACATAAGTTTCGGTTAGTTCCTCTAATTAAGGGGGAGTTAATCTTTGGGGAGATACTTTGTTATATCATGTATAGCTAATATAATCTTGCAGGTATCAGCACTTAGGAGTTTGGAAAGAAATTATCAATTATGGGGGAGATTGTTAGTGCAGACTGTGGGTGTTACCACAGGTGCTGTCACTGGCAGTTCGGTGTTACCCGAACTGGAATAATTTATAATTGAATAATTCTTTCCATATTTATTTATATCCTAATGTATAATATTATTTGCAAGATGTATATGTTTTGTGGTCCATATTTCAGGTTATAACAAGGTTGGATTAGTTGCTAGAAACATGGAATGAAGTTGGAGAAGAGTTACGCATAAATAGGGAATTTATGTGTAACTTTGACAAAGTCTTATCTTGTTGTTTTTGAAGAAAAACGTGGTGAAGACTAAGTCCAAGGTTGGTTGCTGTTTATTAATGAGTACAAGGCTGAGAATGCATGGGAGTACAAGAGAGTGAAACTAGGACTTGGGCATCAAGCATATGGTTGCTACAATTAAGGAAAAGGACCAAGTCATGCTCGAAAAGTAAGGAGCAAGCTTGGCCACTCTCCCCACTCTTCATGGACGACCAAGGCAGCCCCAAGGCTGTTATTTTGAGTAGACTTCAAGTCATTTGAAGACTATAAATAGACAAGGTGTGGAGACTTGAAGAGATACCAAATACACACTCCTTGCACAAGAGACAAAACACATATTTGGTTCCATTTCCCCTTTCTCCCATACTTTGTTATTCCACTCTCAAGTACTTTGGACTTGATTGTGTTTTGGGTAGAATAGGGTTTGTGTTTTGATCTATTCGTTTTCTACTTGTAATAGAGTTAGGAAACTTTCGACTTTGTAATTTTTCTATATTGATTATAAAGTCTTCGCCATCTAGGCACACTCAAGTTATATAATTATATAACTTGAGAAAATTAACTCTTGTGTCTTTTAATTCCGCTGCAAAACTCTTTTAAAGTTGTTTTATTTTGGAGTGTGTGTGTGTCCGTCAGTGTGTTATCAAAGGTGTTCGGTAACATCTACGGTAACATCTCTGTCCAGTCAAGCCGTGACAATTTCACTCTCTTTCTCGGTGCAACCAAGCAGATGGATGTATAAAATAAAGCTATCTCCCAGCCTGAGAGGACACCACACGGATTCGTTTGATCCTCACGACCCGTAGGCTTATTAAGACCAGGCTTGCCGCCACAGATAGTCCTGCCAAACCTTGTTATTATACAACTTCAATCAGAAAGGTGGACCTTTAGCAAACAAACTACTGTTAATGCCTTTCACAGTTCATTTTGAGACATAAGAGAGTAGTATTCAGCATATCTGAGATCATACACTCTTGTTTAGCTCTTTTTTTGGTGGAATCTTGTTTAGTCTCATAAATATCAAGAGATTCAAAATCTTCCCAATCATACACATAGTAGTACCAGCTCCTCCTCTGGGGCTGGTACTACTATGAGTCCCACTCCTGTCGATTCTGAGGGGAGGGCGTATCTTCACATATCGCCACATTATGCACAGTAAGTAACTCTTCATTAATTTGATATAAGTTGGTTCCTTTTTGTTTTATATATAATTCATTATTTAAGTTAAAATGTTTTTGTATAAATATAATTGACAGGTTTGTAGGTGCATACCCTACCCCCGGGACAAGGATTGGGGCGTATTGGCGGTCTCGGGTCATGCACGAGTTTTGGCCCAACTGAAAATCATTGCCACAGAAGGAGAAGGAGTATGCTTGGGAGGCGTTTAAGGTAATGTGTTAATGGTTTTTATTTAAAACCTAAATGTTAGTTTGTTATTAAAATGTTATAATTAACAATGATTATACTCTTTTAATTTTATAATGTTATCATTATATATTGTAGTTGAAATTTACATGGGCTGAGGACATCGACGAGGGAAATGGTTAAACATATTTTCATGCAGCAGTGTCAGAAGTTATTTCAGGATCATATTGGTAACATATTTATCTATCCTTAATTAGTTTAATTAACAATGATTATACTCTTTTAATTTTATAATGTTATCATTATATGTTTACGAGATATTCATATTTTTAATAGGTACCACGAAGTCTAAATTTTATATTCAGCAGCTGGAGAAGGGATTAGCGCCCGAGACACTGACTTGGATGACCGAGGAGGTGATTCGTAGATTTTGCGAATATTGGGGGTCAGAAATGGCGTTAACGAAAACCCAACAGGCTCGGGCAAATAGAGCGAGCTCCTCGAGGTAAGCGACAAAGCATACGATGTGGACGATCAACGTCGCCGAGCATCATATGTGTATGGTATGTATGTTAGTTTAAATGTAGTGTATGCATGCTTTGAAATCAGTTTATATACGTATGTTAGCTGGGGAGCCATGTTGATGCTATGAAATCCATGGTTTTAGTTTAATTGACTTTGAAACCAAACAGGACGGTTGTATGCACATTGTTGGTGGGTGTTAGTGTAAATGATAAGAAATACATGGTTTGTTAGTTTAAATGTAGTGCATGCATGCTTTGAAATCAGTTTATGTATGTATGTTAGCTGGGGAGCCATGTTAATGCTATGAAATCCATGGTTTTAGTTTAATTGACTTTGAAACCAAACAGGACAGTTGTATGCACGTTGTTGGTGGGTGTTAGTGTAAATTATAAGAAATACATGGGGTGTTAGTGATAGGTCTAAAGTCGCACGCCTACAAATTAATTAATTTCCAAGACTATACTCGGCTACAAAAACTGTAGCTAGGACAAGTCCAGGGTCGATCCACTGAAGAACGGTTATTGATTGCACAATTGTCACTTGACAAGATTGGGGGTTTAAATTGATTTTATTTAAATTCCTAAAACAGAAATTAAGAAAACTAAGTTGTAAAACAATTAAAGGCAAACACTTCAGATTTGTTTCCGTCCCCGTTTATCAATTCAATATCATTGGCACAATTTCTCTCCCTTCCTCCCTATTCACTTGATCCGGAATATATTTCAACCCCTATTTCGTTCTTATTAATGGTTATAAGCAGTGACACACTCACCTATTCCCCTAATCAATACCTAAACCTAACTGACACAGTCTATATTCACAATATTGATTGATAAAGCTTTAAGAAATTAAGATCAAGAATTTCACTATTCTTTTGCAAATAGATCAAAACCTAGTTTTACCCCCTTTTTAATTTACCACGACACGTGCATAAATCTCAAAGATGCTACTTGTGAAAAATCCTAATCTGACACAGACTTAAGATTAAACTAGCAAATAATCAATTAAAACAAGTAAAACTATGAATAGGGATTCAGAAATAAAGAAATCAATACCTCAATTGAATTAAACAACGGTTCAGGATTCAAATCTGAAGCAAAAGGTTTAAGCTTCCATGAAAATTGCTGAACACTCTAAGAAATAATGATAAAAAGTCTAACCCTGAAACTGTAGTTGAAACAAGTATTTATATTTGTTCCAACTCCTAATACTAAACCTAAAAGGAAACAATAAAGAAAAAGGAAAAGAAAATAAAAATCATCCTAATAATAATAATAATAATAATAATATTACTCCAATTTCATGCCAGCTCACACACGGTCCAGACCTCGGTTCCGTACTCCTTGCATTGGTCAAAATCCTCGGTCAATGCCCATATTCAATTCTCGGTCAATGGCTGTCAAAGCATTCAATTAGGAAACTTTAATTTCCAAATCCAATACTACTTTGTACTCTTTTTTTCCCAATTACATTACTTCCTTCAACTACTTCACACACTCACACGTGCACACTTCAATTTAAATTTCCTTTCTTCCACTTTAGTCCCTGAAATTTTATTCTTCTTCCTTCTGATTCTCGAACTTCAGCTTCTCGCAGTTTGGTTCCTGCACTTCTGATAATAACGCTTTATCCTCCACAATAATAACTTTTGCAGGGACAACACAAAATCACTCAAAATGTCTCACAATTACAAATATTTCTCACAAACTCACTAATTCATCGCTTACTCAAAATTACATCAAAACTAGTCTAAATTACATCAAAATAATAATAAAATGTCTAGAAAATTAGGGAAATAATATATATAAAATCCACCACATCAGTTAGTTTAAATGTAGTGTATGCATGCTTTAAAATCAGTTTATGTACGTACTTTAGCTGGGGAGCCATGTTGATGCTAAGAAATCCATGGTTTTAGTTTAATTGACTTTGAAACCAAACATGACGGTTGTATGCACGTTGTTGGTGGGTGTTAGTGTAAATGATAAGAAATACATGAATAACCTTAGTGTCGACTCTATAATATGGTAAGCGCACATTGTGGCAAGATAGATAGCGAAGGTGAATCTAGTAGCTTCTTATAAAAGGGACACATATCCTCCTATATATATGAATTATCTATGTAAAACAAACCAAGCAGTTTAAACATATGATTATATTTGTTTGTTTTAATGATTATAGGAAAGGGAACATGGCGCCGATGTCGGTTTTTTGGATGTGTTCGTTAGCACGCATGTTAGAGCTCCTAAATCCGCCGATCAACCTCCGCAGTGGGTTGATGATCGATCTGCATTAGCCTTTGTAAGTAAACTATCATTAAATGACTTGATTTTGAATATGTAAATTTATTTATGCATATTGTGTATATGATTATATTTGTTTGTTTTATTTTAACAGAATACATATCAAGCCGCCGTTGCTCCCGAAGGTACTCCTCCCGGCCAGCCCGTTCCATTCGTGCCTGAAGTTTGGCACACCTCAGATGGACATCCAAAAAGAGCAGACCGAGTGTTAAGGATGGGGATCGCGGGCTGCAATGCCCATTGTCGTCGATCGGCCGTCGCGCGAATATTTTTAGGCCCGATCCTCAGTCGAGGATCGACTCTCTGGAGGCAAGCTTGGCTGAGGAGAGACGCGTGGCTGTGGAAGCTAGGGCACTGGTTGCGGAGGCTCAGGCAAAGGCTGCGGAGGATCAGACAAATGCTGCGGAGGCTCAGGCACAGGTTGCGCAGTTTCGGGAGGAGACGGATCATCGATTTGCGATGATGATGGCCTAGATGCAGAATCTGCAGCAGCAGGGGAATTTCCACATGCACTCGAGTACCGGCTCCACTTCATCTGACAGTATTGTAAGGAGCCTTTTCCGGTCTCCCCATCCCGGCCCCCAGCCTCCCCCCCCCCAAGTTGATTTTGTGATGTCCCGATTTTGTACTATTTTATACTTTCTAATTGTAATAACATTTTTGATGTCCCGATTTCTAGTCTCCCCCCATTTGATATTTTTTTGTAATAACATTTGTGATGTCCCCATTTCAAGTCTCCTCCCCCTCCCCCCGATTTGGTACTGGGATGTCCCGATTTCCAGTCTCCCCTACCTACGCCCCTCGCCCCACCAATTTGGTACTGGGATGTCCCGATTTCCAGTCTCCCCCCGCCCCCCACCGATTTGGTACTGTATTTTGGTTTATAGATTTATAGTTTTAGTTGTATCAATTATTATATCAGGTAAAAAAAATATTATAATCGTTATTTACGATTTTTTATTTATTTATTGCATTATCAGTGGCGGAAATTTCCACCAACGAGTTATTTTATTTTAATTAAAATTCTAATTTCAGCGACGGAATATTCCGCCGGTGAAATAAAAATTTAATTAAAATAAATTAACTCAGTGGCGGAAATTTCCGTCGCTGAGTTAATTTATTTTAATTAAAATTTTATTTCACCGGCTGAATTTTCCGTCGCTGAAATTAGAATTTTAATTAAAATAAAATGACTCAGTGGCGGATTATTCCGTCGCTGAAATTATAATTTAATTAAATTAAATGACATCAACGACGGAAATTTCTGCCGGTGAACACTGGCGGAATATGATTTTCGTCGGTGTACACCGGCGAAAATTGGTCTGCCGGACCGCTGCGACGGGTTACCAGTGGTGGGCCATCGACGGAATAATTTCGCCGGTGGCTGAGCTTTAGCGACGGAATTGCTACTCTAGCGGCGAAATATTTTCCCGTTAAAACACGTTTTTCTAGTAGTGGTGTGTGTTTGTGTATGTTTGCGTGTGCTGGAAAAGGTGAGATTAGTATGTGTAAAGTGAAATAGAGGAAGTGTTGGTAGGAATTGAATATGGAAACCCTAGGGGTACATTGGTAAACCTAATGGGGAATAATTAACCTTAAGAAAGAGTTAAAGTAGACTAACTCCTAGGTTAATGAGATGAATTAGAAGAAGTTGGGTACTTAGTAAATAGTGGTTTCTTGTACCTAAGTATGATTTTGCATGATTGTAGATTCATGCGAGGGCTAGTGTTGCCAGAAGCGCAAATAACCCGAGGTAAGGAATTACGTTCTATAGTGCTTGAATGTTTTCAATCCTTTGTTATAGGATTCCTTGATTTGTAATGTATATGCTACCAAGTGGCCGGTAGTTATTTCTAAATATTCACTCGATTGAGCGTCTTTTGAATATCTTACCCTTGACGTGTTTTGTTCAATGGGTATCCCCAATAATTGAAATTGCTAAAATGCTTTGTGTATTCTTGTATCTATGAATACCTTGTATGAAACTTGCTGTATCTGTTGAATAATGATATAGTTAGCTTTGTCTGATTGAAAAGGACTTAACAGGATTGGTCCCTGAAAAGGACTTAAATGAATTAGTCCAGCCCCTGAAAAGGACTTAGATGATTATACCCTACTTGATGAAGTAGTTGATTATCATGATATATCAGAATAAGGGAGCGCCCTGAAAAGGCGTGGAGTCTCTTATTCAGAGATCACCCTGAAAAGGTGTATCAAAGTCACCCTGAAAAGGGGCATTGTTATTTGGAATTGACAGACTTATGTGTATACAGTCTCTATCTTGAATATTCTTGTGATAGTGCCACGATTTGCTATTTCAAAAGTATTCATTTGTTGTACTCTGATATACTTTAGTTGTATTGAACCTCTCGTTGTTATTCGATTGGCTCCGTTCGTTTCGGTCATCTCTTCCTTAGTACCTGGAGAGATCCCGTATGAACTTACTGAGCATTGTTCGCTCACCCTTTTCTTATTCTTTCTCTCCCAGGTAATCAGTAGGAGGAGAGGATCGATCGCATGGATGGCGGCATGGATATTGAGGAATTAGAATTATGTTTTATAACCTTTAAGTATTATTGAGCTTGTGGGATGTACTACCCGTTTAATTTTGAATATTATTTATTGTGGTTTGATTGTATTAGGGTTAGGGTTATCGGTTGAGATGCCCTCTTAATGACTTATTATTGATGTTTGGGAATTATATTTTATTGTGGAAATTTAGATTGTTACAGCTATCTTGAAGGGAAGAATTCAGGTATTGTCGGTGTGAGTGATATAAAGATCAGTGACTATGCATATTTTAAAAGAGTCAATGCATGTGTTTAAGAGTGTCTTTTTTATTGTTAATGCATACTCACTCCCTCCGTCCCATTATAAGCTTCACCTTTTAATCAAAATGGTGTGCAATTAGTGTAGGTGTTAGTGCCCTAGGCCTATAGAGATAGACTTATATGTACTGTCATTGTTTATTTATATAAGAGATTGTTTCTTTGATTGTTATATATGTTTGCATGTTTTATTATAATAATCGTGTCCCTAGTACTTATGAAGCACTAGTATGAAGTCTAATGGATAATCATGTGATGATTATATGCATGGAGATGCACATTAGATTCATGGGTACTTGTTAGAGAACAAGGTACTGGACTTGACCCATTATGAGATTTATGTCATGGTCGTATGTCATAAATAAATCTCATATAGTTATATCATTGACATCCTTTGACCTGAGATTATCATCGTCTTCCACTCGATGAATGTTATGTTTGATATAGTTTAACGTTGTCTTTAACCGGATAACAATAAGGGCTATATTGGCATGACATGATTCTTGTTGGGAAGAATGATAAGTCAAGATGGAAATTTGTCCCTCGTAAAGAGAGATGTTTGCTAGGCCACTCGTAAGTAAGATTGATGTAGTGCATAGCCATGCCCGAATGAATTAATGTGATTAATATCATTCGATTAATCAATTTACATGGTAACGAGAAAGCATTGAACAATATGAGTTGACGTGGACCATGACTCATGTTCAATATAACATCGTGTGACAATGGGATTGTGATATGTTCTATGTAGGAAAATCGAACTTGATATTATATTATTTGGGTAGACATGATGGCTTGCTAGAGTCCGCTCATGTCTTATGAGGATCGATGTGATCGAACTCATTGCCAACATAATATAGTCCTATGGGATCACACGCATCGAACGAATTGTCAAAAATGGAATTATGGATTCTGGTGTGATGGGCGACCGCCCAAGTGTGCCATGGGCGACCGCCCATAAGTCAATCATTGACTTGGGCGACCGCTCAATGGCTATAGGTGACCGCTCATGTTTATACGAAAACCGCACATCAGAGACTGTCTTGATGGGCGACCGCCCATGTGGTATTTCGTATAAGGGGTTTAAGCGCTGTACTCATGGGCGACCGCCCAGGTCTTGGTGGGCGACCGCCCATGTGCCGAACTGTGCAGAAACCGTTTCTGTTTAGGGTTTTAATAGGGAATAATATTTATAAAGTATAAATATTATCTTTCTCCAACCCTAGCAGCCAGTCACGAATTTTGAGTTTATAGAAACACAAAATTGAGAGTTTTTCAATTGTGAATTGAAAATCATCACACCAATTCCATAATTTTTCATCGATTGAAAGCAGTTTCATTCAAGGATCTAGCAATCCACCTAGAAGAGTTCTAGGGTTCGTTCATCGCGTGGATACACATAGAGGATCTTCGCTCTTCAAGATCTTTCGTTCGTGATTCAACGATTGTTCATCAAGGATTCACAAGATCGTCAATCTGGAGTTGGGTCACGTTTATCAACGACAAAAGCACACAAGGTTGGTATTTCTATTTCATTGTTCTTAATTAATCATCTAGAACGGATCCTAGGGCTCCGGGTTTTCGAGTTATTTGCAATCTTCCGCTGCGCATGGACCCTCGAAACCCAACAGTGGTATCAGAGCCCCGTTCATGATGTTTATATTAGAAAATCATGATAATTATATAATGCGATTATGTTGATTTTCATGATAAATATGAATTAGAATATGAATTTGTATGGGAATTGCTTATGGAAGTAATTGTGTATTTTGATATGCCATGATTATGAATTGAATTATGTGATTAATGTGATTAATCTATAATATGGGTTTTGGAGTATTACTTAGTATATGGGCTGGACACCATAAACTTCCCCACAGGCACTTCGATGGAAGTGTGGGATGAATTTGGAACACGTGGCCGCGTACTAGTAATTACAAACCAAATGTGATTTGTGTTGCATCATTCCATGTTCATAATTATGCTCATATAGTTTTCATGAATCAACCTTGCCATGTTAATTGATAAACATGAAAATTGAACCTTCATTGAAATTTGAGTTTGTTTATGCCATCCATGTTTAAACACTTGTGAGTACACGGATAGTTTTATGTAGGCTACGCCATAGCGAGGTACATTAATTCTATCTTTGTATGATCAAGATGAGAAAACGGTGATTGCTATACGTTTAAAATGGTTAAACTCAATTAGGCTATCAAAACAGTTTTGAGCCTAAGGCATAAGATGAGATTGAAACATGTGACATAAGATGTCTATAATCTCATAAAGGATCTAAGAGTCATATGTTGATATGATTGACAAATGTTATCTACCTTTTTAGTTTAATTTTGAGCAGTCGTGCCATAGCCGACTTGAAATTAAATTAAAGTTGGGTCTTAGCCTATTAAATTATATTATGCATGATTGTATAAGAAGGTTATATAATTTAGTGGGAGTATTTATGAAATACGTTAATTAATCTCTTAATTGAAATTGGTACTTATATGTGTTCATATGTGTTGCATATCTTTGTAGATCAATGGCCTCAAACACTAATCAAACTTTGTCACTGTGATCAGTCCTTGAGAAGGACAAGTTAGAAGAGAATGGCAACAACTATGTGGATTGGATCCGCAGTTTGGGAATTGTTCTCAAACAGGAAAGGAAGTTGTACATTCTCGATGGACCCGTTCCACCCGAGCCTGCTGCTAATGCAACTAAAGTTGAAAAGGACCAACATAAGAAACATGTGGATGATTCTATTGATGTTGGTTGCTTGATGCTTGCTACCATGAGTAAGGCCCTTCAGAAGGACCTTGTACACATGGAAGCCTATGATTTGGGAAATCATTTGAAGGAAATGTTCCAGTTGCAAGCACGTCAGGAAAGGTTTGACACTATGAAGGCTCTTCATTCATGCAAGATGATTGATGGGCAACCTGTTGGGCCTCATGTGTTGAAAATGAAGGGTCACCTTGAACACCTTGAGAGGCTTGGATATCCTATCCAGTTAGAGCTGGCTACGGATATGATATTGCATTCACTCCCTGAAAGTTATAATCAGTTTGTTCTGAATTATAACATGAATGGGATGAATAAACCTCTGTCTGAATTGCATGGGATGCTTAAGAATGCAGAGAACAATATAGCCAAGAAAACCAATCAAGTGTTGATGGTGAATAAAGGAAAGGGGTTCAAACCCAAGGTTAAAGCAAAAGTTGCTAAACCGGAGGCAAAGGTTGTCGTTGCTGAGAAAACCAAATCCCAAAAGGATGCGGTATGCTACCATTGCAAGGAAACTGGGCATTGGAGGCGTAACTGCAAGCTTTATCAGGAAGGACTGAAGAAGAAGGGCAATGAGATTGCCATGACTTCAGGTATCTATGTGATAGATATTTTACTTTCTACTTCTAGTTCTTGGGTATTAGATACCGGATGTGGATCTCACATTTGCCTAAATGTGCAGGGACTAAAGAATAGAAGGTCGCTCAAAGAGGGTGAAGTAGATCTACGGGTTGGAAATGGAGCAAGAGTTGCTGCATTGGCCGTAGGGACTTACGAAGTCACTTTACCTAGCGATTTAATTTTAGTTTTGAATAACTGTTATTATGTTCCGGATTTGAGCAGAAACATTATTTCAATTTCTTGTTTAGACAACGAGGGTTACAATTTTCTTATTGCGAATAAGAAATTTTCCATTTATTTGAATGATGTGCTTTACTGTATTGCTCATTCTTTTAATGGCCTTTATGTCTTGGATGTTGAAAATAATGTTGAGAATGTCTATCATGTTAGTAAGAAATCTAAACCAAATAATGTGAATGACACATATAAATGGCATTGCCGTCTTGGGCACATAAATGAGAAACGCATCTCTAAACTCCATAAAGATGGATATTTAGACTCATATGATTATGAATCATATGATGTTTGTGAATCTTGTTTATTGGGCAAGATGACTAAAGCACCTTTTACTAAGAGTAGTGAAAGGGCTAGTGATTTGTTGGCTCTCATACATACTGATGTATGTGGACCAATGAATAGCATTGCTAGGGGAGGATTTCGGTACTTCATAACGTTCATTGATGACTTATCAAGATATGGCTATGTCTATCTGATGAAGTACAAAAGTGAAGCATTTGAGATATTTAGAATATTTCAAAATGAAGTACAAAATCAAATTGGCAAAACTATTAAAACACTTCGATCCGATCGAGGTGGTGAATATTTAAGCCAAGAATTTGACGATCATCTTAAAAGTTGTGGAATTGTTTCAGAACTTACTCCACCCGGAACACCACAATGGAATGGTGTGTCCGAGAGGAGAAATCGAACTCTATTAGATATGGTTCGATCGATGATGAGTCAAGTTAACCTTCCTATTTCCTTTTGGGGACATGCACCGGAAAGCACTCGCTTTCACACTTAATAAGGTCCCTACTAAATCGGCTCCTAAAACCCCACATGAGATGTGGCATGGAAGAAAAACTAGTTTATCTTTCATGAAGATTTGGGGATGTGAAGCTTATGTAAAGAAATTGGTTTCTGAAAATAAGCTTGCACCTAGATCTGATAAATGCATTTTCGTTGGTTATCCTAAGGAAACGAAAGGATATCAATTTTACAACCGATCCGAGAATAAAGTGTTTGTTGCTCGACATGGTGTCTTTCTAGAGAAAGAGTTTCTCTCTAAAGAAACTAGTGGGAGTAAAATTGATCTTGAAGAAATTCAAGAGCCCGAAAATGACATAGAGCCAATAGTAGAGACGGAACCAAATTCACAAGCTGTTGTGGAACCGGTTCAAGATACACAAGTTCTTCGCAGATCGGATAGGATACGATCCGAACCTGAGAGATATGGATTTCTCATGACGGAAAGTAATGAGGTAGAAATCATTGAGAATGATGAACCTACTTCCTATCAAGAGGCGATGTCCACTCCTGATTCGGACAAGTGGCTAGGAGCCATGGAATCCGAGATCAAATCCATGTACGATAATCAAGTTTGGAACTTGATTGATCCACCTGAAGGTGTAAAAACCATAGGGTGCAAGTGGGTTTTCAAAAAGAAAACCGACATGGATGGGAAGGTACATACTTATAAGGCTAGGCTTGTTGCTAAGGGGTATAGGCAGATTCATGGCGTTGACTATGATGAAACCTTTTCGCCCGTAGCAATGCTTAAGTCTATTAGAATCTTAATTGCCATAGCCGCATATTCACTACTAGAAACAGGGTCATTACCGACGGAATTTTACCGACGGAAAATTATCATATACCGACGGAAATTTATTTTAATTTACCGGAATTTTTTTTTTTTAAAATTTCGTTTTGTCCGTCGGTAATTGATGAAATTCCGTCGGTATTTCCGGCGGACATGGTTCGTCGGTATTACCGTCGGACTCCGTCCGTCGGTAAAAAAGCCATATATATACGCGTATATTCCCCATTTTTAATTACTCTTCATTTTAATTACGCCTCCTTCGTTCCTTCCTCAGTCGTTCGCGAACCCTAACGCCAAGCCGTCGCCGTCGCCGCCGAGCCTCGCCGTTGCCGGTAAGTCCTCTTTCTCTCTCTCACTCGATTTCTCTCTCTCACTTTCTCTCTCTCTCTCATCAGTAATTCGCCAAGAACACGCCGTCGCCGCCGTCTCTTTCCATCGCCGTTTGCCGTCGCCGGTCGCCGGTACGTTCTCTCTCTCTCTCGCTTTCTCTCTCTCTCAATCGTTCTCTCTCTCACTCGATTTCTCTCTCTCACTCACTTTCTCTCTAACTCATCAGTCACGTCTCAGAAGTTGCCGTTCCTCCTCGCCCTCGCTCGCCGTTCATCGCTGTCACTCTCAGGTTTTGATTTGGTTTTGAATTGTTACTTGTTAATTTTTCGATAAATATAAAATATTTATTGTTAGTGAATATATTCATTATCCTAAAACAAATACGATATTGTTTATTGTGTGTTTGTGTGTGTGCAATTAGAAATGTAGGGTTTGAGGTATTAAAAATGTATGTTTGTGTTATCAATGTGTCTTATGTGCGAGGGGTCCACAGATTAAACAAATGTTGAAATTGCACAAGGAGTTGGTTTTTATATGAACTTGTTGTTTGTTTATAGATATTAGGGATAATGGAATGGGAAATTATTTGAATAAGAGGCTCAGGAGCTTTGGTTATCCCTTATTTGAACTAATCTTATCACTCTGATTATTGATTGGTATTTGTGTGAATTTTCAAATATTTGAATGTTTGATGCTTGATTGGTCCTCCAATTTAGGTTGTTTGCATTTTCTAACTAGTTTATCAAGCTGGGTTTTGGAAGTGGCTCTTCATTATACCTAATTGGTAGTTAATTAGGCTTTAAATAGATTGAGGTACAACTCTATTTAAAATATAAATAAGATGAGAGCCTTTTTCACCCACAGCTATCAAAATTCGTATTCTTTGATCAAGAAAGACAGAGCAAACAAGTTCATTACCGTTTGAGCAAAGGATTTTCTGTTTAATAAGAATTAAATCAGTTTCACTGTCCTCTTTCTCTCTAAGGATCTCAAACATCACTTGAGATCCTTAGAGAGGAGGATAGTGAAGCTGAAAAAAATTCTTATTAAACAGAAAATTATTTGCTCAAACAGCAATGAACTTGTTTGCTCTGTCTTTCTTGGTCTAAGATGAGATTGGGTTTTGATAGTTGTGGATGAGAATGACTCTTATCTTGTTTATAAATGTTAATTTAATTCATCATTGTAAAATTTCAAATTTTACAATAAAGAATTAATATTTCAAATTATTCACAATATTAATAATTTAAAAAATATGATAGATGTGTGTGTTAATTCATTATTGTAAAAGTATGCATTTTACGGTAATGAATAAAAATTAATGTTACGACGTGACGTTGTGACGGTTGAAACACAAAAGCTTAGAAACCCGTTTAAGAATCTTTAACTTATCATGTTGAGGTCAACATATAGTCATCGATTCTTAAATTGTCCGTGTGGACAGTCTTGAAATGCACGATTATATGATTTTGTATATATCATCATTGTCTATTAAAATTGCTTGAATAGTCGATAGTTGAGATATTTCGGTTGCATTAATCCTATTGTTCTCTGAGTGTATACTAGACATATATGGTTGATTACACACTGTCGATTCTAATCGATAGTGTTTGATTGACCTAGTCTACGTCGTGCACTTGGAGACCATGGGGTTATGCTGCCGAAATTTCTTGATTTTCGATTATAAAGCAAGTAGACAAGGTGATATTTGCAATTCATACGTGTATTTCGGGATGGGATAGAAGCCAACCCAATTCTAAACCTAATGGACATGAATTGTCCTTTCATCATAGGGAATGATATACTTTACAACAAAGAATTAAATATTAATATTTAAAATTATTCAAAATATTAATAATTAAAAAATGTGATAGATGTGTGCGATAGAAGCCAACCCCAATTCTAAACCTAAAGAAACATGTCTTGTTGCTTTTAAGTTTGTAATCCAAATTTAGGGAATTGTAATGCGTTAATTACATCTAAACTGTTAATACATTATGAAATGCAGGAGTTAATTATGTCTGGAGAAGATCCTAGTTGGATGGATAATCGTAGTAATCCCGGTAGAAGGGGTGTCAGACCTCAATTCTTAGAAGGTTTATAACATTTCGTGGAGTTTGCTAGAGCGCATCCCCAGTGCATGCGTGGTGATAAGATTAGGTGTCCTTGTAAAAAGTGTAAGAATAGAAAATATCCTGAGTGTTGGATGGGTAAAAAACATGTTTTAGAGGCGGGGTTTGTTGATGGTTACAAGGTATGGGTAGCGCACGGGGAGCGTTATGTGGTTGAAACAAGTGTTCGCAATCATCCTCTTTGTATCAAGTGGTCCGCCAAGGGAACCTGAACATTTGATTGATGAAGAGGAGTCGTCTGTCGGTTTGGATGATATGGTTCGAAATGCGGGCGGCCCGTAGTTTGATTGGAACCCTAATCCAACAGAGGCACCAAATCCCGTTGCAAAGAAGTTTATGGATTTAATGGACTCTGCAAATGAGAAAATTCATCCTGGTGCAAAGGCTACAGTGTTAGAGCAAGTGATTGAGCTTCTAACTATCAAGGCTGATACAAATATGAGCCAGCATACTTACGATCGTATAATGTCATGGGGACAACGGATGCTACCCGAAGAAAATAATATGGTTCACAATTTTTATGAGATGAAAAAGTTGGTGGGGCAGATCGGTCTTGGGTATGTTAAAATTGATGCTTACAAGAATCAGTGCATGCTTTTTTATAAAGAAAATGAGGGCCTCGATTTATGTTCAATATGTGGACTTAGTAGGTATAAGCCACAACGCCGTGGTAGTGCCAAGCACAAGAAAAACGTGCCTCGGACGCAGTTACGTTATATGCCACTAATTCCCAGGTTGCAACGAATTTACACATTGAAAGAAAGCTCAGAAGCCATGCGTTGGCACAAAGAGTGTCCTCGTGAAGAGGGTGTGATGACTCATCCTTCTGACGGTGAAGCATGGAAACATTTTGATGCCACTTACCCTGATTTTGCTGCGGATCCTAGAAACATAAGGCTGGGGATATGTACAGATGGGTTTTCTCCATTTGGACCAGGGCAAAATCTTATTCATGTTGGCCTGTTATAGTCACGTGTATAATCTTCCCCGTGGTTATGTATGGTGATCCTTATATGTATTTGAGTTTGTTCATTCCCGGGCCTTCGAATCCGAGCAAAAACATTGATGTGTATCTTCGACCTCTGATGGATGAACTCAAACAGCTGTGGAATGATGGTGTCCAGACATGGGATGCTTTCAAGTTGCAAAATTTTAACATGAGGGCTGCAGTGATGTGGACAATTAATGACTTTCCTGCTTATGGTATGATGTCGGGATGGAGCACACATGGGAAATTGGCCTATCCATATTGTATGGAAAATACAGATGCATTCACACTTCAGCATTACAAGAAGCAGTGTTGGTTTGATTGCCACAGACGGTTTCTTCCTAGTGACCATCCATTTCGTAAACAGAGGAATGCTTTCACCAAAAATAGATTTGAGCATCGGGCCCCCCCTCCTCGTCTGAGTGGCGAGGATATTTTTGAGCAGGTGTCTGAGGTGTCTGATGTCGGGTGGGGAAAGATGTTTTCAAAGGATAGACCAGACGGATTTGGTAAAGACCACAACTGGATTAAAAAGAGTATATTTTGGGAGTTACCTTATTGGAAGACGAACTTGATAAGACATAACCTTGATGTCATGCATATTGAAAAAAATGTGTTTGACAATATTTTCAATACAGTGATGGGTTTTAAGGCCTCAACGAAGGACACAGACAAGGGTCGGCTAGACCTTGAAGCGATTTGCAATCGTAAAGATCTCAACATTACTAAAGTTAATGGAAAAGATTTCAAACCAGTGCTCCCTTTGTTACGTCGGGGAGAGGATAAGCAACGTGTTACGCGGTGGTTGAAAGATTTGAAACTTCCTGATGGGTATGCATCTAATATTGGCAACTGTGTGAATGTGGAAGAAGGGACGGTATATGGGTTGAAAAGTCATGATTGTCACGTATTATTGGATAGGTTGCTACCTATTGCATTTAGAGACATTCTCCCTAATGAAATATGGGTTGCCCTAACAGAATTGAGTGAATTCTTCAGAGCATTGACTTCCAGCACTCTTCATGTTGAGGATATGAAAAGACTCGAAGAGAGCATTGTGGTGACAATATGTAAGCTTGAAAAGATATTTCCGCCATCTTTCTTTGATTAAATGGAGCATTTACCAATTCACCTAGCTTATGAAGCTAGAGTTGGAGGACCTGTTCAGTATAGATGGATGTATCCATTTGAACGATTTTTGGGGAGTTTGAAAAAGAAAATGAGCAATAGAGTAAAAGTTGAGGCATCTATGTCTGAATCAGTGATTGTCGATGAAATTGTGTCGTTTGTTTCAACATATTTTCACCCAGACATTGAGACAAGGTTCAATAAAGTGGGACGCAATTATGATGGGGGAGTCACTGATCCACGATGGAAAAATTTCAGTTTTTTCTTCTCCTGGTCGATTCCTTGGCAATAGAAAGTGCACGCGCATGCTAAGCAGAAAAGAATTAGAAGCGGCTAAACTCTATATTCTCCTTAACTGTGCTGAGGTCGAGGACTACTTGAAGTAAGCATTCTTCATTTGTTATTAAGTAATGGTAATCCTAATAACTTTAATACGAACTAAGCAACTTTATGGTCTCCTTGAATGCAGTATGTTCGAAGAACAGGCTGGAGACATTGCGCATGAATTGATTTCAATAAGGACAGACAACGAATTTCCCTCCTGGTTTAATAATTATGTAAATGCCAATTCATTAATTCAATGTTTTTAATAGAATTTGAAGTATGAGTTTTTTACTATCTATGTGTTTTTATTTAGATTTTGAACAACAGTGGAGATGCAAAAGCTGTGAGATTACAAGCATTAGCACACGGTCCGTCCTTAAGAGTGAATGTATATAAGGGATATTTTGTCAATGGCTATGTATTCCACACCGAAGAATATGGCCAAACGAAATCAACTTGGAATAGCGGGGTCAATCTCAAGGGAAATCTCGATTATTATGGCGTATTGAAAGAAGTTATTGAATTGGAGTACTTGCTTGGAAATTTTGTAGTTCTTTTCAATTGTGAGTGGCGGGACGCTGAGCGAGGCATTAAAAAACATGGAACTTTTGATCTCATTGACTTAAAGCATTCTTCTAGGCATAATGGTGATGATGTGTTCATTCTTGCATCTCAAGCACAACAGGTGTATATGACCCCCTACCCCCGTCGACGAAGAGAGTCTAGCGGATGGTGGGCCGTATGGAAAACCAAAGCAAGAAGCACTTTTGATATACCATTGCGTGCAAAAACGTCTACTTCAAATATTGATTCATCATTAAATGATTGTTATCAGGAAGAGGAAATGCCTATACCTCCGATTATTTCCTTGAATGATAATGTCGAGGATGAAGCATTAATGGCCGATGTCCACTAGGGGAGGAAGTCACTTTCAATGAAATCGATGATGACAATGTGGAGGATGAGGAAGGAGAAGGGTATATATCTGGTTCCGATGATGAAGATGGGGAAGAAGACGACGACGAGGAAACTAGTGAAGAAGAAATTGAATTTTGTAGTGATAGTGATCAAGATTGTAGTGAATGAATCAGTTTAGTTTTAATTCAGATAATGTTTTGTATATAATGTTTACATTTTATATCACTTATCACTGTAATATTATATCTATCTCATGATTTTCAATTTTACTTGGTTACTCTTTACATGCTATGTAATATTACATCTATCTCATGATTTGGACAATAAATGATTCCTACTATTTAAATGCAAACTGCAAACATCTTACTCCATAATTTACTTGGACATGTAGTCATTAATTTGAATGCTTCCTACTATTTAAATTTTGTTCTACTTGATAATATTTTATGTCTACATATATAATATACTAGTTTAGATATGTCGGGTCGAGGTGGCAATCGTTCAAAGAGAGGGAAGGTTGCGGGTTTTGTCCATCGTCTTGTTTCACCAAGGACGGGAGGGAGGGGATCTACTTCTGGTTCTGGACGTAGTGAACCATCCGGGCGGGTTAATTTGGATGCAATTATTAATGAGGAAGGAAAAATGAAAATATCTATCTCTCCCAGTGGCCAGTAAGTATTATTTAATTGTAAATGTCATATATATAATGTTTACATTTTATTATTGTCTTTTTATTTATATATATATTGATATATTGTTTTTTAATTAATATCTTGATAGGTTTATACATGCATGGTGGTGGTAGCGGTAGGCAGCCGGCAAATGGCCGCTCGTGGTTGTTAAACATGAATTTTCATTGACATGTAATTAAACAAACAAACAAACATATGTAGTTTCTCTTTCCCTTTCCCCTTTTCCCCGGCCGTTTTCCCTTCCCTTTTCCCCTTACCCCGTTTCCCGTTTCCCCTTTTCCCTTTCCCTTTCCCCCTTTCCCCGGCCGTTTCCCCTTTCCCCTTCCCCCGGCCGTTTCCCCTTTCCCCTTCCCCTGTCGCTTGATTTGGACAAACATATGTATTTTATTTGATGTACAAGCGAAACAGGTTGTTTGTGTGTGTTTGTAGTTTGTAATTGTATTTGTTTAAAACAGGTTGTTTGAACAGGTTTACAGGTGGTTTAATAATAAAACAGAATTTTTTTTTTAAATCTGGCCAGATTACCGATGGAAATTTCCGTCGATAAATTAATAAAAAAAATAAATAATACTAATTTCCGGCGGAAATATCCGTCGGAAAATAATAAAAAATTAAAAAAATAAAACTCATTATCGACGGACATATCCGTCGGTTTAGGGTTTAGATTTCCGACGGACATATCCGCCGGTAAATTTTATGGTTTTCGACGGTTATAACCGTCGGTAATGGGTTTTATTTATTTATTTTTTTAATATTTACCGACGGATATTTCCATCGGTAACCTCCGGCTATTGCTCCGGTTAACCGGCCGGCGTAACTCATTTCCGACGGACGTTTTCCGGCGGAATTTTAGATTTTCCGGCGGACAATCCGCCGGAAATACCGGCGGAATTTGTCCGTCGGTATTACCAACCAATTATTTCCGACGGAACCCGACTGATGAATTCCGTCGGTAATATCCATTTACCGACGGATAGGTGGAATTATCGACGGAAATTTTCGTCGGTAAAAGGCTTGTTTCTAGTAGTGATTATGACTATGAGATATGGCAAATGGATGTCAAAACAGCGTTTCTTAACGGAAACCTACTTGAGGATGTATACATGATACAGCCTGAAGGGTTTGTCGATCCAAAGAATTCTAATAAAGTATGTAAGTTGCAGAGATCCATTTATGGATTGAAGCAAGCTTCGAGGAGTTGGAATCTACGTTTTGATGAATCTGTCAAAGAGTTTGGCTTCATCAAAAACGAAGATGAACCTTGTGTATACAAGAAAATAAGTGGGAGCATAGTTCTATTTCTGGTGTTATATGTCGATGACATCTTGCTCATTGGAAACAATGTTCCTGCACTTGAGACTGTTAAGTCCTGGTTAGGAAAATGTTTCTCAATGAAAGATATGGGTGAAGCGGCTTATATCCTTGGTATCAAGATCTATAGAGATAGATCAAGAAGGATGATTGGTTTGAGTCAGAGTACATATATTGACAAGGTCCTTAGAAGATTCCGCATGGAAAATTCTAAGAGAGGGAACTTGCCAATGGGACATGGCATTACTCTTAGCAAGAATCATTGTCCTAAGACAAATGATGAGCGAAAGAGGATGAATGATATTCCATATGCTTCGGCAATTGGGTCTATCATGTATGCCATGTTATGTACTAGACCCGATATCTCGTATGCTCTAAGCGCAACGAGTAGATACCAATCGATCTGGTGAGAACCATTGGATAGCGATCAAGAATATCCTTAAGTACTTGAGAAGGACTAAGGATGTATTCTTGGTATTTGGAGGAATGGAAGATGATACGGTTGTAAAGGGTTACAGTATGCAAGCTTCCAAATCGACAAAGATGACTTTAGATCGCAGTCTGGTTTCGTGTTTATGCTAAATGGAGGTGTTGTTTATTGGAAGAGTTCCAAGCAAAGCACCGTTGCCGATTACAACGGAAGCCGGAATACATAGCGGCATCGGATGCGGCTAAGGAGGCGGTTTGGATCAAGAAGTTCGTTAGTGACTTAGAAGTCGTTCCGAGTATCATTAACCCGATAGAGCTTTTTTGTGACAATAATGGTGCTATTGCCCAAGCAAAAGAACCAAGGTCACATCAACGATCCAAACACATTTTGAGACGTTTCCACCTCATTCGAGAAATCTGTGAAAGGGAGGACGTCAAGATATGCAAGGTACCAACGGATGACAACATTTCGGACCCTCTCACCAAGCCTTTACCACAAGCTAAACATGATGGTCATGTTAGGTCCATGGGTATAAGATACATGAATGATTGGGCCTAGTGCAAGTGGGAGACTGTAGGGGTTAGTGCCCTAGGCCTATAGAGATAGACTTATATGTACTGTCATTGTTCATTTATATGCGAGATTGTTTCTTTGATTGTTATATATGTTTGCATGTTTTATTATAATAATCGTGTCCCTAGTACTTATGAAGCACTAGTATGAAGTCTAATGGATAATCATGTGATGATTATATGCATGGAGATGCACATTAGATTCATGGGTACTTGTTAGAGAACAAGGTACTGGACTTGACCCATTATGAGATTTATGTCATGGTCGTATGTCATAAATAAATCTCATATAGTTATATCATTGACATCCTTTGACCTGAGATTATCATCTTCTTCCACTCAATGAATGTTATGTTTGATATAGTTTAACGTTGTCTTTAACCGGATAACAATAAGGGCTATATTGGCATGACATGATTCTTGTTGGGAAGAATGATAAGTCAAGATGGAAATTTGTCCCTCGTAAAGAGAGATGTTTGCTAGGCCACTCGTAAGTAAGATTGATGTAGTGCATGGCCATGCCCGAATGAATTAATGTGATTAATATCATTCGATTAATCAATTTACTTGGTAACGAGAAAGCATTGAACAATATGAGTTGACGTGGACCATGACTCATGTTCAATATAACATCGTGTGACAATGGGATTGTGATATGTTCTATGTAGGAAAATCGAACTTGATATTATATTATTTGGGTAGACATGATGGCTTGCTAGAGTCCGCTCATGTCTTATGAGGATCGATGTGATCGAACTCATTGCCAACATAATATAGTCCTATGGGGTCACACGCATCGAACGAATTGTCAAAAATGGAATTATGAATTCTGGTGTGATGGGCGACCGCCCAAGTGTGCCATGGGCGACCGCCCATAAGTCAACCGTTGACTTGGGCGACCGCTCAATGGCTATAGGTGACCGCTCATGTTTATACGAAAACCGCACATCAGAGACTGTCTTGATGGGCGACCGCCCAGCCCCTTGTGGGCGACCGCCCATGTGGTATTTCGTATAAGGGGTTTAAGCGCTGTACTCATGGGCGACCGCCCGGGTGCGAGTGGCGACCGCCCATGTGCCGAACTGTGCAGAAACCGTTTCTGTTTAGGGTTTTAATAGGGGATAATATTTATAAAGTATAAATATTATCTTTCTCCAACCCTAGCAGCCAGTCACGAATTTTGAGTTTATAGAAACACAAAATTGAGAGTTTTTCAATTGTGAATTGAAAATCATCACACCAATTCCATAATATTTCATCGATTGAAAGCAGTTTCATTCAAGGATCTAGCAATCCACCTAGAAGAGTTCTAGGGTTCGTTCATCGCGTGGATACACATAGAGGATCTTCGCTCTTCAAGATCTTTCGTTCGTGATTCAACGATTGTTCATCAAGGATTCACAAGATCGTCAATCTGGAGTTGGGTCACGTTTATCAACGACAAAAGCACACAAGGTTGGTATTTCTATTTCATTGTTCTTAATTAATCATCTAGAACGGATCCTAGGGCTCCGAATTTTCGAGTTATTTGCAATCTTTCGCTGCGCATGGACCCTCGAAACCCAACAGTTAGAAGCTTCACATTTCCTAAAATGGTAATAAATGTGGGTCTCATTTATCAATCCCACTTACTTTATTCTCTCACATACTTAAATTGTGGGTCTCACTTGTCATATTCACTAACTTTTCTCCCTCACACATTTAAATTTTGGGTCTCACCTATCATACTCACTCATTTCTTCCATCTCACAACCCATTTTCCACTTATCACTTTTCTTAGTTCTCGTGTCACTTTCAAAATAATGAAGCTTCTAGCGGAATGAAAGGAGCATGTAATTGAGCTTATAAATCGTTTGAGCACAAACATGATAATGGACGTAACTTTTAACTTCGAACACGAAACTAACCGCATACCAAAAGATGTCATTTATGCCCTGAAACTGGCCTTGAAGGTTTTATAAGTGGGAGTGTTAAAATAGTATCAATGATAGTATTTCATATTATTATGAGTGAAAGTATTAAATTGGCAATGCATTTATTTTATTAGTGTAGTTAATGTGTTATTGAGTTTTAATGCATTTGTTTCAAAAGTGGCAGTCCATATGTTAAATAATGTCAGATGTATTGTTAAAGAATGTCTATTGTAGTTTTAAGGAGTGTCAAAATGTGTTGATGAATTTGGATTATCTAAAAAAAATGTCATTGCACGAATTTTTAAGAAGTTTAGGTTATTTAGAAAAATGTCATCGCACAATTTTAAAAAAAGTTACACTTATTTACAAAAATATCATCATGTATTTTCAAAACACGCTTTTCCTAAGTAACGAAAAAAATACATTTTTCCTAATAGTTCATGTATATACTCTCTCCCTCTATTAAAAAATTACTTCTCCTCCTATTTAAAATAGTTAATTAGTTAATTTTTAAATTCTCATAAGTTTAAAAAATTAATTATTACTATAAATTAATGAATAAATTATAAAATTTACTCTCATATATTATTAATTCTCACTTTTGTTTATATTATTTAACTTAATAGAATAATTAATAAGTACAATATGTTTCGATATGAAAGTAATTAAAAGTGAAATTTATTTTTCTAAAAATAGTTATTTTAAAATGTTTCTATTTATTAAATGTTGTAACCGGTCCAAAAAAATTAAAAAAAAATAGTGATAAAAGTCAAAACTCGTGAGGACAGAGATTTTATATCCTTCAGTGTGATGAGATTATATTTTTTTCTTTGAAAATATTATATTTTAAAATTTAATATTTTTAAAAATGATAGTATATTTTTAAAATATAATACTTTAAAAAAGAAAATATAACTTTATTGAATTGTGAGACCTAATTTTTTGTCCACATATATTGTCCATATTGAGGTGCCTTATCTAAGCTCGTTGCACCTTGACGTAAATAGAAGTATAACAAATCAGTGATGAAAGACAGGATAAAGTCTACTCTGATATCAACTGACGTAAAATAACGCAGTGGAATAGTAATCAAGGCTTGATCGAAATCAAAACCTTCTGCAAGGAATCGCAATTCCTTAGATAACAAGAGCTTCCAAGGAAGATCTTCTGCAAGCCAATAGAATTGACCAAGGGTTTTTGCAAAGAAGCAAACTGAAATTCAGAAAGAAATGGAGCAGCTAGAAAGTTCACAGGAACCTGATGTGAGTCCTGATGCTATCACACCAGTACTAGCACAACAGAGAAATGCAGCGAAAATTAAATAAAGAAAACGAAACAAACAAGGATTTAAACACTTATCTACAACAATATGCTGTAGACAATAAACTTCTCTTATTAAATCACTTTTGAACCGATTACACAAAGTAAATCAACAAAGAGAACTCTCACTAATACAAAACTTCTTTTAGCCTAAAATCCTTCAGCCTTTTGGAGTGTAAAAAATCGTGTCTTTGGAACTGCCTTGGGTCTTGTATTTATAGCCAAGGAGTTCTAAACTTGATGGGTAAGGATGACCTTGATTGGATAGCTTGATTATCATCAATCTTCCTTTATCTCTTTATCTTTCTTCAAGCCATCTTTATCCTATGTGAGAGTCCTACAATAAATCACCAAAATAATACTAAAGACACAATAAAATTCGATTAATAGGTTAGTAAATAAAAATAAAATATTTACATAAATTAAATATAAAGAAAGTAACAAAACATAATTAAGTCAACCTTTTTGACTTGGCTAAGTGTGATGCTATCACACTTTCAATCTCCCCCTGTTTTGTTGCTTTCTGTTCAAAAACAAATCTCAAGGACAACATATTTTAATCACAATATAAGCTTAAAGATAATCAAACACGAGATATGAAATGGAGAACTCGAACGCTCCCCCTAAATGCTAGCTATTAAAAACCAACAAACCACCATATTCAACATGTCCAGAACAAACCAAAACAACCCAAACCAAAGCAAAAACAACCAAACCAGAGCAAAAAAACAAATATCACCATTGTTCCTAACACACACGAAATTAAAAATTGTTTATAAAAACATCATAACCCCCTTCAGAAAAAGGTCCTGCTCCAGTTCAGATTTGGATTCTCATCCATTTCAGCTTGTGTTTTCGCAAGAAGCTCCCACCTGAAATCATGACTGACTTCTTCATAGACACGACTTGAGCTAGCTTCCCCTTTTTGATCAGAAAGCGCATCCCTTGCAGCCAACAATTTGTTCCTTCTCGCTGAAACTTCCTTGAACTGTACCCTTGTATTGAGCATCCACCTTTCCAAAAACTTGATTTCATCAGAGAGTACTTTTACTTGGTCCACAGGTGGTGCTGGGGATGATGTACGCACATCGTCAGTAGCATCAACAGGTTCCTCTTCATCAACATCTTGAGCATCAATTATTGGATCATCCGGAAATACTACAGGCAAATCTACCGTGCGTCTAGTGCATTCTAACACAAGTTGAATACCAAACGATTCAACCTTCTCACATATACGATCAGAGAGTAGGATTTCAACCCCTTGCCTCACACAAATACCAGTTATTAAGCATGGAAAAGGAAGATCAGAGGGTAACTCTTTTTCTGCAAACTGGACTATACTCCCAAATATAACCTCACCAAGGTTAAAATCTTGACCAGTAAATATCCTATGAATAAGATCCGCATGAGGCACAGTTACAATGTTTTTGTTTGAGGAGGGTTTCCAATTAAATGTAGAGATTTTAAACAGAAAACTACACAAGGAAGTGAGCATTGTGCATTTGAATTGAGAGTGCCAAGATGGATCAAGTCCATTAGTTAGGGTATTGGCAATAACATCCTTATGAGCCATAGGAGGAAGGATGTGAGGACTGGGAGCATGAAGGAAGATATTAATCAAAGCAGGAGAAAAATTAATGAGACTGCCACGAACCATAACTTTTTCAAACCCAACATCTCTTGGATCTTGAATAGCCTGAACAAGACCCGCATAGAACTCACTAACAAGAGAGGGATAGTAGTTGTTTGGGTAAGACACAGAATAAAGTAGACCTTTTTCCTCTAAATATCTTTTCATACCTACATCCTCAAAGGTTTTATCAATGACCCTTTCCACCAAAAAACCCTTTTTCCTAAAGAAGGCAAAACGTTATTTCACAGATTTTGACATAAATTTTTCAGGTGAGTGGGGGCTTACCTTCCTTGAGGATGGTTTAGTTCTTGGGGAATGCCTAGGCTTAGGCAATTCAGCTTTGGAGGAACTGGCCTTCCTTAGGCTCCTTCTGGGTGAAGGTGCAGATGTGAGTACATTTTCAGCAGCATCCTTCTTTTCAGTTTTTAGCTCATCTCTCCCAAGTTTAAAAGTTGCATCTTCAGCTTCATCATCATCTGACCCAATGTTAGATGCTTGGGCAGAGATAGACCCAACAGCTTTAGCCTTTGCTTGCCTCACTTTTCCCTTGCCTTTCTTCAGGTCCAAGAGAGCTTGTAGGGGGATATGCTCTGTCTCATCATATTCTTCAACCTCATCACCCTCAGAATGAATTCCAGAATACCAGTTGCCTGGTGAAAACTGAACAGGGGCAACTGGAGAGTTAGCAGGAGGAGATGGGGTTGGGGATGCAGTAGCACCTTTGGTAGCACGAGTAGGGGACTGTTGAGGTGTGGAGATCCTACTAGGTGGCAAATCCCCAGGCAACACAATGACATGAGGGAAGATATCTCCTAGGTCTTGGGCAGCAGATTCCGCAATGTCCTCAACTTCCCTCAATTCCTCAAGCTCTACGGATTGAGACCTTCTAGACACAACTTTGAATGCCTCAACATCTTCTTCATCAGAATCACTTGAATACACAGTCAAACCACTCACATATTTTCTTTTCTGAGACAAGGGTTTACCAGAAGAGCTCCCAGAGCCACTAGCTGTTGATTTCTCCCTTTTTCTCTTCAGATCAGCAATGGGGTCATAGTCTTCATCCTCCCCTTCAATGAACTCAGGCTCGGCCATATTAGGGCGAACCTTTGGGGTATACTTCCCCATGTTGGGAGAAAAACCCCTCTGCCTCAACGACCAGTTAGGGCCTCTAGCCAACCCCGCCATTGCACCAACAGCTTTCAAATCCCCAGGATTATCAGCGTTAATAGCATTATCTGGAGCACCTGGAAGGGACATGGAGACCGGAGCAGCATCAATGTCCACGAACAGTTCGACGGCAGCACTTGGTTGGGACGTCGGAGATGGAGGCGGTGAGCTAGCAGCAATCGGAGAGGGAGATTTGGAAGGGGAAGCCATTGAATTACAGAGGAAAACAGAGAGAAATTTTGGAATTTTTAAGGGTTTTGGGTTGATCAAAATGACCGGTGAGGGTTTATTGAAAGGAGGGTTTGAGTATTTATTTGATGTGATTGCACTCATTAACTCATACTAGGCTTAGGTCACTGTAGAGAGTTTTATTTGAACTAAACTAGTCCTAAATTCCTTTGGCCGGTTGAGATCCTTGGAGTAAATGAGTTCTTAAAATCCTTGGAGACTTAGATGATAAAAATAAATGCCAAAAAAATTTTTTTAGATAATGTACTTACCATAGATATATTAAAAATCCACATACTTATACTCCCCCTAAACATATGGACATTTAAAATTATAAGAAATTTTGTTGAGCATAAAATATTTTAACAAAAATTAATTCGAAGTAGAAAAGCATTTGTTTGAAATTTTCACCAAGGACCAGGTTGACAAACAAATATTCTAAAATTAATGATGCATAATTTACACACATGTGAAGGATAAATCTCAGTATATGTGTGGCATAGTATGTAATTACATCAGGGGACGCATTTCCTCTAAGAAAGTCAATGAATCGAAATCTTGTCTTGCTTGGCCTCTAGAATGCTTCCACATATAATTTTGTCGTGGAAAAATATATTATGGGTAGCTTTCACTCTTCTCAATCTCATGGATAGCCCTCTTTCGAATGATCTTATCAATTTGACTCAAACTTTCTCTTGAAGTCATTTTGATCACATTGAAATAACTTCATACCATGGGTGGAGTAGCTGTTTCCCAATATATTTTTTTGTTTTTGCACCCACCAAGAGACATCTAGTAAGATAAATTTAGAGTCAACAGTTGTTGACTACTATTTAAGAAGGATTCACAATTCAGAGAGGAAACAAATCAAAGATGCAATACAAGTGACCACACTGAGATAAATCATGCAATGCATTTTTTTTGTTAGAATTGTAGTATACAGGTGTTAGATATGATGTGATCACATGGGGGATCACATCATTATATTGCACACAAACTCAGAGATTTCCTTAGAGTGGAAAATCTCTGAAAATCAAGGGCTTTGGTGAAAATGTCAGCCAACTGTTTTTCAGTGCTAATTGATTCCATCCTAATAATTTTTTGCTCAACAAGATCACGAATAAAATGATGTCTAATGTCAATGTGTTTAGTACGTGAGTGTAGAACATGATTTTTTGATATTTCTATGGCACTTAGATTATCACAAAAAACAGTTAGGATATCACTTTTAAGTCCATAATCTTTAATCATCTGATTCATCCAAAGGAGTTGAGAACAACAACTCCCTACAGCCACATATTCTGACTCAGCAGTAGATAGAGATACACAGTTCTGTTTTCTACTATACCAAGATACTAAATTGTTCCCAAGATAAAAACAACCACCAGTTGTGCTTTTCCTATCATCAGTATTGCCTGCCCAATCAGAGTCACTGAATCCTACCAGATTTGTGTTGGTTTCTCGAGTATAGCTTAGCCCTAAATTGATAGTTCCACCAACATATCTAATAATTCTTTTTACAGCTTTGAGGTGGGATAATTTGGGGCAAGCTTGATATCTAGCACACAGGCATACACTAAACATGATGTCAGGGCTGTGATGTACCCGATTTTTTTTGTTGAAAATCATCAAAAGGAGTCGCCACGCCATTTTTATTTTGAGGGCCAAAACTTTGAAAAAAGCCCGAGATCAGAGATTTAGGTTCGGAGGTCATATTACGCGTCGGGAAGGACGTTAGTGTGCACCCGACGCGCCTCGCAAAACGAGTCTTCCAAACATTTGAAATCCTTTTGTTGTGTGTGTGTGTGTGTGTGTGTGTGTGTGTGTGTTTTGACCAAAATAATTTGAAACTGAGAAAAGTAAAAATTGGGATCTTTTCTTAGGACTTTAAACTGATCCCATGATTTTTTGGAGGATTTTTGGTTTGAGATTTGGTACTCAAAAAACCTTTTGAAGTTGAAAAACACTTCTGCCAGAAGAAAAAAGGCAGTGTACCTTTGATTTTGAAATGTATTCAAGGGCCTTAAAATTTCATAATATGGATAAACTCAGAGAATGAAAGTTTTTCTAGACTCCTTAGATAAGCTTTTTGCGAAGGAATTTTCCATTTTGGAAAAGATTTGAGGGGTCAAAACCTTCTGGAAATATCAGATATGAAATCTGGATTTCCAGAAACTGATGAACTAGCCTCTAAAAGATAATTTGAAAAATGGAGTTTTACTCACCCAAAAAATAAAGTAAAAATATGTATGGAAAGATCTGGATGTTGGATACAAAAAGTGTTTTACAGTCAACATCCAATTCTAAGTTTTACTGGGTCCAAAAAATAGGAAAATGGACTGAGGTCTCAGAACAATGCTACTGGACAGCAAGATGTTCTTGAGGGAAAATGTGATTTTTTGGGGGATTTGCATCTATGTTCACCCCATTTTCATCCCTAGACTTGATACCACTACTTTTTGTTAAGTGGTTATCATATTCAAGTCATCCTTGGGGAATTTATGGGGTTTAAACATGTCCTTTGCAAAAGGAAAGGGAGTTTTGTAAAGATGAAACCAAAGAGAAAGAATTGACTAGAGATCTAAAATGTGAACCACTTGAGATGGTCATTCATGAAGATGAACTTCAAGATGACCATCTTAGATCAAAACTCAAGTTAAACTAGACATAAAGTAAATCAAAGTAAGAAGAACAAGATGATCAAGAAATCAAAAGAGAATTTTAGGGTTTTGAGAAGGAGGGCTTTACCAATGGTGACACCCTATCTTCCTAGGCTTGGAATTTGACTTGAGGAGTATCAAGATTTGGTGTTTGAGTAGGTGTTTGAAGGGGTTCAAGACTTGTATGTGTTTGGTATTTGATTGGGAAAGATTCAAGAGAAAATGGTGGCATTCTAGAGATTCCCACAGTTTTCTCTCTATATTTCGCCAGAGTTTCGTTGCTGTGATCGAATTGTCTTGTGTAAACTGAGAGAGGAGGGTTCAATTTATAGCCCCCTGTGAGGGACAAAGATGTCCGCACGGATAGGGTTCGACGCGTGCACTGTTCATCTGCTACAGTGTAGGCTGTTGGACAGGAGGAATATTTTCAGAAAATTCAAACTGATTGCTGTTTTTCAACTTTCTTAATTCGGATTTTTCCAATTTCTTTTGCTTTTTGAGATTCTTTTCTTGGTTTAACTTTAAATGGCAATGCCCATTTTACCCTTACTTTGTTAGAAAAGTTAGGAATGTTAGGAATGTTAGTAATGTTATAACTTTCGTTAATTTTCTAACGAAAATGCTAACAAGCTCAAATTGGAGCACTTACAGTAGCCCCTCGGCGACGGCGCTTTCGAAGGAAGCGGGGTCGTCGATAAGAGTAAGGCTCCATATTTGGCGGGATGATCAAGTGATCGAGTGGCTGAACCTATTTAATAGGCTACCTACGTATCCTTGAAAGGAATCAAGCCAGCCGTAGTTCGGGTTTTTCGACCATCTTCAGTCGTCGATCCTAAGATTTGTCTATTTTTGGGAAGTCGCCCTATGGTTTGACTATTTTTGGGAAGTCACCCTATGATCTGACTATTTTTGGGAAGTCACCCTATGGTTTGACTATTTTTGGGAAGTCGCCCTACGATGACTCATTTTTGGGAAGTCACCCTATGGTCTGACTATTTTTGGGAAGTCACCCTATGGTTTGACTATTTTTGGGAAGTCGCCCTATGATTTGACTATTTTTGGGAAGTCGCCCTATGATCTGACTATTTTTGGGAAGTCACCCTAAGATCTGACTATTTTTGGGAAGTCGCCCTAAGATCTGACTATTTTTGGGAAGTCGCCCTATGATCTGACTATTTTTGGGGAAGTCGCCCTATGGTTTTGGTTTGTCGAATTAGGGGATGATTGCATTTTATCGCTTTTCCTAGTGTTGTGTGTGATAGCGTTTTAGGTGCCTCAAACCTTGATGATGGCGTCTTAGGTGCCTTGAACCTTGATGATGGCGTCTTAGGTGCCTCGAACCTCGATGATGGCGTTTTAGGTGCCTCGAACCTTGATGATGGCGTCTTAGGTGCCTCGAACCTTGATTTGAAATGATTTCCTTTGATGGTTTAGGATAGATGGTCCTCTAGTGGACTTCGTTTGAAGGGATCGGTTTTACGTCTGCTGCCGAAGGAAAGGATGACCGTGCTGGTCGAGTGGCTGGACCTAATGATAGGCTACCTACGTATCCTTAAGAGAGAATCAAGCCGGTCGTAGTTCGAAATCCACTGGACAGTTAGGAACAGGTCTAGGATCCTGGGCCTTTTGATAATTCGGAGGCTGTCACCTTAAGGAACTAAAGCCTACGTCGCTATTTGCAGGAATAGGGATAGCTAAAGCTACGGGTAATCATGCAACAGTTGAGATATGTTGAAGAACTAACGTACCTTTGTTGTGCTTACCTGCAGGAGAGCAAGTCGCAGGGGCTGTGTGGTAGTTGACAAGAGAGTCTCATGTATCTCGATCGAGATGTTGAAACATTTAGGGCGCGAGGTACCTCTCGACCTATTGGCATTTGAACTTGACGTCCCTGACCGATTTGCATTTAAGGACTTGGCGTCTCTGACCGATTTGCATTTTGAGAGAACTTGGCGCATCCCGACCGACCGGTATTCGACCTTGGGTATCTGACCGATTTGCATTTTCGAGAACTTGCGTTCTCCGACCGAGATTCGTATTTCGAGAGCTTGGCGTCCCTGACCGATTTGCATTTTGAGAGCTTGGCATCCCCGACCGACTGGCATTTGATTTGCATTTGAGAACTTGGCGTCCCTGACCGATTTGCATTTTGAGAACTTGGCGTCCCTGACCGAACTGTATTTGAGAACTTGGCGTCTCTGACCGAACTGTATTTGAGAACTTGGCGTCTCTGACCGATTTGCATTTGAGGTGGTCTTCATTGGGGGCTGTTTTCATCCATTTGTGGACATTGGAGGTCGTCTTTAGCAAGTTGCAGACGCCGGAGCTTGTCTTTGCCAAACTGTAGATGCTGGAGGGCGTCTTCATCCATTTGTGGACATTGGAGGTCGTCTTTGGTGAAGATCATCCTTGCCGAAAAGGGGGATTTGATTTCACGTTTGAATTCCTGCATTCGTTAGTGAAGAGGAAGATGCATATATGACATTTATGGTGACAGATGCATGCATAGAGCCAAAAATGATTGTGAGAGTGTCACTGCATATGTTTGCGAGATGATGCATTTACTTGCTTTCGAAGATGCACTTAGCCTAAGCTTTTGGCAGGGAAATTATGATTTATGATCTTCAATCACTTAGGATTTTTCCTATTGATTCAAATTTTGTGCATGCTACATGAGCCCTGGGGAGATTTTTGTGGGGATGCATGGTGATGAGAGGGGACGTATGTGTTATCGACTGCTTTGGACAAGCTGAGTCGTGGGGTGATATCCTTTCGTCGCGGACTGAATTGCATGTTATTGATGAGGTCAATTTTGATCTTGGGATGAAGTTGGATTTGAATCCCTGGTCTCGATTGAAATTTCTTTCGCCCTGACATTTGAAGCCGACGCCGACAGCTCTAGAATCAAAGCATGTCGACATGAATGAACCCTCTTTTGCTTGGGTTAGTTGTGATTTGACGAAATGCCGATATGAGGAGATTCCCAATTCTCAACTTTTGATGATGCAGGAGTTGCCATATGCCAAGTTCTAAAGCCGAAACTCCAAGATAGTTGTTGAGGTGACTAGGCCTTTCTTCAAGATAGCGTGACTTGATAAAGCCCCATTCCATGGAAAAGACATGGCGAAAACCACGGAATCTTTCTCTCAATGATTTGATGAAGCCCCAGGTGCTTGACAAAGCGTCACTACAGAGGTCCAGCTTAAAGGTTTGACTCGACATACCGATGAAGTACCGAGCCAATCGATCAACGTGAGAGCCTTCAAGGTGAAGTTGTCATGAAGCGGAGAAACCCATCTTTGATACCGACTATGAAACTAGAATCCTCTCTTCGAAGAGTGTCTTCCATATGGGAACCGTTAGCCATAGTGGCACTTGGCTTGTTCGTGGCTTCAATCATATTCACCCTACTTTTTTTTAGGGAATGGATTGTTGACTGTATTGGGTCCTTGGGGTCCCCTTTTCGATCGCTCACACCGCCCTTTTTCAGGAGTCGTGCTGGAGGTGGAAGAAACCCGGCATCCGTAAGCAGGTGCGACAACTCGCCGATTGTAAGCCCTCTCAAATTTAGCCCCGGAATTGATCATTGCCCGTAGATCCGGATAGGGAAATTGCTAAGTGAGGCCCTCGATGTGGTTTCAGCGTGATCGAAAGATGCTCTAGTTGTTCCTCTTCGAAGGAGGAGTTGCCATCTTGCTTGTAAAAGTCCCCGATGTTCTCGTCTGACGCCGCATTGTTGTCCGCAGTCAAATCTATTTGCTTCCCACTCCAAGTTAGCTAGTAATCTGTCCCATGTAGCCCCGGCCTCGGATTTTATGCGGAAGAACCATTTTAGAGCACTCGGACTTCAAAGAGAGATCGAAATAGTCACCAACCGCCGATTGGCGCCCCTTTGACCTTCATTGCCAAGGTATACGTGTCCAGCATGGGTTTTCGGGCGTGCAAAGGCCATCAAAGAGATCCAAATTAGGCATCACGAATTTGTGGGGAACAAAGGAGTCCGGTTCGTTGGCCGGAAAGCAGACTTCTTAGCAGCCAATTCAGCAATCCGTGCTTTCATTTCCTTGTGTCGTTCCACGAATCAAGCCAAATGAGGGTCTTGTGGTGGAACCATGGCATTCAAACCAGCCGATCGAGCTAGAGAGAGGAGCCTACCACCGGCGGAGACAGGTGAGGGAACGGACGATCTGGGGACATAGGTGAAATCCTGTCCTTGGCCCGAATCACCCCGGGAGCTTCGAGTAGGACCCCGGGCAAAGGGATAGAACCTCGCGGCTTGTTGTTGATTTTCAACCGGCAAAGAGGGCGAAGGCGCCTTGATGTAGCCGGGTAACTCGGATTTCTGAGTAAGGCCCATAAGTAGGCTTAAGTGCGGGCCGCCGTCCCCGATTGTTGAATTGCATAGCCGAAGGTGCATGATCGTGGGGTACCGCGGTCCCGGTGATTCTGATGAAACTGGGATGGAGGCTTGGTAACCCATCGAAGCCTCGAGCGAGGAATGGATTTGTGAAAGCCGTGTGAGGAGCGGCCGAGCTAGCATCATTCTGGGAAGCGGCTTCGACCGTTGCCCCGGGACCGCACTGTGGAAGCATTCCAAACCGTTGCCGCGAAGGCCCCGATAGATTGGTTCCAAACCGAGGTGGGATTCCAATTTGCCGTGGTATTCCGAGGTAACCCCAACCATGAGGAGACATTCCGTACCGATTTTGCCCCCGCCGAGGAGCCGTGAACCGATCGGTTACGTTAGATCGCATGGGATCCAAGAGTCTGTATTTGGGGTTTGCCGTCCCCTGAGACGGTCATGAAGGGATCTTGTGCGGTGCCGGGATTGGATATCTTGAACTGGGTTGCCAAGGCATTTCAAACTCGATGTAACCGAGAAACTCCCGACCGATCTCGTACCGAACCGCCGAGGCATACCAAACCGCCGTGACATACCGAGCCGACTCCCGATCGCTTGAGGCATACCATACTGGCCCAAATCGGATCGAAGTCAATTTGTTTCCCCAAACGACCGTCCTGCATCGAATCGTGAATGTATATCGACCGAGACCGAAAGGATGGCCGATTCGTAAGTTGAGAAGAGTGTGAGGAAGGTGGTGGTAGTCTGTCGGCCAAGATAGGGACGGGGATCCTTTTCCTCTTCTACCGTGAAAGTTCCATCTGGGGCCGAGGGCAATCGTCAAACCAAAATTCCCGACATCTTCCAAGGATGAACATCGAAACCTCATTCTGATTGGCACAAGGAGTTTTATGGACTCAGTTCCAATATTAGCCATAGAAATATGATGAATTTCCTGGTCTTGGTTAAAATTCCGTCCTCGTCCTCGGGACATCAAAGAACCGCACTTGACTAGCCCATGACCAACATGGCGATCAAATCTCATCTTGCTTGGTGGAGTCTTGGTCTGAAGAGATGTATTTGCGAAGTCTTGATTTGGAAGAAGTGACTTGGCAAAGCCTCGGTCTCATGACTGTAAATCTGACACAATTAGAGAGGCTTCAACCTGGTAGGCACTGCAGACCGACACCGAATGCAGACCCAACCCATCTTGTAGCAGAGTGAAGAACCAACGTTCTTGAATTATCATGTAGCAAAAGAGGCAACCCATCCTTCCATATTTACTTTATTATTTTCTTTATTCAATTAGTCAACCGAAAGAAAAGACGATTTAGAAATGTATACCTGCAGGGGCATATTTTCGAAAAGTGGGGACGAATCCCCGATTTGTATTATTTGATGGCCTCATTTGACGAAGGCACAAAAGAACTCGCTTTGGGTTTGACTCTTTTGAGAGAGCATAAGTTTAAAAAGGTTTGTAAAAGTGTATGGAAGCCCCTGCTGACAGAAAACTAGTGTTTAGCTCTATTTTTCCTATAATGTAGAAAAAGAAGACTTGTCGAGACATCTGAAAACATGTTTTATTCAAAATGATCACAAGATTGCTTAAAACCCTTTATTAGTGTTCGGGTTATTCAACCCCTAATCTCGATATGAACAAACATTTTGATTAATCATGAGGAGAAAGTCAACTGATACCAAGAGTCGAAGTTGGCGAATGGTGAAGAGGTATCGTGTATAGGAGAGGCTATTGGTGAGGCCGGATTTTCTGGGATTTGAATGTGTTTATGACCGGACCATTTCTGGTTGCCTACGTTCCCCTCATTGTGAGGAGCTCAGGTCGCCGTAGTTCGGGCTTAAACTGTGTTTGGCTTTAAAAAAAGGGGTATGAACATTTGTGGTACTTTTGGTGGAGAGGCTCGGATAGGAAGTTTGGATGATAAGGTGCGGGCCTTGAGGTGATTCCTTGACAAGTCATTTTGAGCGATTCCGTTGCTTCTTGATCGTCGTCCTTTATCGGGGGAGAAAGATTTTGAGTGCAGCTTAAGGGCTTATGATATGTTTTTGCCATTGCTTTAACTACTCCCTTGTTGTCGACAACTTCCGTTCTTCGGGCTTTAATTTTGCCCATATGTCAAACCTTCTGATCGGCGGTGCTAGGTCCTTGGCTTCATTTTTTTTTGAAGCTTTTGTTTCTTTTTTTTTTTGAAGCTTTTGTTTTTTTTGAAGCTTTTGTTTTTTTTTTTGTTTGTTTTTTTTGTTTTTTTTTTTTGAGCACTTGAGGACGAAGGCAAGCTTCTGCTTGAACTTTCTTGATGCATGGGGGGCGGAGGCAAGCCCCTGTTTTTTTTTCGATATGGGGTCGATCTCCCGATGCTGAGTGACCTTTTGTTGTTCTTCGATGCTGTCGCCGTTGTTGACTTGGTCAAGGTGATGATGGGGACATGTTTTGGAAAGTGTATGGCTTGATGGAGGCCTTTGTGAGGTGAGGAAAGTGTATAAGGAGGGCATTAGTTGACTTTCTCGCACCAATTAATTAAAATCTTAATCATTTCCAGAGATTATTTGTTGAGCAATGTGAGTGATCATTTAAAATAAAACCATTTCATTAAATGTAATGTAGGTGTGGAAATAATGTCTCAAGTCTAGCGAGAAAAGAAAAAGACTCTTTTATAGAAAATTTAAGATTAACTACAATGTCCAAGGAGGACTTGATTGAACAAAGAAAGTACTAGAACCTACGAAGGTTGACTAAAAGACTGTTTTAATATTAAAGGATGGGTAGCCCCTAGTCTAGCTACTCTTCGTTGTTGGATCACGTCTCTATCCTTCAGCAGACTATGCTTGCCTTTGCAACTTCAAGGAATTCCTCGCTCACCGGCCCCGACGGTTGCCTCATCTCGCCATCAGATCATTATCATCCCATTTAACTCTTGGCGTCGCCGTGAACTTATCTGGAGGGCGAGAGTTCAAAGCATTTCACCAAATCCAAATTTGCCATGGCCACATGCTTGTTGCCACAGTGGGCCAAACCATCCATTCTCAACATTTGTTGCGATTAAATCATCTCGGCTTGTCGAGTCTCTGTTGAATTCACGTAGTTTGAATCATAAAACTCAATCATGTTTATATTCGCGTTGTTTGGGAAATGATCATCAAAGGGTTGAGATCACTCGAGGCGCTCGAGTTTGCCCTTCTTAATTAATCCCCGAATCGCCTTTCTCAAAGCCGTCAGCTTATCTGCTATATGACCGTGATACTTGGTGGAAAGCACAATGCTTAGTGGTGTCCAAAGGGATTTTGGGATCCTTGGGCTGATAGTTTCTCATGGGTTCGAGGAGACCCTGCTTTCGCAAGCTATTCACAACTTTGCTTAAGGGAACACCCAAATCCTCGGGATGTGGTTTCTTCTTTTGGGGGAGAACGAACTCTTAATGCTCTTTGATTAGAGATTTGGTCGTTGACTTGGTCACCATTCTCGAACAGGTTTGCCGCTTTGGTCCATTGGGGCGCTCAAGCTTGCCCGCTTCGATTAACCCTTGAACCGCCCTCTTCAAGACTCGTGCGCTTGTCGGGCCGTGTGGCCATAATGATCATGGAAGGCGCAGTGCTTACTCATATCGAGGGGTGCATTTGAGTTCCTTGGATGGTAGTCCCTGAGAGGTTCCAAAAGGCCTATCCTTACTAAGCCTTTGAAAATTAAGCCCATGGGCATCCCAAAATCATCAAAACGTTCTCGTTGCCTTAAAGGACCACCATTTCTTGGTTGCTTTTGGGTGCCGTCAATTGTACATAATGCCTTCTTTCCTTTACCGGATGTCGGAGCCGTGTTGGAAGGGTAAGGTTTATAGCGGTGAGACATGTTCAGACTCGTAGTCTTTTCCCGTGCATGAACCCTTTTGATGTAATCATCGATGTAATCGTCGAGATTCGACCTTTTGTAAACCTCATTCGTGTCAGATACACAAGATTGATATAGTGGGATGGCCCGAGTCGAGCGATCGCCGATACTCTCGTTGCTAGGCTTTTCTTGTACCTTCTTAATTGGTTCTACCAATAATCCATTGGACGAGTCAATAGGAACACTAGGACTGCATGACCTCGCCACAAGATTGGCATTAGCAAATGAAACCACAAAGGAGAAGTACTGTGGGAGGAATGACAAACCGAGCATTAAAAGCGTGACCGTAACCCTCCTCGTAAGGCCCGGCAGCTGCCGAAGATGAGGATATATGGCTTGTGATGGGTGGATACTGTGGAGCAAAGTGATGGGCGATCCGTAAGGTCACAAAACATGAGGTGTGTGAGGCATCGTAATGTAGGATTGAACGTGTCTTGACCACACCGAGGAACGTGACTACAAGGGTAATGTGCATACCGTACTTGGTGAGCAGAGCAGCTTGCGTAATGTACCCGGGTGGAGAATTTGATGAGGAACATTTGACCTTGTCTGGACTTCCCAACCTGGAGGGGCGGGGTAGAGCTGGGGGACATTGTGAATGCGGTGAGCCCGACGAAGTGGTGATAAAGCCTCGTGGCCCACGTGATCTTGCAAGATCACAGGGGCAAGTGCATTGAGAGTTGAGGAAGCTAAGCCGGCCCTCTCGAACCATGGAGCTCGAGAGGCGAACTGTCCCATTCCGAGATGATGACCCGAACTGCATCGGTGTTGTGAAGTAGTAAACCGACCCCTTCCAAGCTACGGGCGAAGCCAACCGATTCAATCCCGGTGGTGAGACTTGAGAGGCACCTGGGGTGTTGACCTAGATCGGACCGTCGAGGAGTATCGAGCCGTAGGGCCGAGATGTACCGAATCGACCAATTCCTGCATCATGACCCGAGCCGACCGAGGTTTTGGAGTAGAACCGACTCCATTCCAAGCCGCGGCGTAAATGCATGATTGAAACCCAAAGGTGAAAACCGAGAGGTGCCGGGGGAAGTTGACCAAGATCGATACGATGAGGCCGAAAGGCGCCGAGTGATAGGCCGGGGATGCTTGGCCCATTAGTAGTTCCACACAAAAGGGAACAGGCATTTGATGGTAGTTCGCATGCCCGGAGGGTAATTAGCTCCACCTTCGCATCAACCGTAAAGGTTCCATTAGGGTGGTGAACAATTGCTAGCCCCGGGTTCTCGATACTTTCCAATAACCGATCGATCCGAGCCTCTTGATTTTGTCTTATCTCGTTCCAACATCTCGATTCCACTGTTCGGCATTTTGCGGATTTTCTGGGTGTGGAGTTGTACGTCCCCACCGTTCTCCTCTCGAGTTGGTCATTCGAAACTTTGAGCCGAAGCGAAGGAGGAAACCGATGAAGTATCCGACTTCGAATGACCGAGCCGAACAAACGATGACCCGGGGTCTCGATCCAAACTTTGCTTACCGTGGAAGGCACAAAAGGGTGTGGTTCAGACTGGGAAAGCGAAACAGGTTGGTGTTCGGGCTTAGGGCTCATGCAACATGCGCTTATTTATTCTTGTTTACTTTAAACATGTTTTATTAACCTAATCGGTTGGAAAAGATTGCTCTTTTTTTTTTTTCAAACTACTGGATCCCGGATCAAGGCCCCGTCACTACGTCTATAAGCCCCTCGTATTCCACCCGTATTTCGACCTCCCAGGTGGACAGCCCGGCGAGGGTCCTATAGGGCAAGCGGGTCCCACCGACCGAAAAAAAAAACGATCCTAAAGTCCGGCGGGTAATCGAGTCTTAACGAGCATTCGATGTAAATTACGGACAAAAGCCGACGTCAAAGTCAAGATCATGTCCGAGGGCTCGACGAAAAGTCCGCATGATTCGACCGATAAGCGTCCACAATTGATCTTGACTTGTCGTCAGCTTAAGCCGTAATTAGGCATGGAATAATCGTTAATCCTTGATGACTCAGTGTCATGCCGGGAGTCAGTGTATAATTTGTGCCGCCGAGCCGAAGTCAAGGCGCCGGCCAATATCTTGGTCAAAGTCTCGCGGCGGAAAACCGGCATGACTTCGACTGATTAGTGGACCCGAAGATATTGAGTCGGTATGCCGACAAAGGCTTGAAAGGAAAGGTCTATACACGCATGTGGCATGACACGCACTGTACTAAAAACCAACCGGGTCTCTGACAAAGTGTGTCACGGACAAGTGCATGGTCGACACGAGGCTCCATGGGATGTTTGGGTAGTCCCGTGCTCGTCCGAGAGGCGTAATAAGACCAAACGGACCGCGACAAAGATTTCCTGTTAAGGACGTAGTGTGCGGTGTACGGTCAACGTGCGCGTAGTGTTGCAAGTATCTATCTTCTTTTCCGAGTAAAATAGGAATTTTTATGTGTCTTAAAAGGCATGATGCATGATTTTTTTTTTTGAAAATTTTTCTTTTTTTTTTTGAAATTTTTTTTTTGAAAATGAAATGAGCACATAAGCACATAAGCACAAAAATTCCAACAATTAGGGACTTTATTTCTGACAGTCAAAATTTTGACTTTTCCGAGGCGGCCAAAACAAACACGAAAAATGTGCAAAAATCAATACACACAAAACAAAGGATTTCAAATGTCGGGACGGAAGCTTGACCCTCAAAAGTTTTTCTTATTATTTTTTTTTTAAGATAAACTTGTTTATCCCCAGCGGAGTCGCCACTGTGATGTACCCGATTTTTTTTGTTGAAAATCATCAAAAGGAGTCGCCACGCCATTTTTATTTTGAGGGCCAAAACTTTGAAAAAAGCCCGAGATCAGAGATTTAGGTTCGGAGGTCATGTTACGCGTCGGGAAGGACGTTAGTGTGCACCCGACGCGCCTCGCAAAACGAGTCTTCCAAACATTTGAAATCCTTTTGTTGTGTGTGTGTGTGTGTGTGTGTGTGTGTGTGTTTTGACCAAAATAATTTGAAACTGAGAAAAGTAAAAATTGGGATCTTTTCTTAGGACTTTAAACTGATCCCATGATTTTTTGGAGGATTTTTGGTTTGAGATTTGATACTCAAAAAACCTTTTGAAGTTGAAAAACACTTCTGCCAGAAGAAAAAAGGCAGTGTACCTTTGATTTTGAAATGTATTCAAGGGCCTTAAAACTTCATAATCTGGATAAACTCAGAGAATGAAAGTTTTTCTAGACTCCTTAAATAAGCTTTGTGCGAAGGAATTTTCCATTTTGGAAAAGATTTGAGGGGTCAAAACCTTCTGGAAATCTCATATATGAAATCTGGATTTCCAGAAACTGATGAACTAGCCTCTAAAAGAAAATTTGGAAAATGGAGTTTTACTCACCCAAAAAATAAAGTAAAAATATGTATGGAAATATCTGGATGTTGGATACAAAAAGTGTTTTGAAGTCAACATCCAATTCCAAGTTTTACTGGGTCCAAAAAATAGGAAAATGGACTGAGGTCTCAGAACAATGCTACTGGACAGCAAGATGTTCTTGAGGGAAAATGTGATTTTTTGGGGGATTTGCATCTATGTTCACCCCATTTTCATCCCTAGACTTGATACCACTACTTTTTGTTAAGTGGTTATCATATTCAAGTCATCCTTGGGGAATTTATGGGGTTTAAACATGTCCTTTGCAAAAGGAAAGGGAGTTTTGTAAAGATGAAACCAAAGAGAAAGAATTGACTAGAGATCTAAAATGTGGACCACTTGAGATGGTCATTCATGAAGATGAACTTCAAGATGACCATCTTAGATCAAAACTCAAGTTAAACTAGACATAAAGTAAATCAAAGTAAGAAGAACAAGATGATCAAGAAATCAAAAGAGAATTTTAGGGTTTTGAGAAGGAGGGCTTTACCAATGGTGACACCCTATCTTCCTAGGCTTGGAATTTGACTTGAGGAGTATCAAGATTTGGTGTTTGAGTAGGTGTTTGAAGGGGTTCAAGACTTGGATGTGTTTGGTATTTGATTGGAAAAGATTCAAGAGAAAATGGTGGCAATCTAGAGATTCCCACAGTTTTCTCTCTATATTTCGCCAGAGTTTCGTTGATGTGATCGAATTGTCTTGTGTAAACTGAGAGAGGAGGGTTCAATTTATAGCCCCCTGTGAGGGACAAAGATGTCCGCGCGGATAGGGTTCGACGCGTGCACTGTTCATCTGCTACAGTGTAGGCTGGACGAGGAATATTTTCGAAAATTCAAACTGATTGCTGTTTTTCAACTTTCTTAATTCGGATTTTTCCAATTTCTTTTGCTTTTTGAGATTCTTTTCTTGGTTTAACTTTAAATGGCAATGCCCATTTTACCCTTACTTTGTTAGAAAAGTTAGGAATGTTAGGAATGTTAGTAATGTTATAACTTTCGTTAATTTTCTAACGAAAATGCTAACAAGCTCAAATTGGAGCACTTACAAGGGCAACTTGCTGAAAGGTACAACAAGCTCCCAATTATACTTCTATATAAGGTGGGGTCAACATCCTCACCATTCTCATCTTTGCACAACTTTTGGGATGATCCCATAGGGGTTTTAAAGTGAGAGGCATTGTCAAGGGAGAATTTTTTAACCAAGTTTTTGGCATATTTACTTTGAAAAATAAAAATTCCTTCCTTACTTTGTTTTATTTGAAGACCTAGAAAATAGGTTAACTCACCAATCATACTCATTTCAAAGGTGGTGGTCATACTTGTGACAAAATAGTCTAGCATATCTTTGGAAGATGATCCAAATACAATGTCATCAACATAAATTTGGGCCACTAAGATTCCTACATTTTCTTTTAAAATAAATAAGGTTTTATCTACCTCACTTCTCTTAAATCCCATTTGTATGAGGTGTTCAGTTAGCCTCCCATACCAAGCTCTAGGAGCTTATTTTAGACCATATAAGGCCTTTTTCAACTTATAAACATGATTAGGGAAATGGGGGTCAGTGAAGCACTTAGGTTGTTCAACATAGGCTTCTTCATTTAGGATACCATTCAAAAAGGCACTATTAACATCCATTTGATGTAAAGTGATGTCCAAATAACAAGCAATAGCAAGTAAAAGCCTAATTGACTCTATCCTAGCAACAGGCGCAAATGTTTCTTCAAAATCTATTCCTTCTATTTGAGTGTAACCTTGGGCTACAAGCCTAGCTTTATTTCTTGTAATTTGCCCATTTTCATCAGTTTTATTTTTAAAAATCCACTTAGTTCCTATTACATTTCCTCCTACAGGCCTAGGAACTAAAGTCCATACTTCATTTTTCTCAAATTGGTTTAATTTCTCTTGCATAGCAACAATCCAATTATCATCTTTCATAGCTTCTACAACATTTTTAGGTTCAATATTGGAAACAAAACAGCAAGAACTAACCTTGTTCACTTGTGATTCAACACAACTTAGCCCAGCCAACTCACGGTAGTTGACTCTTGGCTTTTCCCTTGTGCTAATTTTCTCGTTTACATCACCCACTACTTGAGATATTGGGTGATTCTTTTGTACTCTGCTGGGTATGTCTTTGGTCCTATCCAAATTACCCTCTTCACAGTCAGACTCTTCAGTTTCTGAACCAGATTTTGTTTGCCCTGATGTAGGTGATGATGTGCTTGCATCAGTACCTGCATCTGCTTTCTGCAGTCCAATTTGCTGCGTCTGTTCAGTTTGATTCTGAGTTTCCTGCATTGTCTCTATATAATCTGAGACATCATCTTCAAGAGATTTTAAATTTAAATCAGCAATATCATCAAATGTAACATTAATTAATTTTATCACAGTTTTGGTTCTAAGATTGTAAACCCTATAAGCACGACTATTTATGGAATATCCAAGAAAAACAGCTTTGTCACTTTTGGAGTCAAATTTAGATAGATAATCTCTATCATTTAGAACATAGCATATGCATCCAAAAACATGAAAATATTTAAGAGTAGATTTTTTACCAAGAAGGATTTCATATGGAGTCATAGTTGATCCAACTCTCAAATAAACTCTATTACTATGTGACAAGCAGTATTAAGTGCTTCAGTCCAAAATCATTTAGAGATGTTTTTAGAACTAAGCATGACACGAGCCATCTCTTGCAAAGTACGATTTTTTCTTTCTGCAACTCCATTCTGTTGAGGAGTTTTAGGGGCTGAAAAATCATGGGTGATTCCTTTGGAGTCACAAAACTTTGAGAACAAGGTGTTTTCATATTCAGTTCCATGATCAGACTTAATTTTGATAACTTTCTTACCATACAAATTTTTCACCTTTTTGTACCAAACTTTAAATACTTCAAGTGCTTCAGATTTTTATTTTAAATATAGCACCCAAGTATACCTAGAGAAATCATCTGCACAAACAAATGAATACTTCTTTTTACCTAAGATCTCAACTTCAATTGGTCCCATAAGGTCAGTATGTATTAATTCTAAAATTTCAAACGTGGAACTTTGGTCAACCTTTGGATGAGAGGCTTTGGTTTGCTTGCCCTTTTGACAAGGACCACACACACTTGATTGTTTAAAGTCAAGCTTGGGCAAGTGTTTAACAGCATCAAATCTAACTAGTTCTTCTATTTTCCTATAGCTAGCATGTCCTAACTTTTGATGCCATAGTTCAAGTTCATTTGTTTTGGAGCTAAGGCAGGATAAGTTGTCACCAAATTTGTAACAATTATCTTGAGACCTTACTCCAGTGAATAGGCATTTATTAGTGTTATCAAACACTTTACACTCATGTTTGTCAAAATTAACATGCAAATTGTCATCACACAGTTGGCTTATACTAATAAGATTAGCTTTCAAACCTTCTACATGATAGACATTTTTCAGTTTAGGCATATTATTCACACATAAAGTACCTTTACCTACAATCTTACCTTGTGCTCCTCCCCCATAATTCACATTCCCACCTTTGACAGAGATGTAATCCGTGAGGAATTCTGCATTACCTGTCATGTGCCTTTAGCACCCGCTATCAAAGTACCATGAGCAAGCAATGCTGCTCTTGAGAGAGGTGAACACTACCTTGCATTCTTCATTTTTCTTTTCTATCCAAACAAACTGACCCGTTTTCTGTCGATGTGAGTGGTGATGTGAGTGCATCCGTCCACTCATATGAGGAGCATCTTTTCCCAGATCACAAATCCTCTTATAACAGAAGGGTCTTATGTGTCCTGGTAAGAAGCAGTAATGGCACACAAATCTTTTCTTTTTGGTTGATGATTTTTGGTTGTGAAAAGGTTTAGGTTTCGAGGAACTACTTTCTCCCTCTTTCAAAAAATTTGATTCAAAATCAAGACCTGTTTTCGAAAACTTGCTCACATTAAGAACCTCATCAAGAGTTGCCTTTCCAGTATTCATCTTTTCAAAAGTTTTCTTGGCCTCCGTGAGTTCGGTTTTGGTTTTCTCAAGCTCAATGTCACGTTTAGTGAGCATGACCTCAAGTTTGGCAATTGAATCTTTTTGGTTATCATTTTCAGTAGATACATTCTTCAGTTCATCTTTAATTTTAGATAATTCAATAGAGAGTTTTTCAGTTACCTTTTCAAAGACAGCAATTTTTTCAACACGCTTTTCCCAATCGGCATATAGTTCAGCATAGGCATCCAGTAGCTCGTTATAGTTTCCATCATCTTCTTCTTCATTTTCAGACTTCTTGTTCAGCGAGGAGGTATAACAGTTTATAAAAGATTCAGAAGATGTGATGGTAGATGTGATAACATCTGAAGCTACATCAGATTGATGTTCATGATTTGGAGGCGAGATTTCCATGATTGCTAAGTTTAGCGACTCATCTTCGTCCTCACTATCACTAAGGGTCGCACTTAGGCTCATCCCCTTTTTCTTCAGAGTATTGGCACATTCATTTGCATAATGCCCAAACCCTTTACAGGCTCTACACTGAACAGATTCAGATCTATTTTTAGAAAAACTAGTGGGTTTCTTGAAAGTACTCTCATTATCCTCTTTTGGTTTATCAAAAGTAGTTGATTTTTTAGAGGAAATTTTGTTGTCTCTTTTGTTTTTGAGAAAAGAAGTAATTTTTTTTGTTAAAAGAGCAACATCTTCGGTTTCCAAATTAGAAATATCGATTTCATTTGAGATTTCCTCAATCTCTTTTGGAATTGAGGATGCTTTAGAAAGAGCAGAAGCAAGAGCAACACTTTCAGCTTTATGTTGTTGTTGAATGGAAATGTTCATTTCAAACATGGTTAGCTTACCCACAAGAGTATCTAAAGCCATGGTTGCAGTATCATTTGCTTCTTCAATAGCAGTTATTTTAACGTTGAACTTATCTGTGACAGTTCTTAACATTTTGCAAACTAATCTAGCATTAGAAATAGGCTCTCCTAGGGAGAGACATTCATTTGAGATTTCTCTTATTCTAGCAGAATAACTTTTTATGTCCTCAGTCTCAGTCATCCTCAAGTTTTCAAACTTGGTCATGAGAATCCTTAACCTAGTGGCTTTAACACTGTCATCACCTTCACAGTGAGCTTGCAAAATATCCCAGGCTTTCTTTGCTATATTTTGATTTAAAACAAGTCTAAACATGTATTCATCCACATGACTTGAAATAGCACCAAGAGCCTTGAAATTGTAATTAGCAAGAGTAACCTCCTCTGCGGTCCATTCTTCCTCAGGCTTAATTTTGTAAACTTTTTCAGAAGTTTCACCCTCTTCTTCTTTATTCTTAACTTCAGCCTTAGGAGGGGACCATGGAATAATGATGCTAAGCCAGGCTCGTTCATCAATTGCTTTGATGAAGAGACGCATTTTGGCTTTCCATATAGCATAATTAGTTCCATCTAAAACTGGGAGACGGTATTGATTCAAGTGTCCTTCCATAATGACCACTCTTTCTTGGATCTCACTCAGTGAAGTCGAGTGTAGCTCTGATACCAATTGAAAGAAATTGAGCATCTAGGAAGTTCACAGGAACCTGATGTGAGTCTTGATGCTATCACACCAGTACTAGCACAACAGAGAAACGCAGCTGTGATGTACCCGATTTTTTTTGTGAAAATCAAAACGGAGTCGCCACGCCATTTTTGTTTTAAGGGCCAAAACTTTGAAAAAAGCCCGAGATCAGAGATTTAGGTTCGGAGGTCATGTTACGCGTCGGGAAGGACGTTAGTGTGCACTCCGACGCGCCGCAAAGCGAGTCTTCCAAACATTTGAAAATCCTTTTGTTGTGTGTGTGTGTGTGTGTTTGTGTTTTGACCAAAATAAATTGAAACTGGAGAAAGTAAAAATTGGGATGTCTTTTTAAGACTTTAAACTGATCCCATGATTTTTTGGAGAATTTTTGGTTTGAGTCTTGGCACTCAAAAGATTTTTGGATTTGAAAAACAATTCTGCCAGAATGAAAGAAGGCAGTTGACCCTTGACTTTGAAATGAACTTAAAGGCTTCAAAAACTCAAAATCTGGGGAAAGTCCTAGAATGAAAGTTGCTTAAAACACCCTAAATAGGGTTTCTACAAAGGAACTTTCCATTTTGAAGAAATTTGAGGGGTCAAAACCTTCTGGAAATCTCAGATGTGAAATCTGGATTTCCAGAAGCTGATGAACTGGCCTCTGAAAGAAAAATTGAAAAGAGGAGTTTTACTCACCCAAAAAATAAAATAAAAATATGTCTGGAAATATCTGGATGTTGGCTACAAAAAGTGTTTTGTAGTCAACATCCAATTCCAAGTTTTACTGGGTCCAAAAAATAGGGAAATGGACTGAGGTCTCAGAACAATGCTACTGGACAGCAAGATGTTCTTGAGGGAAAATGTGATTTTTGGGGGATTTGCATCTATGTTCACCCCATTTTCATCCCTAGACTTGATACCACTACTTTTTGTTAAGTGGTTATCATATTCAAGTCATCCTTGGGGAATTTATGGGGTTTAAACATATCCTTTGCAAAGGGAAAGGGGATCTTTGTAAAGATGAAATTTAAGAGAAAACCAACTAGAGATTTAGAATATGGACCATTTGAGATGGTCATTCATGAAGATGAACTTCAAGATGACCATCTTGGGTCAAGACTTAAGTTAAACTAGACATAAAGTAGATCAAAGTAGGAAGAACAAGATGAACAAGAAATTAAAAGGGAGTTTTAGGGTTTCAAGAAGGAGGGCTTTACCAATGGTGACACCCTATCTTCCTAGGCTTGGAATTTGACTTGAGGAGTATCAAGATTTGGTGTTTTGGCTTGAGGAGTATCAAGGTTTGGTGTTTGTATTTGTGTTTGGAGTGAGATTGGGAAAGATTCAAGAGAAAATAGTGGCAATCTAGAGATTCCCACTGTTTTCTCTCTATATTTCGCCAGAACTTCGTTGCTGTGAGTAAGTTGTGTTGTTTAAACTGAGAGAGGAGGGTTCAATTTATAGGACACTGTGAGTGACAAAGACATCCGCGCGGACAAGGTCAGTAGGCGTGCACTGTTCATTAATTACAGCTCCAGCCTTGGACAGGAAGAATAAAAATTCAAAAAAACCAAATTAACAGCCAGTTTTTGTGTTTCCAGCATTTCTATTTATGGTTTGATTCTTTTGTTTTGCTTTTTAAGATGCTTTCTTTGGTTTATCTTTATTTGGCAATGCCCATTCTACCCTCACTTTGTTAGGAAAGTTAGAAATGTTAGGAATGTTAGTAATTGTTATGACTTTCGTTAATTTTCTAACGAAAATTCTAACAAGCTCAAATTGGAGTACTTACAGTAGCCCCTCGGCGACGGCGCTTTCGAAGGAAGCGGGGTCGTCGATAAGAGTAAGGCTCCATATTTGGCAGGATGATCGAGCGATCGGGTGGCTGAACCTAGCGATAGGCTACCTACGTATCCCGGGTGGGAATCAAGCCGGTCGTAGTTCGGGTCTTTGACCCTGGAGATGATGGCGTTTTAGGTGCCTCGAACCTGATGAGCGAGTTCTACAGTCGGTTACTGGAAAGAAACTCTGCTGGGGATAAGAGATGACCATTTTTGGTCTGATGGCTATCCGCTCTGCTGGGGATAGGAATGACCATTTTCGGTCTGACGGGTATGATTGCGATTTATCGCTTTCTAGCGATAGCGTCTTAGGTGCCTCAATCCTTGAAGATGGCTTTTTAGGTGCCTCGGACCTTGATGATGATGGCTTTTTAGGCGCCTCGGACCTTAATGATGATGGCTTTTTAGGCGCCTCGGACCTTAATGATGATGGCTTTTTAGGCGCCTTGGACCTTAATGATGATGGCTTTTTAGGCGCCTCGGACCTTAATGATGATGGCTTTTTAGGCGCCTCGGACCTTAATTTGAAATGGCCTTTCGGTGGACTTTGTCTGCTGCCGAAGGAGAGGGTGACCGTTTTGGTCGGGGGGCTGGACCTAATGATAGGCTACCTACGTATCCCTAGTGGGAATCAAGCCCTTTCGTAGTTCGAGTCTTTGACCCTGGAGATGATGGCGTTTTAGGTGCCTCGAACCTTGATGATGGCGTTTTAGGTTCCTCGGACCTTGAAGATGGCGTTTTAGGTGCCTCGGACCTTGATTCCCACTAGGGATACGTAGGTAGCCTATCATTAGGTCCAGCCCCCCGACCAAAACGGTCACCCTCTCCTTCGGCAGCAGACAAAGTCCACCGAAAGGCCATTTCAAATTAAGGTCCGAGGCGCCTAAAAAGCCATCATCATTAAGGTCCGAGGCGCCTAAAAAGCCATCATCATTAAGGTCCAAGGCGCCTAAAAAGCCATCATCATTAAGGTCCGAGGCGCCTAAAAAGCCATCATCATTAAGGTCCGAGGCGCCTAAAAAGCCATCATCATCAAGGTCCGAGGCACCTAAAAAGCCATCTTCAAGGATTGAGGCACCTAAGACGCTATCGCTAGAAAGCGATAAATCGCAATCATACCCGTCAGACCGAAAATGGTCATTCCTATCCCCAGCAGAGCGGATAGCCATCAGACCAAAAATGGTCATCTCTTATCCCCAGCAGAGTCGCCACTGTGATGTACCCGATTTTTTTTGTGAAAATCAAAACGGAGTCGCCACGCCATTTTTGTTTTAAGGGCCAAAACTTTGAAAAAAGCCCGAGATCAGAGATTTAGGTTCGGAGGTCATGTTACGCGTCGGGAAGGACGTTAGTGTGCACCCGACGCGCCTCGCAAAGCGAGTCTTCCAAACATTTGAAAATCCTTTTGTTGTGTGTGTGTGTGTGTGTGTTTGTGTTTTGACCAAAATAAATTGAAACTGGAGAAAGTAAAAATTGGGATGTCTTTTTAAGACTTTAAACTGATCCCATGATTTTTTGGAGAATTTTTGGTTTGAGTCTTGGCACTCAAAAGATTTTTGGATTTGAAAAACAATTCTGCCAGAATGAAAGAAGGCAGTTGACCCTTGACTTTGAAATGAACTTAAAGGCTTCAAAAACTCAAAATCTGGGGAAAGTCCGAGAATGAAAGTTGCTTAAAACACCCTAAATAGGGTTTCTGCAAAGGAACTTTCCATTTTGAAGAAATTTGAGGGGTCAAAACCTTCTGGAAATCTCAGATGTGAAATCTGGATTTCCAGAAGCTGATGAACTGGCCTCTGAAAGAAAAATTGAAAAGAGGAGTTTTACTCACCCAAAAAATAAAATAAAAATATGTCTGGAAAGATCTGGATGTTGGCTACAAAAAGTGTTTTGTAGTCAACATCCAATTCCAAGTTTTACTGGGTCCAAAAAATAGGGAAATGGACTGAGGTCTCAGAACAATGCTACTGGACAGCAAGATGTTCTTGAGGGAAAATGTGATTTTTGGGGGATTTGCATCTATGTTCACCCCATTTTCATCCCTAGACTTGATACCACTACTTTTTGTTAAGTGGTTATCATATTCAAGTCATCCTTGGGGAATTTATGGGGTTTAAACATATCCTTTGCAAAGGGAAAGGGGATCTTTGTAAAGATGAAATTTAAGAGAAAACCAACTAGAGATTTAGAATATGGACCATTTGAGATGGTCATTCATGAAGATGAACTTCAAGATGACCATCTTGGGTCAAGACTTAAGTTAAACTAGACATAAAGTAGATCAAAGTAGGAAGAACAAGATGAACAAGAAATTAAAAGGGAGTTTTAGGGTTTCAAGAAGGAGGGCTTTACCAATGGTGACACCCTATCTTCCTAGGCTTGGAATTTGACTTGAGGAGTATCAAGATTTGGTGTTTTGGCTTGAGGAGTATCAAGGTTTGGTGTTTGTATTTGTGTTTGGAGTGAGATTGGGAAAGATTCAAGAGAAAATAGTGGCAATCTAGAGATTCCCACTGTTTTCTCTCTATATTTCGCCAGAACTTCGTTGCTGTGAGTAAGTTGTGTTGTTTAAACTGAGAGAGGAGGGTTCAATTTATAGGACACCGGTGAGTGACAAAGACATCCGCGCGGACAAGGTCAGTAGGCGTGTACTCTTCATTAATTACCGCTCCAGCCTTGGACAGGAAGAATAAAAATTCAAAATAACCAAATTAACAGCCAGTTTTTGTGTTTCCAAAGATTTCTATTTATGGTTTGATTCTTTTGTTTTGCTTTTTAAGATGCTTTCTTTGGTTTATCTTTATTTGGCAATGCCCATTCTACCCTCACTTTGTTAGGAAAGTTAGAAATGTTAGGAATGTTAGTAATTGTTATGACTTTCGTTAATTTTCTAACGAAAATTCTAACAAGCTCAAATTGGAGTACTTACAGTAGCCCCTCGGCGACGGCGCTTTCGAAGGAAGCGGGGTCGTCGATAAGAGTAAGGCTCCATATTTGGCAGGATGATCAAGTGATCGAGTGGCTGAACCTATTTAATAGGCTACCTACGTATCCTTAAAAGGAATCGAAGCCGCCGTAGTTCGGGTCTTTCGACTATCTTTAGTCGTCGACCCTCTTTTGCTTTAGGAAGGTCGCCCTAAGATTTGACTATTTTTGGGAAGTCACTCTATGGTCTGACTATTTTGGGGAAGTCACCCTATGGTCTGACTGAAGTCATCCTAAGGTTTTGACTGTTTTGGGGAAGTCGCCCTATGGTTTGACTATTTTGGGGAAGTCGCCCTATGATTTGACTATTTTTGGGAAGTCGCCCTAAGGTTTTGACTGTTTTGGGGAAGTCGCCCTAAGATCTGACTATTTTTGGGAAGTCACCCTATGGTTTGACTATTTTTGGGAAGTCGCCCGTAATCATTGTTTTTGGGAAGTCACCCTATGGTTTGACTATTTTGGGAAGTCACCCTGATCCGACATTTTTGGGAAGTCACCCTAAGGTTTTGACTATTTTTGGGAAGTCGCCCTAAGGTTTTTATTTTTGGGAAGTCGCCATGATCTGGAAGTCACCCTAAGGTTTGACTGTTTTTGGGGAAGTCGCCCTATGTCCGACTATTTTTGGGAAGTCACCCTAAGGTTTGACTATTTTTGGGAAGTCACCCTAAGGTTTGACTGTTTTTGGGAAGTCGCCCGTAATCCGACTGTTTTTGGGAAGTCACCCTAAGGTTTTGACTGTTTTGGGAAGTCGCCCCTAAGATCTCGACTATTTTTGGGAAGTCACCCCGTGGTTTGACTATTTTGGGAAGTCGCCCTATGATCGACTATTTTGGGGAAGTCGCCCTACGGTTTGACTGTTTTTGGGAAGTCACCCTATGGTTTGACTATTTTTGGGAAGTCGCCCTATGGTTTGACTATTTTTGGGAAGTCACCCTATGATCTGACTATTTTTGGGAAGTCGCCCTATGGTTTGACTGTTTTGGGGAAGTCATCCTATGATCTGACTATTTTTGGGAAGTCGCCCTATGACTTGACTATTTTGGGAAGTCACCCTATGGTTTTGGTTTATCGAATTAGGGGATGATTGCGATTTATCGCTTTCCTAGTGTTGTGACCGGGGTGATAGCGCTTTAGGTGCCTCAAACCTTAATGATGGCGTCTTAGGTGCCTCGAACCTTCATGATGGCGTCTTAGGTGCCTCGAACCTTGATTTGAAATGACTTTCCCTTTGATGGTTTGGGATGGATGGTCCTTTGGTGGATTTTAGTTCAGAATATGAACCTAAATGGGGACTTAGTTCAGAGTATGATTCTAAGTTGAGGTTTTGTTCAGGAGTATGAACCTAAATGGGGACCTAGTTCAGGAGTATGATCCTAAGTTGAGGTTTGGTTCAGGAGTATGGACCTAAATGGGAACTTAGTTCAGGAGTATGATCCTAAGTTGAGGTTTTGTACCTGAGGGATACTATTTGAAGGTGTTCTCGCTGGGGAAGATTCGGGCTTACGAGAACTATCGGGAAAAAGGGTGACCGTATTGGTCAAGCGGCTGGACCTATGGTAGGCTACCTACGTATCCTTAAGAGGAATCAAGCCAGTCGTAGTTCGAAAATTTCAGGGGACGGTCTTTGATGGTTTGACGGTATTTGGGAGTCACCCGAGGTTTGATGATAATGTTCTTTTTTAAAAAAGTAGTTGACTAAGATATGCTTACATACCTGTGCTGTGCTTACCTGTAGCTGTCGGAAGGACTGAGGCTACGGCCGATGAAGAGTTGTTAGGTTGCCGTTCGTGGGACGGTTTCTGTCGACGATTGGCTGTCTTTGGAGGCATTTTGACCTGAAGGAGGAGTTTGGTTGAGTCTGCATCTTGCTGGTGATCGTCAACCTTGTAGAGGTTGTTGAGCTTGTCTTCTCATTGGGACTTCTTGCTTTTGAGAACTTGGTGTCTCTGACCGCATTGTATTTGAGAACTTGGCATCTTTGTCCGTACTGTATTTGTGAACTGGGCGTCTCTGTTCGAACTGTATGTGAGGACTTGGCGTCCCTGATCTTCTTTCCTTGGAGAACTTGGCGTCTCTGACCAAACTGTATTTGAGAACTAGGCGTCCCTGACCGATTTGTATTTTGAGAACTTGGCGTCTCTGACCGACTTGCCTTTGAGAACTTGGCGCCTCTGACCGAACTGTATTTGAGAACTTGGCGTCCCTGACCGATTTGTATTTTGAGAACTTGGCATCTCTGACCGATTTGTATTTTGAGACCTTGGCGTCTCGGCCAGGAATTGTATTTTGAGAACTTGGCGTCTACGACCCGAATTGTTTGAGAACTTGGCGCCTCTGACCGAACGGTATTTGAGAACTTGGCGTCCCTGACCGTTTTGTATTTTGAGACCTTGGCATCCCTGACCGATTTGTATTTTGAGACCTTGGCATCCCTGACCGATTTGTATTTTGAGAACTTGGCGTCTCTGACCGAATTGTTTTTGAGAACTTGGTGTCCCTGACCAATTTGTATTGGAGAACTTGGCGTCTCTGACCGATTTGTATTGGAGAACTTGGCGTCTCTGACCGATTTGTAGACACTGGAGGCTGTCTTCATCCATTGGAGGTCGTCTTCATCCATTTGTGGACATTGGAGGTCGTCTTTATCCATTTGTGGACATTCGGAGGTCGACTTTGGTGAAGATCATCCTTGCCGAATTCCTGCATTCGTTATTGAAGAGGAAGATGCATATGCGGCATTCATGATGACGGATGCATGCATAGAACCAAAAATGATTATGAGATGATGCATTTACTTGCTTTCGAAGATGCACCTAGCTTATGTTTTTGGCAGGGAAATTACGATTTATGATTTTCAATCACCTAGGATTTTTCCTATTGATTCAAGTTTTGTGCATGCTACATGAGCCCTTGGGAGATTTTTGTGGGGATGCATGGTGATGTATGTGTCTGGAGACTGTTTGGGACAGATTTTGAGCAAGTGGGGGATGAGAACCCTTGATCGCGATTTAAACAGCGGTTGTTGATGAGGTTTTGTTAATAGTATCACATGGACCTCAATTTTGATGAGATTGGATTCAGATTCCGGGTCTTGGTTGAAGTTTTCCCTCTCACTCTTGGTCATTTGAAGCTGATGCTGACAGTCTCTAGGGCACGTCGATATGGTTGAAGCTTCTTTCATTCGGGTGAGCTGTGACTTTGGCCGAAACCTTGTGTGGAGAATGATTTGATGGAATTGCTAATGCCGGGAGAAACCCTGATCTTGAATTCCGATGCTACGGGAAGCTGCCGTGTACCAAGTTCTGAAGATGAAATTCTTTCTTGCGACTTGATAAAATTTGGGTCCAAAAGACCACCTTGACAAAGCCCCGGATCCTGAGTAGGCAAAGTCCAGATTTTGAAGAAGCGACTTGGCGAGTCTATCTCGTAGTGAAGAACCCAACGTGGACCCAAAGATGACTATAGAAGCCCCAGCTTGAAGAGCCGATACAGGAGAACCTGGGAGAACCGCTTAGCAAGCCCCAGCGTGAAGAAATTCAGAGCAGTCTTACAGAGGAGGTACCCATCTTTTCAGGCCTTAGTCAACCAGTTATTTGGACAAGACTCAGAAATGTTTACGTGCAGGGGCACATCTTTTGAAAGGTGGGAATGTCTCCCGAATTTGTGTATGACACTCTTGTTTTAGGTTTGACTCTTTTGAGAGAGTATAAGCATCACAAGGTGTGGAAAAGTGTATGGAAGCCCCTGCAGATAGAAAGACAGTGTTTGGCTCTATTTTCCTATGATGTAGAAAGAGAAGACTTTTCGAGACACTTGAAAACTTGTCTTATTCATGATGATCACAAGGCTGCTTAAAACTCTTTGTGAATGTTTGGGTTATTCAACTCCTAAATCTGATATGAACAAATATTTTGATTAATCACAAGGAGAAAACCAACTGATATCGAGAATCAAGCTCGGAAGGGCGGAAAGTGTATAGGGACGATCCTTGATGAGATCGGACCTGTGTTTTTTTTTTTTTTGAGATTTGTTTGTGATTTCGACCGGACCATTTCTGGTTGCCTACGTTCCCTCCATTATGAAGAGCTCAGGTCGCCGTAGTTCGGGCCTATCCCGAATGAAAAGAGAACGAATGTTGAAATTCGAGGGTCTGAGGACCTTTGGGGATTTTGAGGATTTGGAGGTTTGAATAACATATCCCCTTAGAGTGTTCATGAAAGACACGGATGCGAAGCCCCAGTGGGACATCCACGGCAAGTGTTTGTGAGGAGAAATGAAATATGCTCACATGAAGGGAAGGGTTGAATTTGCACAATCTTTGATTAGTAATTTTGGACCAAGATGGATTAGATTCCAATTTTAAGCAAGCAGTGAAGCATTAACTTGATCCTGACATCGAGGATATTAGAATGAAACTGCTATCCGATAGGGACTGTAGTTGGGTTTCCGGGCTTCGATCGGCCATCGGGTGATTTTGGGAAATTTTGACCTCTTAAGATGAGAGGTCGGCTGGGCCTTTTGCTGACTGAACCTCTAAAGATGAGAGGTTGGCTTGTAGGGACGTGTTTGGGAAATCTATGGCGGGGAAGATTGATTGCCTCTAAGAATGAGAGGTCAAATTTTGACTTTGGCCAGAGGCGAGGGTAATGGTGATGGGAGTATCCTCTAAAATTGAGAGGATGGCTTGGGATTGGTTTAAGGTAATGATAAGAGGAAGTCCGAGCTACTGACAACTTTTTGCGATCTTGCGAGAATTCGGGCTCCTTTTGATCATTGGAGAGCTTCTTGAGATGTCGGGGACTTTTGAGTTCTTCTTCTTTTTTTTTTTGGAAGGCTTCACGAGGAGCTTGGGATTGTATCCGAGATTGTGAGGATTTTAAAATCCTTCTTTTTTTGTTTCTTTTTTGTTTTTTTTTTTTTTTTTTTTTTTTTTGTTTTTTTTTGTTTTTTTTTTTGTTTTTTTTTTTTTGACTTGGAAAGCTTCCTGAGGAGTTGAGGATTATCTTTGTCCTTCCTTCATGGCTTGAGATAATTTGCGCATCGCCGATTCTCGAAGCTAACTTCTCGAGGCTCGCTTGGACTTTCTCTCGGTATGGAGCAAAAATGATGGCTAAACCGGGTTTCAAAACACGCCGATCTTGAAATGAGAGGGTAGTGTTTAGTAAGGGTGAGGTAATGGCTTTCCTATGGGTGAAAGGTTTCAACCGCAATCCCTCTTTGGATGACCTAAACGAGATTAAGTCTTCATTGCTTGCTTAAGCTTTATATGAGAAAAGATCCATGCAAATTCATCGAGCAACGAGATGATGATGATGAAAGGGATGTGAGCATATGAGATGCAAGATGGGGAGTTAGTAAGCCCCAATTTGGGAAGGATATCAATTGATTTTCTCACTCCGATTAGTTTAAATATTAATCATTTTCGAAGAATTAGTGGTTGAGCGGCCAAGTGATCATTTTGGATAAAACCATTTCAATTAAGTGTAACGTGGGTGCGCGAAGTGATGTCTCGAGTCTAGCAAGAAAAGAAAAAGACTTATATTAAAAATTAGACACTTAACCACTATGTCCAAAATGGACTACAACGACAAATGTCCGGGGAAGGACTTAGGTGAAAGAAAAGTACTAGAACCTACGAAGGTTGACTCAAAAGACTATTTTAAAGATAGGTAGCCCCCAGTCTAGCCGCTCTTTCTTTGTTGAACCATGCATCTATTCTTCGACGCTGGAGGCAGGAGCTATTGCGAGACCTTTCCATCGGGATTTCCTTGGCAACTTTTTGCTCAATCCAACCATCTTCATTACTGCGATGGTGGTTCATTGACCTTGCAAAGGGGCGAGTCAAACTCCATTGTGCCCACAAGGCTTGAACCACCAAACTCGATCATGTTGACACTCGTATGTTGTTAGGGAGCGGGTTATTGATAGTATTAGGTCCTTCGGGCATCTCTAACCTCCCTTGCTCAATCAACCCTTGGATGGCCTTTTCGGGGACGCAATCATCCGTCAGTGCCCGTGAAATGCGATGAAAGGCACAATGCTTGGAGGTATCCAAAGGAGCGTTGGGGTTTCTAGGGCGATAATTTTCCAAAGGCCGGAGCAAACCTTCTCTCACCAAACCTCTGAAGATATCACTCAAAGGCATCCCAAAGTTTCTCAAGTCTTGGAGCCGGGATGCGGATGCATCGGGCTTCTTGGGAACAAAGGAAGTGGCATTGTTGCGATCTTTGTCCCAGCGTAGCCGATCGCCTCTTTGCCTTTAGCGAAAGTGAGAGTAGTTTTGGAGGGAGGAGCCCGATATCCGTGGCGAGTGCGGCGGATCAGTGCTGATTATAAGCCTTTTCAAACTTAGCCGGAATTAACCATTGCACGCAAGTCGGCGTAGGGAAGTGGGCGAGGGAAGCTTTCAAATGCGGCTTCAAGCATGACCGAAAGATGTCTAAGCTTGCTCCTCGTCGAGAGGAGGAATGGCCATTTCAGCTGAGCTTTAAGTTCCATCTCTTATAGAAATCCCCAATATTCTCATTAGAGTTTGCATCGTTGTTTTGCGGGTCGACTCTGTTTGTCTCCCACTCCAAGTTGGCTTTATACTTATACGTGAAAGTGCGGTAATTTGTTCCCAAGTAGCCTAGCTTCGGCTGCAATCGGAAAAACCATTTCAAAGCCCACGACTTCAAAGAGAGACTAAAGTAATCGGCCAGCTTCTGGTTTGTGCATCCCTTAGCCTTCATTGCCAAAGTATAGGTGTCCAAGTGAGTTTTAGGGCATGCGCTCCCGTCAAACAATTCCAGAGTGGGCATCACAAACTTGTGAGGCGGGGGACAATCAGTCGGGATACGTAGGCCGAAGAGCGGTGTTCTTTTTGGCGGTCAATTCGGCAATACGTGCTTTCATTTCCTTGTGTTGCTCCATAAACCAAGCCAATTGGGGATCGAAAGGTGGAGCGGGAATTCTGAGGCGATATTTGAGCTAGGAAGAGGACTAGTTGTTGGTGGTGCATTGGTGGAAGGAATACCATACTCGGGGCATAGGTGAAAACACGTCCTTGGCCCAAATTACCCAGGGAGTGTAGGTAGGAGCTTGGGCAAAGGGATAGAACCCGGCGACTTCTTTGTTGGCTTCCAATCGGCGAGAGAAAATGGAGCGGATCTGAGGTAGCCGGATAGCTCGGATTTCCGGAGTGAGGCCCATAAGTGGGCTTAAGTGCGGGCTGCTGTCCCTGGTTGTTGAATTGCATGGCTGGTTGTGGCGAGGATGCATAGAGAGGATCTTGTGGTCTGGTGATTCGGATGAAACGGGGATGGGGACTTGGTAACCCGTTGAACCACGAGTGAGAAATGGGTTTGCGGAAAGGCTGTATGAGGAGCAAGCGAGCTAGCATCATTACGAGGAGGGGCTCACCGTTGCCCCGAACCAAGCTGTGGTGGCATTCCAAAGCTGTTCGCTGCGAAAGTCCGGATTGATTGGTCCCAAGCGAGGCGGGATCCCAATTTCTTTGTGGCATTCCGGGGTATCCCCAACCATGGGAAGGCATTTCGTGCTTGACTTTGTCCCAGCTGAGGCATTGCGAGCGCTCGTCCGTCGAGCTGCATGGATCCGGTGGTGCGGTTGGGGAGCCGGCGACCTAGGGATCGAGGAGCATGGGCTCAGTGGTAGTACCGTGGGAGGCCGGTGGTGGCATCCTGGAGTAGTCGGGTTGACCAAGAGCGGGATTGTGGTCTTCCTCTTCTTCCACGGTGAAGGTACCATCGGGTTGAGGCGCGGCCAATCCGCGACTTTTGATAGCCTCCATAAGGCTGTTCAGTGTGCTTCTGCGCACTCTCATACATTCGGCTAGGCGATTCCCATTGTTGTTGTTACGTGCGAGGAGTCCGGGAGGCGGAGTGACGTTGTCCCCATCGTTACCGGTTGATGCGAGACATTCTAAAATTCGGAGTCGGAACGAGACGGTGAAGGCGATGATGCGCTTGACTCTTCCCAGCGGATTAAACGGTGACCGGTGCCGAAACCAAGCTTTGTGCGGAGCTGCGGGGGAAAGACACGAGGGTTCAGATGTCTGGGAATGGAAGGAGGGTAGGTGTTTGGGCTCTTAGGCTCATGCAACATGCAGTTATTTGTTCATGTTTACTTAAAACACGTTTTATTAACCTAATCGGTTGGAAAAGATTGCTCTTCTTTTTTTTTTTTCGAACTACTACGATTCTGGATCGGTGGGCCCCGTCACTACGTCTATAAGCCCCTCGTATTCCACACAGTATTTCGACCTCCCGGGGTGGACGGCCCGGGCGAGGGTCCTATAGGGCAAGCGGGTCCCACCGACCGAAAGAAAAACGATCCTAGAAGTCTGGCTGGTAATCGAGTCTTAACGAGCATTCGATGTAAATTACGGACAAAGGCGCGTCGAAAGTCAAGATCATGTCAGGAGCTCGACAAAAAGTCGGCATGATTTGGGCCCGATAAGCGTCCACGATTGATCTTGACTTGTCGTCGGTTAAGCCGTAATTAGGCATGGAATAGTCATTAATCCTTGATGACTCGGTGTCAATCTTTGGGAGTCGGTGTATAATTTGTGCCGGTCGAGCCGAAGTCAAGGCGCCGGTCAATATCTTGGTCAAAGTCTGCGGCGGAAAACCGGCGAGAACTTCGGCGATTAGGGACCCGAAAGATATTGAGTCGGTATGCCGACAAAGGCTTGAAAGGAAAGGTCTATACACGGACGGGGGCATGACACAGACCAGACTAAAAACCAACCGGGTCTCGGACAAAGTGTGTCACGGACAAGTGCATGGTCGACACGAGGCTCCATGGGATGTTTGGGTAGTCCTGTGCTCATCCGAGAGGCGTAATAAGACCAAACGGACCGCGACAAGGATTTCCCGGGTTAAGGGCGTAGTGTGCGGTGTACGGTCACGTGCGCGTAGTGTCTGCAGTCTATATTCTTTTTCTGAGTAAAATAGAAATTTTTTTATGTGTCTTAAAAAGTATGATGCATGATTTTTTTTTGGAAATTTTCTTTTTTTTGAAAAATCTTTTTTTTTTTGAAATTTTTTTTTTTTGAAAATTAATGAGCACATAAGCAAATAATCACAAAAATTCCAACAGTTAAGGACATTATTCCGACAGTCAAAATTTTGACTCTTTCCGAGGCGGCCAAAACAAACACGAAAAATGTGCAAAAATCAACACACACAAAACAAAGGATTTTCAAATGTCGGGACGGAAGCTTGACCCTCGAAAGCTTTTTCTTTTTTTTTTGAAAACGATGATACCGGTACGTGGGATTGTTAAACCACAATTTATCCCCGACTCGTGTTAGGAGGCGATAACGGGAAGTTTAATGGTTTCCACCAATATACCAAATATCATTTTTTTTTAGAAAAAGCTTAGTCCCCAGCGGAGTCGCCACTGTGATGTACCCGATTTTTTTTGTGAAAATCAAAACGGAGTCGCCACGCCATTTTTGTTTTAAGGGCCAAAACTTTGAAAAAAGCCCGAGATCAGAGATTTAGGTTCGGAGGTCATGTTACGCGTCGGGAAGGACGTTAGTGTGCACCCGACGCGCCTCGCAAAGCGAGTCTTCCAAACATTTGAAAATCCTTTTTGTTGTGTGTGTGTGTGTGTGTGTGTTTGTGTTTTGACCAAAATAAATTGAAACTGGAGAAAGTAAAAATTGGGATGTCTTTTTAAGACTTTAAACTGATCCCATGATTTTTTGGAGAATTTTTGGTTTGAGTCTTGGCACTCAAAAGATTTTTGGATTTGAAAAACAATTCTGCCAGAATGAAAGAAGGCAGTTGACCCTTGACTTTGAAATGAACTTAAAGGCTTCAAAAACTCAAAATCTGGGGAAAGTCCGAGAATGAAAGTTGCTTAAAACACCCTAAATAGGGTTTCTGCAAAGGAACTTTCCATTTTGGAAGTAATTTGAGGGGTCAAAACCTTCTGGAAATCTCAGATGTGAAATCTGGATTTCCAGAAGCTGATGAACTGGCCTCTGAAAGAAAAATTGAAAAGAGGAGTTTTACTCACCCAAAAAATAAAATAAAAATATGTATGGAAAGATCTGGATGTTGGCTACAAAAAGTGTTTTGTAGTCAACATCCAATTCCAAGTTTTACTGGGTCCAAAAAATAGGGAAATGGACTGAGGTCTCAGAACAATGCTACTGGACAGCAAGATGTTCTTGAGGGAAAATGTGATTTTTGGGGGATTTGCATCTATGTTCACCCCATTTTCATCCCTAGACTTGATACCACTACTTTTTGTTAAGTGGTTATCATATTCAAGTCATCCTTGGGGAATTTATGGGGTTTAAACATATCCTTTGCAAAGGGAAAGGGGATCTTTGTAAAGATGAAATTTAAGAGAAAACCAACTAGAGATTTAGAATATGGACCATTTGAGATGGTCATTCATGAAGATGAAATTCAAGATGACCATCTTGGGTCAAGACTTAAGTTAAACTAGACATAAAGTAGATCAAAGTAGGAAGAACAAGATGAACAAGAAATTAAAAGGGAGTTTTAGGGTTTCAAGAAGGAGGGCTTTACCAATGGTGACACCCTATCTTCCTAGGCTTGGAATTTGACTTGAGGAGTATCAAGATTTGGTGTTTTGGCTTGAGGAGTATCAAGGTTTGGTGTTTGTATTTGTGTTTGGAGTGAGATTGGGAAAGATTCAAGAGAAAATAGTGGCAATCTAGAGATTCCCACTGTTTTCTCTCTATATTCGCCCGAACTTCGTTCTTTGTGAGTAAGTTGTGTTGTTTAAGCGAGAGAGGAGGGTTCAATTTATAGGACCTTGTGAGTGACAAAGACATCCGCGCGGACAAGGTCGGTAGGCGTGCCTGTTCATTAATTACGGCTCCGGCCTTGGACGGGGAAGAATAAAAATTCAAAAAAACCAAATTAACAGCCAGTTTTTGTGTTTCCAGCATTTCTATTTATGGTTTGATTCTTTTGTTTTGCTTTTTAAGATGCTTTCTTTGGTTTATCTTTATTTGGCAATGCCCATTCTACCCTCACTTTGTTAGGAAAGTTAGAAATGTTAGGAATGTTAGTAATTGTTATGACTTTCGTTAATTTTCTAACGAAAATTCTAACAAGCTCAAATTGGAGTACTTACAGCAGCGGAAATTAAATAAAGAAAATGAAACAAACAAGGATTTAAACACTTATCTACAACAATATGTTGTAGACAATAAACTTCTCTTATTAAATCACTTTTGAACCGATTACACAAAGTAAACTAAGAGAATGACTAAATCAACAAAGAGAACTCTCACTAAAACAAAACTCCTTTTAGCCTAAAATCCTTCAGCCTTTTGGAGTGTAAAAAACCGTGTCTTTGGAACTGCCTTGGGTCTTGTATTTATAGTCAAGGAGTTCTAAACTTGATGGGTAAGGATGACCTTGATTGGATAGCTTGATTATCATCAATCTTCCTTTATCTCTTTATCTTTCTTCAAGCCATCTTTATCCTATGTGAGAGTCCTACAATAAATCACCAAAATAATACTAAACACACAATAAAATTCGGTTAATAGGTTAGTAAATAAAAATAAAATATTTACATAAATTAAATATAAAGAAAGTAACAAAACATAATTAAGTCAATCTTTTTGACTTGGCTAAGTGTGATGCTATCACACTTTCAAATTCAATTGATAAAAGTCTAAATTCGGATTACAACTTTAAGCCTATTTTATAGTACCCATAAAACTTGAAAAACACTCATAAACCTTCTAGAATTACTCCTAACCTATATGGTAACTTAATAGGACTCAAAAACTAGTAAATCTTCTCAAAATTTACTCTAAAATCATCTCTAATCAACCTAGGGGTGTAAATGGTTCGGTTTGGTTCGGTTTGGACAAATTTAGAGACCAAACCGCTAGTACTCGGTTTGGAAAAATCCCAAACCAAACCGAACCATGAAAAATTTCAAACCGAACCGAACTGAACCACCTCGGCTTGGTTCGGTTTGGTCTCAAACCGCGGTTCCATTAAGCGGTTCAAACCGCGGTTCGAACTGCGGTCTAAACCACGGTTCGAACCACAAACATGTACAAACTCAAAACGTTACCTATTTATGTAAAAGACATATTAAAATTACAAAACCACAACTTAAGTCTTAAATTACAAAACCACATATTCATCGCCTCATCGGTATCAGGCAGGTGTATCACATTCACACCAAACAAAATCAAACTACCAACATACATAATTGTATCAAAAGGAAGAAGAGGACGAGGCCGGAGATGAAGGGTTATCCGTGAGGTGAGGACGAGGACGAAGGAAGAAGAGTAAGAGGGAAAGCCTTCGTCTTCGTTGATGAGGCAAATCGGAAATGGCGGAGATTGAGAGAGAACTGAGAAGCGCTGCGCCGTGGACGAGGACGAGGACGAAGGAAAAAGAGTAAGAGGGAAAGCCTTCGTCTTCGTTGATGAGGCAAATCGGAAATGGCGGAGATTGAGAGAGAACTGAGAAGCGCTGCGGCGTGAAATTGAAAAGGAAAGAAATGGAAAGGGTTTATAACTTTAGGATATTTATATTTTGTAAGTTGATTATTAGATTAGGGTTTCAAAATCTAAGGGTGGAGATTAAATCAAAAATAATCAATGGTTAATATGACGGTTTGGGTGGTTCAGCTCGGTGGTTTGGTTTGGCGGTTCAGCTCGGTGGTTCGGTTTGGCGGTTCAGCTCGGTGGTTCGGTTTGGCGGTTTAGCTCGAAATGGTTCGGTTTGGTTCAGTTTGGTTTGGTTTGGAGGAGTCAGACCGCAAACCAAACCGAACCGCATGATTTATGGATTTTTGGAACCGAGCTGAACCGCGAAGGCATAAAAACCAAACCAAACCACGTGATTTGGTTCGGTTCGATCTCAAACCGCGGTTTGAACCGAACCGTTGACACCCCTAAATCAACCTATTAAAATTAATGACGAAATTAAGAAATAAAATATAAACTAAAACAAATTGAATTCTAAAATACTAATTAAAATACTAAAATAATTACTATATTTGACTTTGTCAAATGTCCTTCCTACATCATTCACCCACTCTTCAAAAGAACTCGACCCCGAGTTCTCATTCGATGTTTGGAAAGTGTCGTCTCACTTAAAAATATATTTTGAATAAATCTTCTTTTTAAGCACACATTGACGTAAGATGATCTCTTTCAAATATAAAATTATTCCATCATTCCTATTCTCCTTGTGTTGATCTTCCGCCCCTTCCTCCCCTTGATCAACAATGATCAATAAATCTTCAAAAATAACTTCCTCATTAAAAGCTTCTTCTTAAGTAGGAAATTCTGTCTCCTTGAATTCAACAAGGACATTATCAGGTATTATAATACTTGAAGTAATAATATCACCACAAACCTGAACAATGCTCAAATCTTATTTGAACTCACAAATAACTTCCTCTCCCTTGAAATCTTCGTTCAAAGTTTTTGGGTCTGGAGTTGATTTGGCTTCATCCACACGCCTAATCTCAGCGGATAATTTCGTCTCCAATCATCGAATTCGCCTGGAATAAAAACATTCTTTAGAATAATACAAATCAGATTTCACCCAATATTTATCCCTAGCAATTCGATTTTCCTCTGCATTTGATATCTGCAGCTGTTGATCATGATTGTAGCCCTTCTCTGCAAATTTTGCCTCAATTGCAAAGAAATATTCTTCTTGTTGTCGATCATGTGTTAGACGAACATTGATGTCTTCAAGAATAGCATAATGGTCTTTTCCACCATTGTTGGTCATCTTCTCCATGGATCGTTGATCTTGAGGAGGCACTGCCCTGGCCTCACCTTCATCATTATCCGAAGCATCCCCGCCTATCGGATCACTACGGTGGAGATTTTCCCCGTGAGGATCAGCCCGATTTCGTGGGTTGGCATCACCGCCACCACCTACCCGCATCTGAACCAAAGCCGCCAATAATTCCGCATGTTGCCGATCGCGACACTCTTCGTCTAACCGCATACGTTCCGTGGCTGCTGCTTCCATGCGTTCAAGGATTGCAGTGATGTCGCTGTTGTTTCTCCCATCGTTTGCCATCACCTCGTTGGAGAACCCTAGGATCGTCCGATTTCTGATACCAACTGATGTAAACAGAAGTATAACGAATCAGTGATGAAAGACAGGATAAAGCCTGCTTTGATACCAACTGACGCAAAGTAACGCAGCGGAATAGTAATCAAGGCTTGATCGAAATCAAAACCTTCTGCAAGGAATCGTAATTCCTTAGATAACAAGAACTTTCAAGGAAGATCTTCTGCAAGCCAATAGAATTGACCAAGGGTTTTTGCAAAAAAGCAAACTTAAATTCAATTGATAAAAGTCTAAATTCGGATTACAACTTTAAGCCTATTTTATAGTGTCCATAAAACTTGAAAAACACTCCTAAACCTTCTAGAATTACTCCTAACATATATGGTAACTTAATAGGACTCAAAAACTAGTAAATCCCCTCAAAATCTACTCTAAAATCATCTCTAATCAACCTATTAAAATTAATGACGAAAATAAGAAATAAAATATAAACTAAAACAAATTGAATCCTAAAATACTAATTAAAATACTAAAATAATTACTATATTTGACTTTGTCAAATATCCTTTCTACATCACACCTTATAGCCAAGATTCTAAAAAGCGCTAGGCGAATGCTAGGCGGCAGGAGTAAGTTTTAGAGAAAACCTGTTTCTCCATAAGTTATAAAAATTCAACTTTTCATCCTTAAAAATATCGAGTTTAGACCTTAAAACATTGAGTTTAGGCATTAAAATACCTAGAAAATAAAATAGTGAGTTTAGGCGTTAAAACAGTGAGTTTAAGCTAGAAAATAAAATAGCGAGTTTAGGCCTTAAAACAGTGAGTTTATGGTTTAAAACACCAAGTCGATATATTTAAAAAGGGGACTTTTTATAACTTATGAACAAACAGGTTTCCCCCAAAAAATTTTGAGGCGGCAGAGCCGGGCCTAGCGCCTAGGTGGAGACTAGTCAGGATTAGTCGGGACCTAGACAAGATTTATAACTAAGCGTTAAAGAGAAACCTAACACCTAGACGGGGCCCAGATAATTTTAAACGGGTCTTTTAAAACACTGCTTATAGCCCAAGCTTCAGTTCTAGAAGAGGTCCATGTGTACCGAATTTGAAGCTAGTGCTATCGAATTGCTATTTACTACCAACTAACTAACTATTTAAATTTAATCTTTAATAAAGGTTGTTCCTTTCTATTTCTATGTATTGATGAGATTATATGATTAAATTATAGTTCCATTTTTAATGAATCGATTGAATGGCTCAGATTGTGCAATTGATCATTGCCTCATAAACATAGTTTTACTATGTCTTGTGGTCATTAAATCAATTTTTTTTAACAAATAATAAATTTAATAGCATTAATAATATGAGAAGGGACGGCACTTCACAAAAACTGGAGGATCAACCCAACTATTCATAGATTCGTTTTTTAACCTACAACATTGACAATTTCAATTCAAATCTTAAGACATTCGGATTCTAATTCAAGTATAACTTGGACACTGTCTCGATTCGGCATTTAAAAAATCTTCATCACATAAAATATTGCTTTGAGCACTTGACATAAAGAATTTGGATTGACAGAGTAAAAGTCCACCATACGTTTTAAAATTCTTGAAACATCCTTCCTTCCTTGTGCAACAAGAAAAAATATACTAGTCTATAAGAAATTATAATTAACATTTTTTTTACAAATGAAGTACTTCCCTTTGTCTTGAACTTTGTCTTCAAAAAAGATAGTTTCAATTTCTATTGCTAATTTTAATTAAAATTTGACAAATGTTATATATTAATTTAGTTATTGTAACGATAATAGCTTTTATATTTACAAAAATAATTATTTTTTCTATTTTTTGTCAAAATTTAATAAAATCATTTAATAAAAATAAATTTTCCTTTTTGTGACAGAGTGAGCATTAGGAATAATCACTCTTTATGTCTTGAAACCGAACGACCTATTTTACAAAAATTTACGTAGTTAAACTATGGAATGTGTATGTTTATAAGTAATCACTTAAATATCAAACTACCTAAAATAATGACTTAAAAATAACTACATAAAATCTTGGGAAAATACGTTTTTTCAAAAAGTTAGGAAAAAGAAATTTTTGTATTTTTAAAGTATGTACGACGACATTTTTGTAATTAATTGGTGCTTTTAAATACGTGTGCGTTGATATTTTCGTAAATATTTTAGGTTATCAATTTAATCTAACAGTCGTTAACTCTGACATTGACACTACTAATAGTAACAATGACATTGATTCATACTGAGTTGCTGACACTCTTTAACACATATATTGGCACTTATCAAAATACTAGTAAAAGTCCGTGTCCGAGGGTACGTGTTTTTTTTTTTTTTAAAAGGGCAAAATGGAAAAGGAACAACTTAATGAGGGCAAAATGGAAAATTTGGCATTTGGTACTGTTCATAGTACTGTTCACCCATTATGTGATTTATACTATAGATATATTTTAGCACTTAAATAACAAAATTTATAAAAACTTGAAAGACTTGTTTGAGGGTCTAAATGATGTATTTTGGGTTTTTTAAACCCTATATCAAGGGCTAAAAGCCCATGGGTTTTGCAGGTCTCAAATTTTCTTTGATTTGATATATTTTGCATTTCATATTTCATAACTCATCTGAAATAAAAAATTAGGTCAGTTTTTGCGCACGCGCACAATAAAACAATCAATGTTACTAGTAAAACACAAACATTAGGTCTCCTTATAACTAATGATGACTATACCAGTTAATGTCAGTGTTAGTGTTGTTGAGTGTTAGGTACATGCGTGTTGCTACTGTAACAACCCTAAACCTAGGCACTATTTTAGCATCCTATTATATGCATTTTATATTATTGATTGACTTTATGTGATTACTTTATGTCTTTAATTTCTTATGTTAAGTAAAGTTGGTTGTGAAATAATTTTAAAGCCTTAGGATTAAATGAAAATAAGTTAAAGTATTTTGTTGAAGTATAGTAATTGAAAATAAATAAAATATGAGTGGTTGGATTGTCCTTGTGTAGAGGAGAGAAGTAGAGGGTTTAATTTCATTCTTTAGAAATTGAGGGGCTTAATTGGAGAAAATTGAAAGAACTCATTAAATGAGTCATGGGAAGCCATACCCCCCTTTTTCCCTCACCACCTCCTTAGTCAACCTCCCCATACTTTTCCCATCTCATTCCTTCTTCCTCCTCCATTTGAAATCTTCATGGAAACTCCTTCTTAAACCTTTCCTTCCAAATTTTTTAGCAAATTCAATCCTTCTCCATTTTTCGATCCGTTGGCGTATTCTTGTTCGGGGCAACGAGGGGAGCGCATCAAGCTAGAAAGATCGTTATTCCATCTCATATTGTTAAAGTGAGTTATTATGACTTTCCTTCAATTAAATGTTCATGAAATATTTGATGTTGATATTGTTGTTATAATTGTTGTTTGAGATATTAGAACATTTTCTTGGAGTTGAGAAATGGAGTAATGACCTAGAAATATGTTGTTGTTCATGGAAGTTGATAAGGAGTGTAAGAATATGGTTTGAGTTAGAATAAGAATGTAAACTTGAAATGTGGTGGTGAAATGAGTAGGAAATCAAATTATAAGTAGTCTAGGTTTATACTACTTTGGGTTTAAATGGGTTATAATGATATTTACAAAGTTAGTATACCCTTTTAGGTTCACAAATCAGAGGAAGCTTAGTTTGGGTTTGGTTCTTTTTGAGTTGTTGATGGAAACCTGCTACTGATGTCTGATTCTGGTCAAGGCACGAGTCGTGCCCATGGCCAATTCGTGTAAACGACTCGTGATTTAATTGTCATCCTTGCTGATTGAAATGGAGCTGAAGGAGCACGAGTCGTGCCATAAGGCACGAGTCGTGCCCTGTAGGATAACGAGTCGTGCCCTTGTAGGGACGACTGTTTCTGGAAGGGGTCAAAGGGGGCACGAGTCGTGCCCTGGCCTGATAACTCTTGACCATTTTCTGAGCTATTTAAACCCGATCTAACTAGTATATAAATGAACCCTCTTTAACCTAGATTAAGGTAGAATACTTTGACTACACAATGACATCTTAATTGGTCAAAATGAAATTGTGGAAGTACTTTAAATATTGCTCGGAAAACGCTTGGCAGCCTTGTTTGGCAACTTAACCAATGTGACTCCAACTTGGTAAATTGAGCTTGAATCTTTATAGAGGCAATGTATTATTGAATATTGACTATGTAGGGTTGGCTGATGATACCTTGTTGCCTTACTTGAGTACTTATTCATGGATTGTGCTATGCATAGTGTATTAAATAAATGTTGTACTATGATATTGGTTGAACATGAGTATAATTTACCATGTAGTTATATTTCGTATCCCTTTTTGTGGAATTTATTTCAAGTAACTATTATGTGCATGAACTTGTGTTAATCAGCTGATGTTGGGGGTATAGCGTAATACGATCAATTATGGAAAGTGTGACCTAATGTGATCGGATTATGTTATACCTGTGACCGTCCCCTTCTGTGGCCACAGATTGGGGTTATAGCATTTGTATTGAGCCAAAAGCCTTACAAAGTTGCTACTATCTTATATGGTTCCCTGAAAAACGGGTCTTATAAGAAGTGAATAATGCTCAAGCAGTTCACATATGATTGGGGTTTTATCTCCAATGTTGTACGACTATGGTTCAGACGGGAAAAGGTAAACCGAGGTAATGTAAGGTGCTTACAGCTTTTCCAATGTGTTATATGCACCATGATATGTGTTGCATCTTACTTGGCATATTGCTGCATTCATAATAGCTTGTTGAGATTTATTCTCACCCCTCTCCCTTTAATGTTTTTAGATCCCGAGACAGGCGGACCGGCCAAGTAAGGACGAAAAGGAGTTTGGAAGTGGTATTTTGGGATTGTCGGGGTATGTATAGGTTAGCGTAGAAAGATGCATTTTGGTATAATTCCTTTATGGAGTTTGTGTATATAAAAACTTAGTTTCTACGTTATAACCGAAATCTTTTGTAGCTAAAACAGGTTGTTACTTTTAAAGTTGTTCAACTCTTCCTCCAATGTGGAGAGGAATGGAGTTATTTTGAAATGGTTATGTTAAGTATGTTTAAGTATGTAAGTTAAATTAAAGTTTTAAAAATTTAGGAAGTTTGGAGTTAGTTTGGGGACGCTCCAACTCGGGACACGTGTTGGTTCCGGGTCGGGGTCCCTACAGTTGGTATCAGAGCTCGGTTTAGAGTTCTTGGGTAGAGTCTAGTTGAGTGAGAGTGTGCGATAACTGACGCCGAGTGTTTAATGCAGGAGTTGTTCTAATTGCGGGTAATGATGATGATCAGACTCGGGCTTTGGGCAATGTTGGTAATCCGAATGCAGAAATGATGGACATGTTTCGAGTATTTCTACAGAATATGGCAAATCAAAATCAAGGTAGGGCTCAACAGCAACCGGAAGGTAGACAAGTGCACGGCCTAGAGAAATTTGTGAAGATGTCGCCCCCGAGTTTCAATGGAGATCCGGATCCGTTGAAGGCTGAGAGATGGCTTGAAGCTATGAATAAGATTTTCGCAGCAATGGAAAGTCTGGATGCAGAAAAGGTGAGATGCGCTGTTTTCAAGTTAGAAGGACCGGCCGAGCATTGGTGGCAAGTAGTGAAGGATGGCTGGGATCGGGACCTTACACTGCAGATTTGGGAGAACTTCACACGCAAGTTCCGAGATCATTTCATCCCAATGGTTACAAGGGATAAGAAGGAAGTCGAGTTCTTGAAATTGGAGCAAGGGACAATGACCATAGCACAGTATTCAGCCAAATTTATAGAGTTAGCCCGATATTGTCCTCATTTGGTGTCGGAAGAAGAGAGGCAAATCTACGGGTTCGTGAAAGGGTTAAGAGTAGAGTTCCGGAAGCAGTTATTGACGCATGACTTCATCAACTACCAAGCGGCCGTGAATATGGCATACCGGATTGAGAATGATATTGAAGAGCATCGTAGTAAATCTGAAGGTGGAAGTAAGAATAGATTCCAAGGTCAAGGTTCTGGGCAGAATAGAGGGCAGCCAAGATCAACAGCCCAAGGAGCAGACAGAGGAGGAAATGTGAAGGCTCCTACAAACCGTTCGACTTCGAGTCAGGTTGGGACATTGTGTGGATATTGCAAGAAGCCAGGACATTCAGAGGATAGGTGTTGGAGTAAGCAAGGAAAATGTTTAGAGTGTGGGGCAACAGGCCATTTCCGGAAGAATTGTCCTAAGTGGCAAAGGAAGCAAGCTTCGGATAGCGAACAAGGGGGACAAGGTGGTGGTGTGAAAAGAGATGTCGAAGGGAAACCCAAGGATACAGTGCAAGGTCGAGTGTTCGCCTTGGGTAGAGGAGAGGTCGATCCTAATGCTGTCATTAGAGGTATAGTTCCTATCTCAGGAGTTAAGGCCCGCATCCTTATAGATCCCGGGTCTTCCCATTCATTTGTGGCATCTCTGTGAGGACCCCGACCCGGAACCTACACGTGTCCCGAGTTGGTGCGTCCCCAAACTAACCCAAAAACACTAAACTTTTAAAACTTTACTTTGACTTTCAAACATAAGCATTAATAATATAACATTTCAAAAGAACTCCACTCAACTCCACATCGGAGGAGGAGATAACTAACTTTGAAAACAATCAACTGTTTAGTTACAAAAGATATTGGTTTTTAACGTAGAAAATAAAGTTTATAATTACAAACTCCCAAAAGGAATTATGACAAAATAATTTCTACGCCAACCTAACGTACCCCGACAATATCCCAAAATGCTCACAGCCAAACTCCTTTCCGTCCTTACTTGGGCGGTCCTCCTGTCTCGGGATCTAAAACAGTAAAGGGAGAGGGGTGAGAATAAATCTCAGCAAGCTATTATGAATGCAGCAATATGCCAAATAAATGCAACATATAACAAGTCGCACGTAACACATTGGAAAAGCTATAAACACATTCCATTACCTTGGTTTACCTTTTCCCGTCTGAACAGTAGTCGTACAACATTGGGTATAATAATACTCCAATTATACAGTGAGCTGCTTAAGCAATACTCACGTCTTATAAGACCCGTTTTCAGGGAACCAAATAAGACATTAGCAACTCTGTAAGGCTTTTGGCTCAATACAGACGCTATAACCCCAACCTGTGGCCACAGGAGGGGACGGTCACAGATATAACGTAATCCGATCATATTAGGTCACACTTCCATAATTGATCGTGATTCATTATACCCCAACGTCGGTGACTCACACATAATCAAGCACATAATAGATACTTGAATAAAATCCACAAAAGGGATAACAATATATCAACATGGTAAAATATACTCATGTTCAACCAATATCATAGTGCAACCTTAAATTAACACACTATGCATAATACAACAATGTATATGAACTCAATGTAAGCAAGGAAGTAGCATCAATCCATCCTACATGGTCATTATACAATAATACATAGCCTCTTTAAGGGTCTAAGTTGAATCTACCAAGTTGGGATCATAATTGTCTAGTTACCAAACTAGGTTATCTAACGTTTTCCAAGCAACATTTATAGTACTTCCACTACTCCATTTTGATCACTTAAGATGTCATTGTATAGCCAAAGTATTCTACTTTAATCTAGGTTAAAGAGTTTTCATTTTGGTTCTAGTTTGATTGGTTTTAAACAACTTCAAAATTGATGTGAGAAACCGGTTCGAGCACGACTCGTGCTCCCAGAGCACGACTCGTGCTCAATCCCTTAAGTCACTCAGAACGATTGGACCTCCTAGGTACGACTTGTGCTCACGACTTGGCCAAGGGCACGACTCGTGCCAAGGGGCACGACTCGTGCCTCGGCCCAGATCAGTTTTTCAACAATGGTAACCTAAGTTTCCAATTCCTTCTTACCAAACTTAAGCTCAAGAACACCCATGACACTTAATCATTCCAAGTCCCATAAAGCAAGTAAATTCAACCCAAGAAATCCTAGATCATTCATTTCTACCCATTTCACCCATTTCAAACCCTTTTTACGAAAAATCTTCCATGAACCCTAACTTCAAATTTTCCATTTTCAACACATTCAACTCCCAATAGGTTTCCCAAGCAAGAAATCACCAACATAAGAACAAGAACCACAAGAATTATTCATGAGCATTCATGAGAAGAGAAGTCATAACAACTTACTTGGATTTTAGAAGGAAAGATTGGTCTAGATGGGTTCCTCTAGGAGATTCAACTTCAAAGGTGCTCTTGGACTTGATTTTTGGATGAAGAAAGTCTTGACTTCAAAGCTTGGGGAGTGGAAGCTTCAATGGAGGATTTCTCTATACTTCCTCTAGGTTGAAGATGAATGAGAAATGAAGGGGAAGGGGGGAAAGTAAGAGGAGGTGAGGGGGATTGGACAAGTGTCACACCTAGGAGAAGGAAGACCTCCTTGGCCCCCCATGCCATTCTCTAAGGATTTAGGCTTTCACTTAACTTAAAGAAACAAAATAAAATAAATTCTTATCCCATTAATTCATCCTACTCATTTAACCTCCCCATTTATTTAGCACTTTCCCATTTTTATTATTTCCCCTAGTTTCTTTATTTAATGTCCAATAAATTCTCATAAGTTCCTCAATTTACTTTTCACCCAATTTGTCTTAATTTAAGAATTTAGAGACATAATTGAACACATAAAGATAACATAAATATTAAAAGCATATAATTTAATATTTAAAATAAGTGCCTAGGGTTGGGGTCGTCACACTCACTCCCCCTTAAAGAAAATTCGACCCGAATTTTAAAAGGAAACTTACTTGAATTTTCAAACAACCACGGGTATTTCGCTCTCATCTCCGACTCTAGCTCCCACGTCGCTTCCTCAACTGTATGATTCTTCCAAAGGACTTTCACTATCGGAATACTCTTGGTTCTCAACTCTTTAACTTGGAATTCTAATACTCTTAATGGCTCTTCAACATACGACATGTCCGCTTGGACATCATCGGGAGGAGAGCTCAAAACATGGGAGGGGTCATGACAATACTTCCTAAGCATAGAAACGTGAAATACATCATGAAGCAAAGAGAAAGACGGAGGCAACGCTAACCGGTAAGCCAATTCCCTATCTTCTCTAGAATCTCAAACGGTCCCACAAACCTCGGGGCTAACTTACCCTTATTACCAAACCTTTTAATCCCCGTCCTCGGAGAAACCTTCAAGAACACAAAGTCACCAACCCGAAAAGATAAATCCCGTCTTCTATTGTCGGCGTAGCTTTTCTGTCTACTCTGAGCCGTCTTCAATCTATCCCGAATCACCTTGATCTTCTCGTAGAATCTCGAACCAAATCCGACCCCAAAGTCTCGCTTCACCAACCTCGTCCCAACACATCGGAGATCGACACTTCCTACCATACAACGCTTCATACGGAGCCATCTCAATACTAGGCCCGATAAGCTGTTGTTGTAAGCAAACTCGACTAACGGTAGATGATCCTCCCAAGATAATTGGAAATCCATCACACAAGCTCGTAACATATCCTCAAGTATCTGAATAGTTCTCTCGGGATCGACCGCCGGTTTGAGGATGAAACGCGGTACTAAAACACAACTTAGAACCCAATGCTTCATGCAATGCTCTCCAAAATCTAGATGTAAACCTCGGATCTCTGTCGAGACACAATACTAACCGAACCCCGTGAAGTCTCACAATCTCCTTCAAATACAATCGGCTAACTTCTCTAACGAAAACTTAGTTGACACCCGGAAGAAAATGAGCCGACTTCGTCAACCGATCCACAATAACCCATATAGCATCCATCTTCTTCGCGGTAGAGGTAGACCCGAAACAAAATCCATCGAGATCCCTTCCCATTTCCATTAGGAATATCCAATGGTTGAAGTAGTCCCGCCGGTCTTTGATGTTACCTTAATCTGTTGACACGTCAAACACTTAGATACATAATCCGCTATTTCCCTTTTCATTCCATTCCACCAATATCCACGCTTCAAGTCTTGATACATTTTAGTACTCCCGGATGAACAAACTTGGACTTATGGCCATCCTCTAAGACACGCTTCTTGATTTCCGGCGATGACGGAGCATAAATTCTCCCTTGGAAAGTTAAAATCCCATCTCGATTCAAAGCAAAATCCCGGCTTTCCCATCTTGCACTTGATCACAAATTTTCTTCAATTCGGATCTTCTTGTTGAGCTTCCTTCAAATCACCATACAATGTAGGAATGGCTCGAACATTCGCAACTATCACTTCACTCTTCAACTCCCGAGAACTTCGAGGCGCATCACATACGCCTTTCGGCTAATCGCATCGGCCACCACATTGGCCTTCCCGGATGATAGGATATGACACAATCAAAATCCTTCAAAAACTCTAACCATCTTCTTTGCCGGTTGTTCAACTCCTTTTGGGTAAATAGGTACTTCAAACTCTTATGATCGGTAAAAATCTCAAACTTCGCCCCATAAAGGTAGTGCTTCCACTTATGTAACGCAAATACAATCGCCGCCAATTCCATATCATGAGTAGGGTAATTCTGTTCCGCCGGTGATAACTTCCTAGAGGCATACGCAATAACCTTCCCATTCTGCATCAACACACATCCCAAACCCGCCTTCGAGGCATCACTATAAATAACAAAATTCTCGCAACCACTCGGAAGGGTAAGAACCGGAGCCGTCGTCAACCTCTTCTTCAATTCATCAAAACTTGCTTCACACTTGGAATCCCACACAAACAATACATCTTTCCGAGTCAACCTAGTCAACGGAGTAGCAATCCGGGAAAACCCCTCGATGAACCTCCGATAGTACCTGCCAAACCCAGAAAACTACGGACTTCGGTCACGGTCGAAGGTTGCTTCCAATTAACCACGGCTTCAATCTTTGCGGGATCCACGGAAATCCCGAACTCGACACAACATGCCCCAAGAAAGAAATCTGCTCCAAGCCAAAACTCGCGCACTTACTGAACTTAGCATACAACTGCTTCTCACGAAGAACGGACAAGACAATCCTCAAATGATTCTCATGCTCTTCCCGGGACTTAGAATACACAAGAATATCATCAATAAAGACCACCACAAAACTATCGAGATAAGGCTTGAAGACACGGTTCATCATATCCATAAACACTGCTGGAGCATTAGTCAACCCAAACGGCATCACCACAAACTCATAATGACCATATCTAGTACGGAAAGCTGTCTTAGCAACATCATCCGGCCTAATCTTCAACTGATGGTATCCGCTTCTCAAATCAAGCTTTGAGTAGATAACGGAACCTTGGAGTTGGTCAAATGCGAAATCATCTATATGCGGAAGAGGATACTTATTCTTAATGGTGGCTTGGTTCAACAAACGATAGTCAATACACAATCGTAAGGTACCATCCTTCTTCCTAACAAACAAGACCGGTGCTCCCCACGGAGACACACTAGGGCCGAATAAAACCTCGGTCTAACAATTCTTGCAATTGGACCTTCAACTCTTTTAACTCGTGCGGAGCCATTCTATAGGGTGCTTTAGAGATAGGAGCGGTGCAGGGTACTAAGTCAATACAAAACTCTATCTCACGATCCGGAGGCATAGAGTACTCACTAGAAAACACGTCACTAAACTCATTCACTACCGGAACATGAGCTAACTCGGGAGACTTCTTATTGGAATCTACCACATAAGCCAAGTAACCCGCACACCCCTTAGATAGCATCTTTCTAGCTTTTAAGGCAGAAATAACATGCAAACCGAACATAGATTTATCGGCATCAAATATAAAAGTAGGCACATCAGGCATAGCAAATGAGACTCGCTTCCTACGACAGTCTACCAAAGCATGGCACTGACTCAACCAATCCATACCAAGGATCACATCAAAATCACGGATTGGTAACTCGACCAAATCCACCCAGGCAATACATGCCCACATATAGTCACATCACATCCACGATATATCAAAGAAGATTCAAGGCTCTCTCTCATACGAGTAGAGCCCTCTAACACATAAGGCATAGATTCAGGCAAGATATGCAATGAGAATGCAAAATGAGACGCCACAAATGAATGGGAAGACCGGGATCTATAAGAATGCGGGCCTTAACTCTGAGACAGAACTATACCTCTAATGACGGCATTAGGATCGACCTCTCCTCGACCCAAAGCAAACACACGACCTTGGACTTTATCCTTAGGTTTCCCATCAACATCTCTTTTCACACCACCACCTTGACCCCCGAATCCGGTACCCGTCGCTTGCTTATTACGTAACTTGGGACAATTCCTCCCGAAATGGCCCGGCGATCCACACTCCAAACACTTGCCTTGTTTGCTCCAACATTTGTCTTCGGAATGCCCTATCCTCTTGCAAAACCCACATGTTGTCCCAAACTGACCGGAAGTCGCACGATTTGCCGGAGCCGCCACATGACCTCCTCGATTCGCCCCCGGGGTGAAAGTCCTCGGCTGCACTCTATTCTGTCCCGATCCTTGACCCTGAAATCTGTTCCTGTTTCCTCCTTCATTCTTACCACGATGCTCCTCTATGTCGTTCTCAATCCGGTACGCCATATTCACTGCTGCTTGGAAATTGGCGAAGTTATGCGTCAACAACTGCTTCCGAAACTCAACTCTTAAACCTTTCACAAAGCCGGTAAACTCGCCTCTCCTCGTCGGCACCAAATGAGGGCAATATCGGGCCAATTACGTGAACTTTGCTTGAATGCGAGCTCTTGTCATGGTTCCTTGCTCCGGTTTGAAACTCGCCTTCTTTCTTGTCTCTAGTAACCATCGGCACAAAGTGATCTCGGAACTTGAGCGTGAAGTTCTCCCACATTTGCGGTGTCAAATCTCGGTCCCAACCATCCTTTACCACTTGCCACCAATGCTCCGCTGGTCCTTCCAACTTGAAAACGGCGCATCTCACTTTCTCCGCATCCGTACTCTCCATAGCTGCGAAAATCTTGTTCATAGCCTCAAGCCACCTCTCGGCCTTCACCGGATCCGGATCTCCGTTGAAGCTAGGAGGAGACATCTTCACGAACTTCTCCAAACCATGTTGCCCTTGTACGCCTAGATTCGATTCAAATTCTCGATTACGAGTTGCCATATCTTTGAAGGAACCCTCGGAACATGTCCATCATCTCGGCGTTCGGATTACAGCACCACCCAAACCCAGTTCGGATCACCTTCATTTCCCGCCATTACAACAAACTCCTGCATTAAACACTCGACGTCGGTTACCACACACTCTCACTCGGCTAGACTCTACCCGAGAATTCTAACCGAGCTCGATACCAAGCGTGAGGACCCCAGGCCGGAACCTACACGTGTCCCGAGTTGGTACGTCCCCAAACTAACCCAAAAACGCTAAGCTTTTAAAACTTTACTTTGACTTTCAAACATAAGCATTAATAATATAACATTTCAAAAGAACTCCACTTAACTCCACATCGGAGGAGGAGATAACTAACTTTGAAAACAATCAAGCTGTTTAGTTACAAAAGATATTGGTTTTTAACGTAGAAAATAAAGTTTATAATTACAAACTCCCAAAAGGAATTATGACAAAATAATTTCTCTACGCCAACCTAACGTACCCGACAATATCCCAAAATGCTCACGGCCAAACTCCTTTCCGTCCTTACTTGGGCGGTCCTCTGTCTCGGGATCTAAAACGGTAAAGGGAGAGGGGTGAGAATAAATCTCGGCAAGCTATTATGAATGCGGCAATATGCCAAATAAATGCAACATATAACAAGTCGCACGTAACACATTGGAAAAGCTATAAACACATTCCATTACCTTGGTTTACCTTTTCCCGTACGAACGGTAGTCGTACAACATTGGGTATAATAATACTCCAATTATACGGTGAGTGCTTAAGCAATACTCACGTCTTATAAGACCCGTTTTCGGGGAACCAAATAAGACGTAGCAACTACGTAAGGCTTTTGGCTCAATACGGACGCTATAACCCCAACTTTGTGGCCACGGGAGGGGACGGTCACGAATATAACATAATCCGATCATATTAGGTCACACTTCCATAATTGATCGTATTCTATACCCCCAACGTCAGCTGACTCACACATAATCAAGCACATAATAGATACTTGAATAAAATCCACAAAAGGGATAACAATATATCAACATGGTAAAATATACTCATGTTCAACCAATATCATAGTGCAACCTTAAATTAACACACTATGCATAATACAACAATGTATATGAACTCAATGTAAGCAAGGAAGTAGCATCAATCCATCCTACATGGTCATTATACAATAATACATAGCCTCTTTAAGGGTCTAAGTTGAATCTACCAAGTTGGGATCATAATTGTCTAGTTACCAAACTAGGTTATCTAACGTTTTCCAAGCAACATTTATAGTACTTCCACTACTCCATTTTGATCACTTAAGATGTCATTGTATAGCCAAAGTATTCTACTTTAATCTAGGTTAAAGAGTTTTCATTTTGGTTCTAGTTTGATTGGTTTTAAACAGCTTCAAAATTGATGTGAGAAACCAGTTCAGAGCACGACTCGTGCTCCAGAGCACGACTCGTGCTCAATCCCTTAAGTCACTCAGAACGATTGGACCTCCTAGGTACGACTCGTGCTCACGACTTGGCCAAGGGCACGACTCGTGCCAAGGGGCACGACTCGTGCCTCGGCCCAGATCAGTTTTTCAACAATGGTAACCTAAGTTTCCAATTCCTTCTTACCAAACTTAAGCTCAAGAACACCCATGACACTTAATCATTCCAAGTCCCATAAAGCAAGTAAATTCAACCCAAGAAATCCTAGATCATTCATTTCTACCCATTTCACCCATTTCAAACCCTTTTTACGAAAAATCTTCCATGAACCCTAACTTCAAATTTTCCATTTTCAACACATTCAACTCCCAATAGGTTTCCCAAGCAAGAAATCACCAACATAAGAACAAGAACCACAAGAATTATTCATGAGCATTCATGAGAAGAGAAGTCATAACAACTTACTTGGATTTTAGAAGGAAAGATTGGTCTAGATGGGTTCCTCTAGGAGATTCAACTTCAAAGGTGCTCTTGGACTTGATTTTTGGATGAAGAAAGTCTTGACTTCAAAGCTTGGGGAGTGGAAGCTTCAATGGAGGATTTCTCTATACTTCCTCTAGGTTGAAGATGAATGAGAAATGAAGGGGAAGGGGGGAAAGTAAGAGGAGGTGAGGGGGATTGGACAAGTGTCACACCTAGGAGAAGGAAGACCTCCTTGGCCCCCCATGCCATTCTCTAAGGATTTAGGCTTTCACTTAACTTAAAGAAACAAAATAAAATAAATTCTTATCCCATTAATTCATCCTACTCATTTAACCTCCCCATTTATTTAGCACTTTCCCATTTTTATTATTTCCCCTAGTTTCTTTATTTAATGTCCAATAAATTCTCATAAGTTCCTCAATTTACTTTTCACCCAATTTGTCTTAATTTAAGAATTTAGAGACATAATTGAACACATAAAGATAACATAAATATTAAAAGCATATAATTTAATATTTAAAATAAGTGCCTAGGGTTGGGGTCATCACACTCACTCCCCCTTAAAGAAAATTCGACCCGAATTTTAAAAGGAAACTTACTTGAATTTTCAAACAACCACGGGTATTTCGCTCTCATCTCCGACTCTAGCTCCCACGTCGCTTCCTCAACTGTATGATTCTTCCCAAGGACTTTCACTATCGGAATACTCTTGGTTCTCAACTCTTTAACTTGGAATTCTAATACTCTTAATGGCTCTTCAACATACGACATGTCCGCTTGGACATCATCGGGAGGAGAGCTCAAAACATGGGAGGGGTCATGACAATACTTCCTAAGCATAGAAACGTGAAATACATCATGAAGCAAAGAGAAAGACGGAGGCAACGCTAACCGGTAAGCCAATTCCCCTATCTTCTCTAGAATCTCAAACGGTCCCACAAACCTCGGGGCTAACTTACCCTTATTACCAAACCTTTTAATCCCCGTCCTCGGAGAAACCTTCAAGAACACAAAGTCACCAACCCGAAAAGATAAATCCCGTCTTCTATTGTCGGCGTAGCTTTTCTGTCTACTCTGAGCCGTCTTCAATCTATCCCGAATCACCTTGATCTTCTCCGTAGAATCTCGAACCAAATCCGGACCCCAAAGTCTCGCTTCACCAACCTCGTCCCAACACATCGGAGATCGACACTTCCTACCATACAACGCTTCATACGGAGCCATCTCAATACTAGGCGATAGCTGTTGTTGTAAGCAAACTCGACTAACGGTAGATGATCCTCCCAAGATAATTGGAAATCCATCACACAAGCTCGTAACATATCCTCAAGTATACGAATAGTTCTCTCGGGTGACCGTCGGTTTGAGGATGAAACGCGGTACTAAAACACAACTTAGAACCCAATGCTTCATGCAATGCTCTCCAAAATCTAGATGTAAACCTCGGATCTCTGTCGGACACAATACTAACTTAGGAACCCCGTGAAGTCTCACAATCTCCTTCAAATACAAGCGGGCTAACTTCTCTAACGAAAACTTAGTTGACACCGGAAGAAAATGAGCCGACTTCGTCAACCGGTCCACAATAACCCATATAGCATCCATCTTCTTCGCGGTAAGAGGTAGACCCGAAACAAAATCCATCGAGATTCCTTCCCATTTCCATTCCGGAATATCCAATGGTTGAAGTAGTCCCGCCGGTCTTTGATGTTACGCCTTAATACGGTTGACACGTCAAACACTTAGATACATAATCCGCTATTTCCCTTTTCATTCCATTCCACCAATATCCACGCTTCAAGTCTTGATACATTTTAGTACTCCCGGATGAACCGCAAACTTGGACTTATGGCCATCCTCTAAGACACGCTTCTTGATTTCCGGCGATGACGGAACGCAAATTCTCCCTTGGAAAGTTAAAATCCCATATCGATTCAAAGCAAAATCCCGGCTTTCCCATCTTGCACTTGATCACAAATTTTCTTCAATTAGGATCTTCTTGTTGAGCTTCCTTCAAATCACCATACAATGTAGGAATGGCTCGAACATTCGCAACTATCACTTCACTCTTCAACTCCCGAGAACTCAAGGCATCACATACGCCTTTCGGCTAATCGCATCGGCCACCACATTGGCCTTCCCGGATGATAGGATATGACACAATCAAAATCCTTCAAAAACTCTAACCATCTTCTTTGCCGGTTGTTCAACTCCTTTTGGGTAAATAGGTACTTCAAACTCTTATGATCGGTAAAAATCTCAAACTTCGCCCCATAAAGGTAGTGCTTCCACTTATGTAACGCAAATACAATCGCCGCCAATTCCATATCATGAGTAGGGTAATTACATTCCGCCGGTGATAACTTCCTAGAGGCATACGCAATAACCTTCCCATTACGCATCAACACACATCCCAAACCCGCCTTCGAGGCATCACTATAAATAACAAAATTCTCGCAACCACTCGGAAGGGTAAGAACCGGAGCCGTCGTCAACCTCTTCTTCAATTCATCAAAACTTGCTTCACACTTGGAATCCCACACAAACAATACATCTTTCCGAGTCAACCTAGTCAACGGAGTAGCAATCCGAGAAAACCCCTCAATGAACCTCCGATAGTACCCCGCCAAACCCAGAAAACTACGGACTTCAGTCACGGTCGAAGGTTGCTTCCAATTAACCACGGCTTCAATCTTTGCAGGATCCACGGAAATCCCCGAACTCGACACAACATGCCCCAAGAAAGAAATCTGCTCAAGCCAAAACTCGCACTTACTGAACTTAGCATACAACTGCTTCTCACGAAGAACGGACAAGACAATCCTCAAATGATTCTCATGCTCTTCCCGGGACTTAGAATACACAAGAATATCATCAATAAAGACCACCACAAAACTATCGAGATAAGGCTTGAAGACACGGTTCCCAGAGCACGAGTCGTGCTCTGTCCCTTAAGTCACTCAGAACGATTGGACCTCCTAGGTACGACTCGTGCTCACGACTTGGCCAAGGGCACGACTCGTGCCAAGGGGCACGACTCGTGCCTCGGCCCAGATCAGTTTTTCAACAATGGTAACCTAAGTTTCCAATTCCTTCTTACCAAACTTAAGCTCAAGAACACCCATGACACTTAATCATTCCAAGTCCCATAAAGCAAGTAAATTCAACCCAAGAAATCCTAGATCATTCATTTCTACCCATTTCACCCATTTCAAACCCTTTTTACGAAAAATCTTCCATGAACCCTAACTTCAAATTTTCCATTTTCAACACATTCAACTCCCAATAGGTTTCCCAAGCAAGAAATCACCAACATAAGAACAAGAACCACAAGAATTATTCATGAGCATTCATGAGAAGAGAAGTCATAACAACTTACTTGGATTTTAGAAGGAAAGATTGGTCTAGATGGGTTCCTCTAGGAGATTCAACTTCAAAGGTGCTCTTGGACTTGATTTTGGATGAAGAAAGTCTTGACTTCAAAGCTTGGGGAGTGGAAGCTTCAATGGAGGATTTCTCTATACTTCCTCTAGGTTGAAGATGAATGAGAAATGAAGGGGAAGGGGGGAAAGTAAGAGGAGGTGAGGGGGATTGGACAAGTGTCACACCTAGGAGAAGGAAGACCTCCTTGGCCCCCCATGCCATTCTCTAAGGATTTAGGCTTTCACTTAACTTAAAGAAACAAAATAAAATAAATTCTTATCCCATTAATTCATCCTACTCATTTAACCTCCCCATTTATTTAGCACTTTCCCATTTTTATTATTTCCCCTAGTTTCTTTATTTAATGTCCAATAAATTCTCATAAGTTCCTCAATTTACTTTTCACCCAATTTGTCTTAATTTAAGAATTTAGAGACATAATTGAACACATAAAGATAACATAAATATTAAAAGCATATAATTTAATATTTAAAATAAGTGCCTAGGGTTGGGGTCGTCACAATCTCATTTTGCATTTTCATTACATAAATTGCCTGAATCTATGCCTTATGTGTTGGAGGTTTCTACTCCTATGGGAGAGTGCCTCGCATCTTCTTTGATATATCATGGTTGTGATGTGACTATATGTGGGCATGTGTTGTCAGTGAATTTGGTAGAGTTACCAATCTGTGACTTTGATGTGATCCTTGGGATGGATTGGTTGAGTCAGTGTCATGCTTTGATAGACTGTCGTAGAAAGCGAGTCTCATTTGCTATGCCTGATGTGTCTACTTTTATATTTGATGCGGACAAATCTATGTTTGGTATACATGTTATTTCTGCTTTAAAGGCTAGAAAAATGTTATCTAAGGGGTGTGCGGGGTACTTGGCTTATGTGGTAGATTCAAGTAAGAAATCCCCTGAATTAGCTCATGTCCCGGTTGTTAATGAATTTAGTGATGTGTTTTCAAGTGAGTATTCTATGCCTCCGGATCGTAAGGTAGAGTTTTGTATTGACCTAGTGCCCGGTACCACACCTATTTCTAAAGCACCCTATAGAATGGCTCCGGCTGAATTAAAAGAGTTAAAGGTTTAGTTGCAAGAATTGCTAGACCGGGGTTTTATTCGCCCAAGTGTGTCACCGTGGGGAGCACCGGTTTTATTTGTTCGGAAGAAGGATGGTACCTTAAGATTATGTATTGATTATCATTTGTTGAACCAAGCAACCATAAAGAATAAATACCCTCTTCCGCATATAGATGATTTGTTTGACCAACTTCAAAGTTTCGTTATCTACTCTAAACTTGATTTGAGGAGCGGATACCATCAGTTGAAGATTAGATCGGATGATATTGCAAATACAGCCTTCAGAACGAGATATGGTCACTATGAGTTCGTTGTGATGCCTTTTGGGTTGACTAATGCTCCTGCCGTATTCATGGATATGATGAAGCGTATCTTCAAGCCGTATCTGGACAGCTTTGTAGTGGTATTCATAGACGACATCCTTGTTTATTCTAAGTCCCGAGAGGAGCATGAAAATCATTTGAGGATTGTCTTATCCGTTCTTCGTGAGAAGCAGTTGTTCGCCAAGTTCAGCAAGTGCGAATTTTGGCTTGAGCAGGTCTCTTTCTTGGGGCACGTGGTGTCTAGTTCGGGAATTTCCGTGGATCCTTCAAAAATCGAAGTCGTAGTTAATTGGAAGCAACCTTCAACTGTGACTGAGGTTCGTAGCTTTCTTGGTTTGGCGGGTATTACCGAAGGTTCATTGAGGGTTTTTCTCGAATTGCAACTCCGTTGACAAGGTTGACTCGGAAAGATGTATCTTTTATATGGGATTTCAAGTGTGAAGCAAGTTTCAATGAGTTGAAGAAGAGGTTGACAACGGCTCCTATTCTTACCTTTCCGAATGGTTGTGCGAATTTTGTCATTTATAGTGATGCCTCGAAGGCGGGATTGGGATGTGTACTAATGCAAAATGGGAAAGTGATTGCGTATGCCTCTAGGAAGTTATCACCGGCTGAACAGAATTATCCTACTCATGACATGGAATTGGCGGCGATTGTGTTTGCGTTGCATAAATGGAAACATTACCTTTATGGGGCGAAATTTGAGATTTTCATCGACCATAAGAGCTTGAAGTATTTATTTACCCAAAAGGAGTTGAATAACCGACAAAGAAGATGGTTAGAGTTCTTGAAGGATTTTGATTGTGTGATTTCTTATCATCCGGGGAAAGCAAATGTAGTGGCGGATGCGATTAGCCGAAAGGCTTATATGACAGCTTTGAGTTCCCGAGAGTTGAGGAGTGAAGTAATAATTGCGAATGTGCGAGCCGTTCCTACCTTGTATGGGGATTTGAAGGAAGCTTAACAAAGTGATCCGGAGTTGAAGAAAATTTTGGGTCAAGTGAAAGATGGGAAAGCTGGGGAATTCGCGTTGAATAGAGATGGAATTTTAAAATTCCGAGGAAGAATTTGTGTTCCTTCATCACCGGAGATCAAGAGACGTGTTCTAGAGGATGGTCATAAGTCCAAGTTTGTGATTCATCCGGGTAGTACGAAAATGTATCAAGACTTGAAACGTGGATATTGGTGGAATGGGATGAAAAGGGAGATTGCGGATTATGTGTCTAAGTGTTTAACTTGTCAACAAATCAGGGCCGAGCATCAGAGACCGGTGGGACTACTTCAACTATTAGACATTCCGGAGTGGAAATGGGAAGGGATTTCGATGGATTTCGTAACGGGTTTGCCTCTTACCGCGAAAAAGATGGATGCTATTTGGGTTATTGTGGATAGATTGACAAAGTCGGTTCATTTTCTTCCGGTGTCAACCAAGTTCTCGATGGAGAAGTTAGCTCAGTTGTATATGAAGGAGATTGTTAGACTTTCACGGGGTTCCAGTTAGTATTGTTTCCGATAGAGATCCGAGATTCACTTCTAGATTTTGGAGAGCATTGCATGAAGCTTTGGGTTCTAAGCTATGTTTTAGTACGGCGTTTCATCCTCAAACCGACGGTCAGTCTGAGAGAACCATTCAGATACTTGAGGATATGTTACGGGCTTGTGTGATGGATTTCCAACTGTCTTGGGAAGACCATCTACCGTTAGTTGAGTTTGCTTACAACAACAGTTATCAGTCTAGTATTGAGATGGCTCCGTATGAGGCGTTGTATGGTAAGAGGTGTCGATCTCCTATGTGTTGGGACGAGGCTGGTGAAGCAAGGCTTTGGGGCCCGGATTTGGTTTGAGATTCGACGGAGAAAATCAAAGTGATCCGCGATAGATTAAAGACAGCTCAGAGTAGGCAGAAAAGCTACGCCGACAATAGAAGGCGGGAATTATCTTTTCAAGTCGGTGACTTCGTGTTCTTGAAGGTCTCTCCGAGGACGGGAATTAAAAGATTTGGTAATAAGGATAAATTGGCTCCGAGGTTTGTTGGTCCGTTTGAGATTCTAGAAAAGATTGGGGATTTGGCTTACTGTAAGTACCCCAATCTGGATCGCTCTCCATCCAAGCAAACTTCTGGAGGTCATAACTCCTTCATACGAACTCCGATTGAGACGTGCCATATATGGTTGGAAAGCTCTCGACGAGAAATAGCTGGCCATCACAATTATAAAATGTGGAAAAGCATGGAAGTCCGTACGGACCTCTTTGCATCATAATTGCAAAATCCGCTTAAAGTCCACGAGATTCCCTCAAATCCCGGAGAAATGATTACCCTCATGCATGGTTGGTCCGTATGGACCTCTTTGCATGCTGAGGTGGTCCGTACGGACCTCTTTGCATAAGGGACATAATCATCTCAAAAATCCTCATCATTCCCTGAAATCGAGGAAAACAAAAAATCTAGATTACCTAGAAGGTCCGTACGGACCTTCTTGCAGTTTTCTGGCACTATAAATAGAGGGTTCCCCCTCCCTCATTTACACACATTTTCCTCTTCTCTCCTCTCCCCCCAGCCTTCAGGCTCCCCTCTAAGACCCTTTGGGGCAATCCTGGCCCCTTTCGGATCCTTCCGAGGCCTTCTGAGCTCCCTTGTGGTGCTCCGAAGCCTCCCCGAGCGCTCCCGCGACGCTCCCGCGCTGCCCCGAGGCACTCTCGAGGTACTCTGAGGCCCCTCGTGGTACTCCGAGGCCTTGCCTGGTCTTTCCCGAGGCGTCCCGGCTCTTTCCGAGTCAAACCGACGATTCCAACCCACGCCGAACCTCTGCCCGAATCCAACCGACGATTCCAACGCACGCCGAACCTCTGCCCGAATCCAACCGACAATTCCAACCCACGTCGAAACTCTGCCCGAACGCAGCCTACAATCTCAACTCACGCCGAAACTCTGTCCGCAGACAACCGGCCCCTCCCGAAGCAATCCCGGTCCGTACCGGAACACTATTCCATCCTCAAACACTATTCCCCAGCGGAAGACAGACACGAACCAACATTGGTAAGGCTTCCTTCCATTACTATTTCAATACATTTCAATACGTAGTGTACAATGTAGACATCAGTTATCGCATGCATTTTTAAAAGCACACACACACACACACACAAAAGTTAAAGAATATTAGGGGTATCCGAAAGACTCGTTTTTACGAGGCGACTCGGGTGAGCTCTAAGATTCTAATATTCTCTTCCCGAGGAGTCATCTGACCTCCGAACTCAAAATCTCATCACACAAAAATAGTTTATTTCTAAACTGATGCCCTTTTTCAATGTTTTGGGCTTAATAAAAACGGCGTGGCGACTCTACAATTGTGAAAACAACGGCGAGACACCTCCAACTAACGCTAAAACGGAATAAGCCAGATGTCGGGGCGCGAACGCGCTGCCTCTCGGATCCGGGCGACCTTCCCGAAAAGCGACAAATGCGAGATGCCGGGGCTCCGCGCGCGAGCCGGATCCGGGTAATTTCAGTTGGCGACTCCGCTGGGGACTTTTTGTTTTAAAATCTTTTTAAACAAAACAAAAGATTTTTAAAACGATGATGAGGGTCAAACTTTCATTTTACCCATTTCTTTAACTGTTGTGTGTGTGTGCACGTGCTTTACTTTTTATTTTACAAAAAAAAATAAAAAATACAAAAAATGCATCAATATTCATCTGTGCATACATTTAAAATTCTTCAAAAACTTCTGTTTTACTCAGAAAAAGAATTTTAGAGACCGCACACTACTCGCACTGCTGCCTCGGTTACACCGCACACTACTCACACTGCTGCCTCGGTTACACCGCACGCTACACGCACTGCTGCCTCGGAAACACTGCACACTACAACCCTCAACCCGGAGTGGTCTCAGTTGCAGTCCGTTTGGTCTTCCTAGGCCTCTTGGACGCGCACGGGATCATTCCAAACATCCCATCCTAGCCAAGCGTCAACCCTGCACGTTTGAGTCTTGAGTCACACTTTGTCCAGACTCGGTTGGTTTTTACCCAGTCCGTGTCATACAGCCAGGATACATATACCATGCCGGCCATTTTTTCTGAGTCAAGGCTCGGAACTCAAGATCCCTTGCGCAAGCAAAGCGATGAAAGGTCATGTTAAAATCTTGACCTGATCTTGATTTCCGAAGCTACACCCAGACGATGTTCCGTCCCGGATATACATCCATGCTCACATGACACCATGTCATCACGACTTTGATATGTCAGCCATGACGATATGACCCAGCCAACGCCTAACGTCACAGATCCCTTGCGCAAGCAAGGTAAAGAGAGGTCATGCCGAACTCTTGACCTGATCTTGACTCAGTGGCCGGCTCGGTTCACTATTCACATGGCTAACGCATTAAAACGAACATGACAGGCTCGGTCCTGAGGTTTGATTTTTCTTTTAGGCCGGTGGAAACCGCTTGCCCTATAGGACCCTCGCCGGGGCATCCACCCTGGGATGTCGAAATACGGGTGCAAAACGAGGGGCTTATAGCCGCGCGGATGGTCTCCACGACCCGGGATCTAGCATAGTTGCGAAAAAGAAGAGCAATCTTTTCCAACCTACCTAGGATTCTGAGAAAATACTGTTTTAAGTAAATTAAAACAACAAAAAAAAAATCATAAATAAAAAGCGGAAACCGCATGTCACATGAGCTTTCCCCCTTTTATCCAAAAGGCCTTCCCATGTCTAAACCTTACCCGTCACCCCCTCCAGCGAACCGAGAGTGGTTGAGAGTACCCAGGAGTCGCCTTTTCAGTTTCGAGGTCACAAGGTCCGACAGCCCTTCCGGTTCAGCGGTCAGAACACTCCGCTACTCCCCCATGGCGGAATCAACAGATAACAATGAGGGAAACGAAACCCCGCCCCCGGGAAATTTCCAAACGATGGAAGAAGTTTGGCAAGCTTTCAAGGCTCTCGAGAAATGCCAAGAAGAGCAGCAAGCCTGGATCGTAGACACCTTGCGTCTTCGAGGAACAGTTGCAGTTCCCCAACCTGACGGAACCTTTGTTCTCATAGAGGACGAAGACATACCGGCTCCCCGGTTTCTCAAAGCTATCAGCAAGTTCCGCCTCCGCCAAGCTACGAGATCCCAAAGAACGCAGCGGCTCTCGCTCAAAGCTCCCCTCAGGCGTCAGTCAAGCAGCTCCGACATGCCCGCCTCAGCACAGTCAGTTTCCCGGCTCTGCACATCAAGCTCAGTACCAACAGCACACATACGTGCCTGCTCCGTCGGGTCCTAACACCTCTCAATATCCCCTGGAATTCAATCTTGTGCCTCTGTATGAGCCCCACAGCCACAACTTGAAATCTCGATGTTTATCAGGGACAGACATCCCAAGCGGATATCCTAACATTTCAAACCTTCCACCCGCTGGACTGCCACTTGGGGCTAATGAAACATTTTCCCAATTCCCAAACACAACCCTTAGTGGTCCGGGCAATCATGCTCCCAATTTCAATAATCCGGGATACGGGTTGGTATACACCCAACTGCCTGCCCGAGACTCCCAAATGGCGATCCCAGAGCAGTTCGCTACATCCAAAATGGAACCCAAGTAAACCGCGATCAAGCACCCCCGAGGAACAACAATCCCCCTCGCATACCACAGTTCCAGCATTTCGATAACCTCGGGATGCCCTTGAGCCAAGTCCTCGAGATACTAGTAAACAGGAACATTCTCAAACCCCTTGAGGATTTCCAACCAAAGTCTCGCAAGCCCAACGTGGACATGAGCAAATGGTGTGCTTTTCACAACTTCCCCGGCCACACAACCGACCATTGCTTCGTGTTGAAGAAAGTGGTCCAAGGTTTAATTGAAGAGGGAAAATGGGAATGCCCCCGCGGTCCCAACACAATTGGAAACCCTTTCCCTGTAAATGACGAGGTAAGCATGGTGGATAAGTCCTCTTCAAATTCCCGTGATGAATGGGGACGTGAAGATGGAACCTGGGGCTTCCGCAATGAAGAATTCGGAAGAAGGAATCCAAGGATGGTTATTCCCCAACAATACTTTTCGGAATCAAGGCACACCAAGGGATGGATCGAGCCCTCCCCGGAAATAAGGCAGTTCGAGACAGGCCGAGCAAGTGGCAGCGTCAAAAACGGCACAACTTTCACAAATGCAGACCCACAACCAGCAAGAAGAGACAGGACGAGAAGCTTGGACTAACCCCCCGTCTCCTAGAGTCTATCTTCAAAAAAATAAAAGACCCAAGTCTGTCGTATTTAAGTTCGAGTCTCTCGAGTCGTCTGACGGCCTCACGCCTAAAGATTACGTGTTTGTAGCAAAAAACTATGTTTCCTTATGCTTTGAATAAAAGTTCGACCTTTCTGAGTATCCTCTCATTGCCACTTTAACAAATGATAAATTAACTAACCAAAACGGTTGATAATGATTCACTTGATAAAGACACAGACACATTAATGAACAATGTATTAAGCAAATTTTTAAGCATGTTGTCAAACGAGAGGAAAATCGGGCCCAAGCTGCCGAGAATGTTCTAACCAAAATGAATTTGGGAACTGCTGAAGGGCCTACAGAGACGCAAATCGGAGAATTCTCCGTCGATACTTCGCCCAAAGAATATCGAGTCTTCTTCTCCTTCTACACTCAAAAAAAAAACACACACAAAAAGAATCATACAGTCCACCTCGTAGGTTCTAGTACTGTTCTCATTCAATCAAGTCCTTCTCGGACATTGTAATTAAGTCTTCAATTTTTCATACATAAGTTTTCTTTCTTTTCTTGCTAGACTTGAGACATTATTTTGCACCCTGCATTACATTTAATGAAATGGTTTTGTTCTATGTGATCACTTGCATTGCTCAACAAGTAATTCCACAAATAATTAATGCTTTGATTAATTGGTGTGAGAAAGTCAATCAATAGCTCCCCATACACCTTACCATACCCCACACAAAGGCCTCCATCAAGCCATACACTTTCCAAAACATGTCCCCACCATCACCTTGACCAAGTCAACGACGGCAGGAACATCAAAGGACAACAAAAGGTCACTCAGCATCAAAAGATTGACCCCATGTCGACAACAATCTAGGGGCTTGCCTTCGCCCTCGTGCGCATCAAGAAAGTTCAAGCGAGGCTTGCCTTCGCCTCAATTGCTTCAAAAAAAAAAAAGAGCTCAAGCGTAAGCTGCACAAAAAAAAGCTCAAGCGAAGCTACAAAAAAGAAGCTCAAGCGAAGCTACAAAAAAAAGCTCAAGCGAAGCTACAAAAAAAAGAGCTCAAGCAGAAGCTTCACAAAAATAAATGAGGTCAAAGACCCAGAGCCAACGATCAAGAAGCAAGGGAGTCACTGAAAAGACCGTCAAATACGACTTGTCAAGAAATCACCTCAAGGCCCGTGCCTCATCATTCAGATTTCCGAGCCTTTTCGTCAAAGGCCGCACAAATATTCATGCCCTGGCCCCAAAACCAAACACGGTTCGGCCCCGAACTACGTCGACCTGAGCTCCTTGTCTCAAGGGGAACGTAGGCAACCAGAAATGGTCCGGTCATAAACACATACAAATCCACAAACCCGGTCTCATCAATGACCTCTCCTATACACAAACCTTCTTTCACACCAGACCAACTCGATCCTTGATACCGATTGACTTTCTCCTTGTGATTAATCAAAGCATATCAGGTTTAATTGTTGAATAACCTGAACATCAACAAAGGGTTTTAAGCAAATAAGTGATCATTGTGAACAAATCAGGTTTTCAAATGTCTCGACAAGTCTTCTTTTTCTACAAAATAGGAAAATAGAGCTAAACACTGATTTTCTGTCAGCAAGGGCTTCCATACACTTTTACAAGCTTTTTAGTACTCATACTCTCTCAAAAGAGTCAAACCCAAAAGCATTTCTTTTGTGCCTACATCAAATAAGGCATTCACACAAAAGGGGACCCGTTCCCACCTTTTCAAAAATAAATACGCCCTTGCAAGTGTACATTACGAGTCATTTCTCCCACAAAAGAGGGTCGAACTACGTAGACCTGAGCCCCTCAAGGGGAACGTAGGCAACCTTCGTTAGTTCGGTCTAAGGAATACACAAAATTCCAAAAATTGACGCCACCAAGGCTCAGAAAAGAAGCAAACAAGAGATTTTGCGTCTCGACAAAGCTTTAAAAGTAAATCACAAATCATCACAGTTAAAACACTTTTTGATGAGTTCAAGCACGGTCTACTCTCGATTCACAACATGCTAAAAGACAACTTAAAACATTTAACAATCAATGTGTCCGCAATGACGATGAATGGATACTCAGTGTTTCAGAAGGTCATTCCATGCTACTCGCATTTGGCCCTTCATCACTCTTTCCTTTCTTCCCTCGTCCCCAACGAGTCTTCTTTCATTCCACATGAGCGAGTTCTGTCTCCCTCATTCCGAGATCAGGAGTCCTCCTAGTCGTGTCAAACGAACCCGTCGCTCTCAGAGCATCGTTCACCCGTGCCTCGGCTCGGATCTCCTCCCTACGAGTCTGCAAAAGGGGACCTCTCCCCGCCAGTTTGTCAACTCGAGTCCCGTAGTCAAATAAAGCGTCTCCCGTGACACCACGAGGTTAACCCAAGCTTCGCACTCCTAAGGTCGCATTTGAAATGGAAATCTTGCCCCCGTAACCGCTGCGCCTCGCTCCCCAAAACCAATTGGGTCGGCCCGACATGCTGCTCATCTATGTATTCGGTGGTCAACACAACACTCTCCCGACGTCGAAGGAGCACCACATGAGGGAAAGCGGAATACTTCCATACCCTCAGAAAATACAGAAAGGCATCGGGATCTGTCATGCAGAAAGAAGCTACCTCCACATTGGCAATGCCATCCCAGCCCAGCAAAGGCTCCTGCCTCATCCCGAACTGCCGAGAAACAAGCAACGGAACATAGAAAGAGGACCAAGGCAAACACGGAACTCTGACAACATAGGAACCTTCCTGGCAGGCCCTCCTAGTCTCAATCCCCCAAAGGGGAAACCCACCAACGGCGATGCATACCAAGATGTGTCATCCATCTCTCCCAAGCGCAGTTGATCCATGTCCAAGACAAGAGGTCGCCAAGCAAACGTCCACGGACTAAGAGACGCCTGAGACTCGGGTATGGTTTGAAGCCTCTCTCGCGACCATAATGCAAGCAAACCAGGGCTTCCCCGCATGAATCGGTTCTCATCACCGGACGATCCACACCGTGGAAGGTTTCCCCGGAACCAAATGAATGATATCCTCGCCCGCCCGACAATGGCTCGCCACATCCAACGAGCACCGTCACATATCCCGAGGTAGCCAACCCCGAAAAGAGTGACTATCGAAGCACAAAGCGAACGCGTCCCAGAGACATCACTCCCGCCACCGCTCATGAAATGCCAAAGCCGCTTCACCCCCAACCGCTCGTAAAACTTGCCAAAGCCGCCTCGGCCTCCACTAACCACGTATGCATTCCCGGCTCATGCGACATGCACAAAAATAATAATAAGCTAGCAACAATTCCTAGGTCAATCCCTGGAATCACAAATACGTCATTACATCTTAAAATAAAATACTTTGCTGTGCAAATACAAGTGTTTTATTACAGGTACAAAATGTATGTTGCTCTACAAAAAAAAAAAAAAAACAACGGAAAGAGGGAAAGCAAAAGAGCCCTAATCCGACTCATCATCATCATCCAACACAAATGAGAAATATGGCATCTCGGAAAACTCGGCAGTAACATCCTCGTCATCAGGATACAGCACTTCTCCTCGTGCGGGTACTCAGAAGTACTCGAAGGGTCAAAACCCGTGAATGATCAAAGAAGGGATGCGAGGATGAACCTCACCCGTGCCTCCCGTGAGGAAAGAATCGATGAAGGGTCTGCGGCCTCTAAGCCCCGAAGACGTCCCCACATCAAAGCCGTGGCCGTTTCGAACCGGCACCTCCGGCCGTGGCCCCGGCTCGCCCTCGAAGAAGGAGTATCCACGCACCTCCTCAAAGGCACCGGCTCGAACGCCGCCGCGTGCCGCGAAGACTCCGCAAGACGGCTTCCCCGCGAACTTCCTTGCAAAGGCCGCATCGCCACATAACGGCGGGTCAACGTGTCAAAGGATCTCCCGAGGCTCGCACAAGCAAACAACCAAAGAAACGCTCAGAAAAATAGATACAGCCATACCCAACAACAAAAGAGAAAAATACAGAAAAGATGCCAAGATGGAAAAGAGTAAGCACACTTCACCGGCGCATCCGGTCAACCGATAGGCAGCGGGAGCACAGCTCGGGGACGGTGCAGACACCCTCCGCCTCGACGAATCCCGCGAACATACGTGAAGTCCAGCCAAGGCACCGGAACATCTAGAAGACGTGACGAGCCGCCTGTCTTTCCTCACCAACACCTATGGCGTCCTAAGCTTTTGCCTGACCAAGGCCGCATACTCCTCGCCCTCCAGGACGAACTCCTCGGCACTCACGCCGGATCGGTACCTCTCATACTCCAGCACGTCCATATCAAGAGGACTCATCATATGGAAGGGCGGATCCCTCAAAGCCATAGGAGGCGCACCTGTGCCATACTGCCAGATAACCTCTCCCCAAGTACACGGAGTCACAAGTAAGACCCCGCAAGCCTCCATCGCCGCATCACCTGTGGGGCACCCTCCGGCTCATCCTCATCATACCGAGTCCAAGTATACAATGGAAACCCTCCAAACTATCCCTCTCCCGTCCTCCTCTTCCTCAAAGGATGAGCTCCAAGACATCATGGCGGGATAACCGAACATGGCCTCATCCTCCCGGGGCCCCACTGGCGCAACGGAAGATCTTATAGCACCCCGCCTCGCAACGAAAAAGCGATAGTGCATGTACGTAAAAAAAAAAGGGGGGGAGTCCTACTCTAAGTCATCGGCACCACCGCCTGGTAAAGACTCCTGCATCTCGGCGCCTCCGCCAGCCACCTCATCATCCTCTGTGAACCCAGCACCTTCCTCGACCGGATAGTCCAAGAAGTCCGTAGGAGTAAGAACGAAGAAGGAAAGAGAAGACGAGCCATCCCTCCTCTCCTTGTCCAGCACCTGAGGCGTCCCACGTCCTCAACACCTCAACAACTCGGTCAGAGGCGCCCCACGGCCTCAAACATTTCAACAAGTTCAAACAAGGGCGCTACCTCGCCCTCACCAAGTTCAGACAGAGGCACCACCTCGCCCCCACCATAAGTTCAGACAGAGGCGCCACCTCACCCTCACCGTAAGTTCAGACAGAGGCACCACCACGTCCTCACAACAAGTTCAAACAAAGGCGCTACCTCGCCCTCACCAAGTTCAGACAGAGGCACCACCACGTCCTCACAACAAGCTCAAACAAAGGCGCTACCTCGCCCTCACCAAGTTCAGACAGAGGCACCACCTCACCCTCACCATACGTTCAGACAGAGGCACCACCACGTCCTCACAACAAGTTCAAACAAGGGCGCTACCTCGCCCTCACCAAGTTCAGACAGAGGCACCACCTCGCCCCCACCATAAGTTCAGACAGAGGTGCCACCTCACCCTCACCGTAAGTTCAGACAGAGGCACCACCACGTCCTCACAACAAGTTCAAACAAAGGCGCTACCTCGCCCTCACCAAGTTCAGACAGAGGCACCACCTCGCCCCCACCATAAGTTCAGACAGAGGCGCCACCTCACCCTCACCGTAAGTTCAGACAGAGGCACCACCACGTCCTCACAACAAGTTCAAACAAAGGCGCTACCTCGCCCTCACCAAGTTCAGACAGAGGCACCACCTCACCCTCACCGCAAGTTCAGACAGAGGCGCCTCCTCGCCCTCACCGCAAGTTCAGACATAGGCACCACCTCGCCCTCACTGCAAGTTCTGCATAAAGGCGCCATAGCGTTCTCATCATTTCAGCAACTTCGTTCAAAAAAAAAAAAAAACGCCGGCGCGTCCTCAGCATTTCAGCGACTTCGGTCACAAGCACCTCCTCCCGCAGTAAACACAGAAGGTATGTCAATAAACTTCAAATGCGAGACATATCTCGTAATAAATGCTACATAAAAGAGGAATCCCAAAGACGGCATGATGCCTTTCTAAAAATTCCCACAAGCAAAAGTTCTTACATGACTCACAAAATGCGCCATCAAACTCAACTTAGGTCCGTACGCCTTAGAATAGTCTCAACCTAGGGTCATACTCCTAAACTAGGTCTCAACATAGGGTAAACACCCCCAAATCAGTCTCACTTAGGGTAGAGACACCTTCAAAGAAAATCAACTTATATGCTCCTCGCCTTTTCCGGCCATCAATGTAAGTCCGAGCTCCTTCCCAAAGAAGTCAAAAGTGGAATTCTTGCCAACCCGTACAAGACTACATATCCCCAAAGACTGCCGTCAGCCAGAAGTTCCCGGATTTCGCCACTCAACGGCAATTCAACCACGGCTGTCACAGCTCCTGGACTTCGCCACTCAACGGCAATTCAACCACCGCCGCCAATGTAAGCCCGAACTCGCCCACTCAACGGCAAAACAAGCGCAAGAAGGAGCCAACACCTCCCAAGACAAATCTCAAGGCACAAAACGCCTCCAAAACGCTCATCGACAACGCAAGCACCGCCATCAAAGTAAGCTCCGACGTCACTCCTCTCGGCAGAAAGCCCCTACCAGGCTACGATGATCCCAGAATGTAAGAACACTCTAGGCGGCCATCGTAAGTCCAACCTTCTCCCCAAATAGATAAAGCACGAGGCATCTACACCTCTCGCAATCAAAGCTCAAGCTCCACCAACCACGACAAAGTTATCAAACCTCACGCCTACAACTTAAGACGATTCAAAGTCCTCACGCATGGCACAAACCGCAGCCTTAAGACGATTCAAAGTCCTCACGCATGGCACAACCGCAGCCGTAAGACGATTCAAAGTCCTCACGCATGGCAAACCGCAGCCGTAAGACGATTCAAAGTCCTCACGCATGGCAAACCGCAAAGTAAGACGATTCAAAGTCCTCACGCATGGCAAACCGCAACCGTAAGACGATTCAAAGTCCTCACGCATGGCAAACCGCAGCCAGAAGACGATTCAAAGTCTCACGCATGGCAAACCGCATGTAAGACGATTCAAAGTCCTCACGCATGGCAAACCGCAGCCTGTAAGACGATTCAAAGTCCTCACGCATGGCAAACCGCAAATGTAAGACGATTCAAAGTCCTCACGCATGGCAAACCGCAGCCAAGACGATTCAAAGTCCTCACGCATGGCAAACCGCGATGGCAAACCGAAGATGATTCAAAGTCCTCACGCATGGCAAACCGCAGCGTAAGACGATTCAAAGTCCTCACGCATGGCAAACCGCAACCAGAAGATTCAAGTCCTCCAGCGCGGCCAAGACGACTCTTCTACTATCTTAAGGCTTTAAACCACTCGCGGAGACTCGTATAAATCAGCCAAACTACTATCTTTCTTGCTCTAAGGCTTTAAACCACTCGGTTCGGAGATCAGTATAAATCAGCCAAACTACTATCTCTCCGGCGGAAGGCTTTAAACCACTCGGTCCGGAGATCAGAGTAAATCACCAACTACTACCCTCCAGAAGGCTTTAAATCACTCGGTTGAGACAGTATAAATCACTTCAACTACTACCTCCGGCCTAGAAGGCTTTAAACCACTCCCCGGAGACTCGTATAAATCGCCCAAACTACTATCTCCGGCCTCTAAGGCTTTAAACCACTCGCTCCGAGACCATGCTCATAAATCCTCAAACCTACTATCTCCAATCTAAGGCTTTAAATCACTCGGTCCGAAAGACCGTATAAACCTCCCCATCACTATCTTCACTAAGGCTTTAAACCACTCGGTCCGGAAGACCGTATAAACCTCCCCCGTCACTATCTCCAGCCCGGAAGGCTTTAAACCACTCGGTCTGGAAGACCGTATAAACCTTCCAAATCACTATCTCGGCCAGGAAGTCCTTAAACCACCCGATTAGGAAAATCATAAAATTTCCACCCCAGGACACCACCACGTCCTCACAATTGATCTCGGCGGTCACCACATCTTAGGACACCACCCTGTCCTTACCACTGACCTCGGCGTCCACATCGATACTTCGGGCACCACCACGCCCGCATACATTCACAATTTCACGACCTCTCGAACTACGACTGTGCTTGATTCCCGCCAGGGATACGTAGGAATCCCTATCACAGAAGTCCACCATCGACCTATACGGTCACCTAAGACACCACCACGTCCCTTACCATCGACCTATACGGTCACCCAGACACCACCACGTCCCCACACCGACCTCGCGGTCACACAACACTTCGGGCACCACCACGCCCGCATTCACAAATTCACCACTCCTCATCCACGCACGGCAGTTTCGTCGAGAGGACCTCTCCTTTCCTCGTGCACTACAACACTCACCCCACACACGAACTACGACCAGGCTTGATTCCCGCCAGGGATACGTAGGAATCCTATCACAGGGTCCAGCCAACTGACCTAAACGGTCACACAACAGGACACCGCCATGTCCTCGCGCACTGACCTACACTGGCCACTTCTCTCTCAAAGACGCGATCCGCATCAGACCCTTATCTTATCGACGACCCCACTTCTTTCATAAGTGACGTCGTCGAGGGGCTTCTGTAAGTACCCCAATCTAGATCGCTCTCCATCCAAGCAAACTTCCAGAGGTCATAACTCCTTCATACGAACTCCGATTGAGACGTGCCATATATGGTTGGAAAGCTCTCGACGAGAACTAGCTGGCCATCCTAATTATAAAATGTGGAAAAGCATGGAAGTCCGTATGGACCTCTTTGCATCATAATTGCAAAATCCGCTTAAAGTCCACGAGATTCCCTCAAATCCCGGAGAAATGATTACCCTCATGCGTAAGCTGGTTGGTCTCAGACGACTCCTCTTTGCATAGCGAGGTGGTCCGTACGGACCTCTTTGCATGTGGGACATAATCATCTCGTAAATCCTCATCATTCCCCGAAATCGAGGAAAACCAAAAATCTAGATTACCTAGAAGGTCCGTACGGACCTTCTTGCGCTTTTCGCACTATAAATAGAGGGTTCACCCTCCCTCATTTACACACATTTTCCTCTTCTCTCCTCTCCCCGCCTTCGAGCTCCCTCTAAGACCCTTCGGGCAATCCCGCCCTCGGATCCTTTCGAGGCCTTCCGAGCTCCTTGTGGTGCTTCGAAACCTCCCGAGCGCTCCCGCGACGCTCCCACGCCGCCCCGAGGCACTCTCGAGGTACTCGAGGCCCCTCGTGGTACTCCGAGGCCTTGCTCGGTCTTTCCCGAGGCGTCTGGGCTCTTCCGAGTCAAGCTAAAGCCATGTCGATTCCAACCCACGCCGAGACCTCTGCCCGAATTCAGCGAAGAAACGATTCCAACGCACGCTGCCAGAACCTCCTTGGAGCCGAATCAACCCCGATAATTCCAAACTCCACGCGAAACTGCCCAGAGCATGACAGCCTACAATCTCAACTCACGCGAAACTCTGTCAGCATGGGAGCCCGGCCCCTCCCGCAGCAATCCTGTCCGTACCGAACACTATTCCATCCTCAAACACTATTCCCCGGCGGAAGGATGCATATGAACCAACATTGGTAAGGCTTCCTTCCATTACTATTTTCAATACATTTCAATACGTAGTGATACAATGTAGACATCCGATATCGCATGCATTTTTAAAAGCACACACACACACACACACAAAAGTTAAAGAATATTAGGGGTATCCGAAAGACTCGTTTTTACGAGGCGACTGGATGAGCTCTAAGATTCTAAT